>VXBJ01005522.1:138872-190961 GCA_013400055.1 Nycticryphes semicollaris | reverse complement strand
AAAAAAAAAAAAAAAAAAAGTCTTGAAAAGACCTTGGAAGTTCTTTAGTACAGTTATTGCAAGATGTAATTCATATGAGAGGGTTCTGAGCATTCCAAAATCTATCAGCCGGAATAATCAAGTCATAGTATAGCTATGTGATTTTGCTTACACTCTCTAATAGGCTTGTGTGCCTTTAAAATCATCCCAGAGAATTTGCAAGTAGAGTATAATTAGAGTTATTTATTAGTGTATTGTGTGTCATTCTAACTGGAACACTCCAGTGGCTCTCAGTAGAATTGCCCTTAGAAAACTAGCACTTAAAACCCCGACTATTTTTTTAATAAGCTTTCTGACACTAAAGCCTCCAATTTGGTGTAAATTTTTATGGTTTTTTTATATTATTTTTTTTTAATTAAATGCATCATATTTTCATTTAATACTACTTAATATTTTACTAAATATAGTTTAATCAGAATAAGATGCTTATAGTCTAAGATAAAGGTTCAGACAGAGTTCTATTGCAGATAAAATTAACAAGTTATTTTGGTTATGTTTTGTATAAAGATAAAAACTCAGACTCAAGTTATTTATATGATCCAAATTACTATTAATAGTGATATTATTTATGTACCTTTTCAAAATTTTTTGTTTGAGCAATGGAAATTGTTACAGTTTACTAGGTCCAGTTTTACTTTCAAGTTCTCGCTAGGGGTTTTGTTTTGCTTAGTGCAGTAGAAAATGCAACCATTTCTGGGCTAGAGTTACTATTTTAGGTAATTATTGCCATTGGAATTAAAACAAAAGCCATGGAATATTTTTCTTGGTCTGAAATTTAGTAGGAGCTGGTCTGACTCAAAACTGACTTGCTATTGCCATGTTAAAAGTGTATCTTGTTGCTAAGATCTGAAAAGGACTTATTTTCATTACAATTTACTGAGATGGAATGTACTGAAAAACACTTTCATTTTTTTTGTATAGCATAAAAGATCTTATATCTTTGGCTTAGAAATGGAAAGTGAAAAACACAGCATGTTCACAGAAAGCTTTTAGGTTTGGGTTGGAGGGGGGATTGTTTGGTTGGTTGGTTTTGTTGGGGGTTTTTTGTGGTGTTTTTTTTTTTTTTCTTGAGGGCAATGTGTAAATTTATTACTGAACTGTTCTTTGGGCTTTGTTTGACTGTGAGAAGTTCTTGCAACAAGACTCTCATGAGAAATTTATAAATTACTTTATTCTCATGCATATAGTAAGGATAATAGTAGTAAAAAAACCAATCAAAAGTAGCTGTATGATTGCAGAATTCGGGAATAGAAACAAGCCCCAGGTATATGCCACTACAGAGCATATTATAGAGACACTAATGGGTCTTATGACTGTGAGGAGAAAATACCTCAGGATTTAACATCTGAATCTTGTATTGTTATAGATGCGTTGTGTGCCCACAGCTGTTGACTACGTTGGTGAAAGAAGCGGGAGGGAAAAGAAGAATAGAAACACATTCATCAGCAGGTATCTGCATCATCTAAATATCCAGTTACAGCCAGTTTGTTTCATACTTAATTCGATAGGTTATTTAATTAGCTCAGGCTCTATATGAAGCTTTAATTAGTGTATAGAAAACTGTAACTGCTCAGAACTGCTGATATAGTGATGACAGCTCAGTGTGATGGGTGGGAAGAATCTCTTTGTTTCTGACAGAGCTAGACAATATGAAAAAGTTGTACAAAAACTGCAGGAACCAGACTGTTACTGAATGGATTTGCAAGAGCAGACAAACCAAACGGGTGAAAAGAAGTCCATTTTAGCCTGTTATTCTGGGGACAACTTTTGTGTGGTAGAAAGTTACAGTGAAGATAATGAATTTCAAATCTGAAAGTGCCATGAGAATTAGTTACGTCTTTGTCTTCTTGTTCTCTTTCCCGTCTGAGGCCTGTTGGTGTCCTCTAAGCAATCGTTGCCCAAAGGGCAATGAAATAGAAGAGTTTTAGTGGTCTTGTAATTTGACGATTTGCATTACAATGTTGCTGCGCCATTTAAAGGGCTCAAGTGTTTTCAATGTAACTAGGGAGCAGAAGAGAATTGAGTTTTGCAAGCAAAAAGGGTTGTGACTGTGTCTGCTAACTAGGAGGGTGGTGGGGAGTAGCCCAAGGGCACAGATGACACTTCCTAACACGTTTTCAGTTGAACACTCATTTTTCTTTGAGCATCCTGATAATCCAACAGTGATGCTGCCAGAAATTATCAAGTCAGGAGGAAAATCAAGACTACCCCTTTGCAATGTATTGCTTATTGTGCATCACAGCTAGCAAAAGCGAGCTATCAGCCAAAAGGACCCTGGAGCATCTAAGAAATTACTTAGGTTTAGAAGCAGTTAATGCAACATTATCTGCTAGATAGAAAAAGTACAGCGACTGGCTTTTCCATACACTTACTTCTCCAAGTTTCTTTATTTTCACAAAGTAACCTAAATAACTTACCTTCTAAATTTTACATGTCTGATCTTTTTCTTAAAGGAAATACTGATAACTCACAGTTATGGGCTGCTCCCTGCAACCCATACATCATGACTTTAATGTGTTAGTAGTCAGAAGACTACTACCTCACCTTCTAGAAGGCAGATGGAGTGGTGTTTTGTGATGACTTCACAGGAAAGATATGAAAGAGGGTCTCACTGTTTCATCACTGAACAGGCTTGAGCATGTGACTGTTCCAGACTGGCCTCAGCAACGTCTGCTGCATCGCTTCTACCACTGCCTTGGATTCTGATTGCCCAGAACCTGCAGGTCAGCATAGATCCATCATAGCTTATAAAATGCAGCCTTAGTGTCTAGAGGTTGTGCTTGCCTGCTAGATATAGTTAAAAATCAGAGATAGAGATTTTCTGTCTAATTACAAAACTGATGTTCAGGTTCCATCTGAGATAGAGCAGGTTCGGTTTTCTTTTTTTTTTTTTTTTTTTTTTCCCTATTGTATCTTTGGCTTGGTTCATATGAAAAAAAAATCATAAACACCACTGTTTTTTGAACAGAAAACAAATAGATGTCTGTCTCTAGTGATCCAAGTTGGGTCAATGGGGATATTTTCTGCCTGTCTAAATCATACTGAGATTTTTTTGTGATCATTTTGTGTGTCATAAGACTATCATTTATAAGATAAGTGCTATCAAGAGCCTCATCCTGTTACTGTTGAAGTCAATGGGTGTTTTTGCTATTGCTTTTCAACAGTACTAGGATTGATGACTGAAAGTGAGCAGCTGCTGAAAGGTTAGTTTTAAAGTAGAATTGTGGTCAAAAAAGCAAAGTGACCCTGTCAAGCTGACATGCTGGGAGTGCTACATTTATTTTTTTCTCAGTGACTTCCAGACCAAATCTGCTCATTTTACAAGTCAAACATTTTTTATTGACTTCCAGAACTGCAACGTCAGCCTCAGTCTAAAAAATCAAAACTGTTACTTCTGCTTCAGTCCACAGAAAATTCTGCATTTAGAACTTGTTGACATGTCCCTGCTGCATGGCTGATTCCAGGCTGCCTTTCTATGTCTGTCCTAGCTCTGGAGGGCAAAACCTGCCACAGTAAAAATTTATTTGTTAGGAGAGTAAACAGATATGAGTTGCAGAGATAAGGAGATACAGTGGGGAAGTAAGGGTGATTTTTATTTCTTCTATTTTCACATACACTTTAATCCTTATTTCTGTCATGATAACAATTTAAAGGTTTTTGGATTGCTTTAGTCAGGGACTACAGAGTCTAAACTTTCTTCATTATAAAATATATTTTACAAAAGTGCTTAAGTTTTATGACAAAAGTAATGATTTCAAGATCAGTTTAAGACTTCAGAACTACACCTGAGAGAGGTGACTCCTCCCAGGTCATGCATTTCCTTAGGGATTCAATGAGTTACACGGGCATATGGATTGGAAAACTAATTCAGAATATCATGTAAAAGTCCTTAACATGATATAATCATGGGAGGGGCTTCATCAGATGGTAGCCTGTAGTATCTGCATCTTAATCTGACCCTGACCTCAGAACCTTGATACAACTCCTCAGGAAGTACATATATCATCTGACCTTAAACTGCTTGTTTGATTAATATACTGTAGTTAAAATATATGCTCAGTGCTAACGTTAAGGCCAAAGCTCTTCCCTTCTATCACAATTGCACCAAGGTCAGCCAGGTTTGTTTAAAGTCTCACAGTGATTAAGACAGTCCAGAGCAGAACGTCATCTTTCTAACAAAGGGATAAACCAGGACTATTGTTTAAAAGTTAAGTGAAGTAGCTTTCACTCCTGTGTTTTGCAATGCCCCTGAACTGTTCTCTAAGTTCCTCTGGATCTTTATTTTGTCAGTTATCAAAAGAACAGTAATCATACCAGTGTCTGAATGTGTGTGCACGCTTGCTTATGAAGTGCATATGACAGATGCACTTTTTGAAGATGTGCTAATTTCTACTGTGCTTTATACCACACACGTTGAGTAATGCTTTGTGGAACCTAAGCTTGCCGTCTGCAGTTATAACTATTTTTAAGGGCAGCCACGTATTAATGATTCTTCTGAAGTGTGAGCATACGCTAATTGAATTCCTTGGTTGCTAGAAAAACTTGTCAGATTTTTACTGCAGATTTGTTTATGCTTTCTCTAGGTTTGTTTTTTGTTCTGTTTTGTTTTGTTTTGAATTCCTCAAATTCACCACCAAAAGTATTGGTAAAAGCCTTCACCTCTGAAGATTGTCCTTGCCTCTGTGAGTTGCAAACTGTTTAGTGAGTTTGTTAATCTATTGCAGGTGAGGCTTTTTTTTTTTCTAAAAGAGAGTGTGGCTAGACAGGGGAAGAGCTGCTTTTTGATCTTGTTCTGTGTCCTTGGTTGCTGGTAAGACTTTGGAGGGCAGGGTGGGACAAGGCAAGGCAAGACTTCCTAGAGAGTGACTGAGTATGCACAGGTGAGAGAAGTTTTTGTGAGATGCTGGGTGGTATGAAGAATGGGAGAGAGGAAGTGAAGAACATGTAGAAGGCTAGAGAATAAGAAACTGAAAAGGAGCAGAGAGGTTTTTCTGCAAGGGGGCTGCAGCAATACTTTGGAGGTCATAGAAAAAAGAGACTTTCTTGATGATTCAGAGGTTTGTTTTAGCCAAGCAGTATCTGAATGAGAATAAAAGGCTTTTGGAAAAGTTCCAGCCCTTCAGAACGCTACGTTTGGGGTGCAGGTTGGTTTCAAACCTCTCTGTTTAGTGTCTTACATTGCAGATAGGAATTTTCTCTTTTTGAGTCTTGGTGGGTTTTTTCTTGTTTATTGTTTTGAGTGTTCTTGAGAGTCAGTGTCAGAAACTGGAGGTGTTTAGTATCTGTCAATGTGCTCACTTTTAAGAGAAGTTAGGTGACTTGATCTTACTTTTCAGGTTGGCATAGTCATATGTTCACATGGTGGAGTCCTGCTTTCCCTTGGTGGAAAAGTCATGTAAGTCTCCTCAGGAATTGTGACCTCTTTTCAGTTACATAAAAAAGCCTGATTGCAAACATAGTAAAACCGGTCCATGCATGCATACAGATCAATGAATCAAATCCATTGGTCCACTGTGTTCTACGCTATTGTTTTGCTTGTGTGCATAGCTCAGTTCTGTAGTACAAACAGTGAAGAGTGATTTCTGGAAGTAGCCATGTCTTAAAAAAAAAGTGAAAACAAAACCAAGAAATAACCCAGCAGAAACCACAAAGTCCTCTAAAATCCCTTCCCCTCCCCCATTTGGGAAAACAAACAAAACCACTAGATTATATGGAAGTACTCAAACTAAAGACATATTAACCTCAGCTCTACTTCTATGTTTTTGCAGTAGTAGAACATCCAAGGCTCACTCTTTGCTAAAAAATCCCTAAATCTTTCATACAACAGCGAGCTTATGGTTTAGAGGGTCTCATAACAGAATGTTTTTGTGCTTAAGCTTATTGACTCAGTTTTTTGTACTTCAAAGGTAATGTATAGTTGGTTGTATGCAAGTGAAGATATTACTCTGGAGGTGCATTGTATAAAACTTAATGTGTCTTGTATACTGTTACAGAAGTAACATGAGCTGTAAAGCTGTTTTATGTGATCTGAAAATTTTATGCATTAAGTAGTCCCGCAAAAGACCTTGTTTTAGCAATCTGTAATGACTTATCTTGTTATATGTGCCATCACATTCAGTTATGTTTGCCACGTTCTTAGGAATAGGGACAATGAAGACAATATGGTCTCATAAGCTTCCTGCTGAAATTATTTATGTCCAGGGACACCACACTGGTAAAGCTGAAGTATCATCATAGTTTAAGAGTAAAGACAGACAGCCTCAAGTTTTCCTCAAGTGAGAGAATTAAACCTAAGAAGTCAATGCTATTTTGCTTTTCCATTATGTCATCTCTCTCTAATAATACATATCTCCAGAGCTTGGATTTGTGATTGTGGTGTTGCTGATGACTGAAATACAGATAAAATCATAGAATGGTTAATGATGGAAGAGACTTTAAGGGTCATCTAGTTCCAGCCCCCTTGACATGGGCAGGGATATCTCCCACTAAACCAGGTTGCTCAAAGCCCCATGCATCCTGGCCTTGAACGCTTCCAGGGATGAGGCATCTGCAACTTCTCTGTGAAACCTGTTCCTGTGCTTCACCACCCTCATTGTGAAAAAATTCTTCATGATATCTAATGTGAATCTATCTTCTTTCGGTTTAAAATAGTACCCCTTTTCCTATCACTATACTCCCTGATAAAGAGTCCCTCATCTCTCCTGGACACCCCTTTTAGGGGCTGTAAGGGGCTATAAGGTCTCCCCAGAGCTTTCTCCATGTTGAACAGCCCCAACTCTCTCAGCCTGTCCTCACAGGAGAGGTGCTCCAGCCCTCTGATCATCTTTGTGGCCCTCGGCTGGACTCACTCTAACCAGCTCCACGTCCTTCTCACATTGAGGGCTCCAGAGCTGGACAATTTTTCTAATTTGTGCATTGTAACAGTAATATGCTCTTCCTATACAATGAACAAACGAGTTTACCCGATTTCTAGTTTATACCTGATTTAAGTCTTGGCTACCTTCCAAAGTCATGCAACTACCATTCATATACTACAATTTGAGAAAATGTGTATGCAAATAACTATATGGAGCTATGGGGGGGATGAGAGACCAGGTGAGCAGGTTTGTACTGTATTAATGAAAATTGTGAAGTGAGTGCGAAAAGTCAAATACTTAGGGTTTAGGTCGGAATGTGTAACTCTGCTGGGCTCCTTTTTAAGTTATGAAAGATTACCTCTGCAAAACTGATGTTGTTTTATAGAGGTGCCTAAACAAGCAGGTAAATCTGAATTTTGCCATCTTAAGAACAGGGTGCTGTGCTCTCTCCACATGTACCTCCTCTGTGTGTGATCTTGTGAATTAACTCCTGCCAGTGCACTTAATACAACCAGTATGAATATAAATATTTTAAAGTCACATATTATGGCTATTATGAGTACCTGTCGATGGAGTATTTTCAATGAGTAATATTGATACATCAATTGGCTGTTGGAATACTGACAGTTAAATTTCTCCTGTGGTGGATTTTGGGTTTGTTTTTTCGTTGTTTTGTTGCGTTTTTTTCTTTCTTTATTTTTTTTTTAAGAGGAATGTTTTAATGCGCATTATCTAAGCTTTTCAGGTTTTAGTGATTAAATATATGTCCAAATCACAGAATATCATGTAGTAGTTATAATAATATAAAATACAGATTTTTTTGCTTTTGCAATGGCTTGCACATCTCATTTCGTTACTATAAAACTGTATAAAGTTCAACTTATTCAAAGTCAATGATGTTTTCATCCTGCTCTGTGTCGTGTTGAGTGTCCTCCATTTCTGTCAGAATCAATTGGATTTGCAGTTCTGTGTATCAGTTTAGTATCAGTTCTGTGAGAGCTTTCATAACTGCAGGCCATATAACACCAGAAAGGATACTTTGGTTTGTATAGTCTAATCCAGATATATAGTTCATAAATCATGTTGTAGTCCCCTCAATTTGACACTGTTTACCTGTCTCATTAGGTCCCATGATTTCTATTAACTTTAGCTTTAGTCAAAGCTATTTGTATCTTCCAGAAAGGCTCTCTGCCTCAGCTTTGAGGTGGCCAGAAATGGAGGTCTTGAATTCTTATGTGGTTAGTTGGTCCAAGTAAATGAATTTTCTTTAGATTTTTACAGTAATAATAATAATTGTGCATTCACTTCAGTCTGAAACTGACAGACCACAGCTTCTGGATATCTGTTCTTATGAGGAGATTGGGTGTATCTGCATTACCATGTCAACTGAGATTGGGAATCTTCTTTGAAGCAGGTTAATCTCTGCTTCCTACCCCACTTTGTGTTGTCTCTTGCCCTTGTGCTGCCATTCGCATCAGAAGTTCCTGGACCCAACAAGCACATGCCTTTGGAATGAGTCTCCACCAGCAGATGCATTCCGGGAGCAGGAGCGTAGCTAATGTGCTTCAGCTGCGGAGAGGCATTTGGGGCTGGGAATGCAAGCTATGGCTGGTCTGAAATATCTCTTCCTTTATCACTTTTCTCCTGCAAGACCATAATGAGTGGGCATCAGGCCCTCAGCACCCAGCAGCCCCTTTCCTAGTGGGGTTGTGATGCCTGTTAATGTAAACAAAGCCTTTGTTAAAGGTCAGCTTAGTACACAGTAAATTCAGTGCGTGAAAGTATTTACGTAGTTTGTTATAGCATAGTGATGATGATCTCATGGATGATCTAAAAAGACTTCAAACTCTTAAGTCTTTTTTAAAAAGAGTTTTTTTTGTTTTGGTTTTTTTTTTTTTTCAGTTCATGGTTTTTCTGAGCACCATTTTCTATTTCTTCAAAGTTATTTTTAAAAGCCTTTAAATACCTCTTAAAATAGCTTTTAAAATGTTTTAATTTTAATTGAGAATATTATCCTTTTTAAAGAGTACTGATCAGAATATCATGGGATACTAATTCAAATGTGGTATAGAAGTAAAGGATATTCAGCTTAAATCATAGAATATTTTGCATTGGAGGGAANCAAAAAACTTATTCCTTATATGTAGTCTAAATCTACCCTGTTTCAGTTTAAAACCATTACCCCTTGTCCTGTTGCAACAGGATCTGCTAAAAAGTTTGTCCCCAGCTTTCTTGTAGGCCCCCTTTAAGTACTGAGAAGCTGCAACAAGGTCTCCACAGAACCTTCTCTTTACCAGGCTGAAAAAACCCAACTCACTCAGACTGTCCTTGTAGGTAAGGTGTTCCATCTCTCTGACAATTTCTGTGGTCCTTCCCTGGACTCACTCCAACAGGTTCATGTCCTTCTTGTGCTGAGGACTTGAAAGCTGGGTGCTGTACTCCAGGTGAGGTCTCACCAGAGCAGAGCAGAGGGGGAGAATCACCTCCTTGCACTTGCTGGCTATGCTTCTTTTGATGCAGCCCAGGATGCAGTTGGCTTTCTGGGCTGTTTCATGTTCAGCTTTTCATCTAGTTGTATAAACCACAATGAAACCAGAGCTACTTTTTTTTTTTTTTTCCCCCGAGGTCAGCATAGTCTTCTCTTGACAGATATGCAGCTAGTGCCAATTATTTTGGCCTTTATTTATTGAACACTTCTCCTTACTTTGTTCAGGATAGTAATTCAGCCAAGCAAGGTGGATTTTTTTTTTTTTTAGTGCAGGTTTTATGCCTGCACCTAGGCTACCCTTTTGGAATATCAGTAGACTTTTTGATTTCTTCCAGTCATGTGCAATATATTCAGGGCATAAATTGTATTAGATTTGGATGCAGGTAGGTCAGAGAAATCATCTGCAAATATATTTAAAATATTCACTGTGAGTGTATTAATTTTAAGAGTGTTTATTTCTTGCAAATGTTGTTTGATGTTATTCCTTAGTTACTAATGGACTGGAAAGTATTTCAAGTTCTTATGATATTAGCCCATCATCCCACTGCTCTCCAAGTACACAATAAAAGTGTATTGAACCTTTTGTCTTCCCTACTTCATTAAAAATATTCCTGTCTTTACATAGGAATTTGCCTATTACTAGGCGTTCTTCTAGTTTTTCTCATTTTGTATAGATTTGCCAGCCAGTTATAGCAGCATAAGCTTAGATATTAACAAGTCTGATTTACAATCTCTGTCTACTCCTCAGCCTTCTGGTTACTTTGAGACATTTAGAGCCAGATTTTAAAGGCATTTAAGTTGCTACAGAGTTGGGATTTTACATATTTGTTTGCATTTTTCCTTTACTTCAACTTCTTGAAGTCTTGTTTAAAGAATAAGGCTTCTGACATTTTTGTTAAATAAAAGCTGTATATTGTTATGGTGGAAAAAAAACCCAACCCAACCTAAGCTGCTATTGGAACACTGTCATGGACAACTTTGGTAAGAAATTACTGTATTTACTAGACCATACTTAAAAAAAGAAATTTGAGTTTGGTGTTACAAGTAGGGGAGCAACAGTCTGAAATATCAGTGCTACAGATTGGGTTGGTTTGGTTTTTTTTTTTTGCTTTACTGAACATGAACTGATCAGGCTATCTTATTTGTCAGTGCATATAGCATTGAGATGTACATTTTGTATTCATGTTACTATTTCTCAGACCTACACTTTATGTTAAGTTAGTATTTCTCTGGGACCGTAAAGCATATGTCTAGGGAGATTCTAGTGGATAACAGAACTCAAAATACTCATTCACCGAAGATCTAGTTCAGAGTAACAACACCTTGTTATTGAGAAGTATTTAAAAAAAAAATAAATAGCAAACACGCTATCCTTTTTTGAAATCATTAGAAAAAAGTTAATGCACTTCAGTCTGTGTGATGCCTGGTTTTGAAGAAATGCTACAAACTGTGTGCCCATCCTCTTTATAGCTGGCATTTTTTCTACAATTAACAAAATTGCTCACGCCTCCTTTTAAATACAACTTGGCTACCTCCTCTGTATTGTTCTTTCATGAAGAGTGTTCTTGACTTCATTGACATTCAATAACGTTGAGGTATGTTGCTAATTATTCCCAGCATGAATGCCTGCTTATAATTGCAATTTATCATGAATGCATAAGATTTGTTAATGATTTTTTTTAAACTTTTTTTTTTTTTTGCTTCAAGTCTTGGGGGTTTTATTGTTTCTAAAGTTTGAAAATAGCAGTTAATGCATACCACCTACTGGTAATAATTACATCAAAGCTTTTTTGCCTCTTCCAGTGTGCTAATGCTGCAGAGTTTTATGAATTCTATCCAGACAAAGAACTCAATTTTCTTTCAGTCATCAAAGTTTAGAGATTTCTACCAGAAAAAGACTGACTTTCCTGTATATCAACCAGGCATGTATGTTGCATCGGACCCTCCAGGAAGTTCTTAGACATAGCAAAGTCATATAGTACCAATATAGTACCTACACAACTTGCCTCTTGCCATTACATTTTACTGAGGCCAGAGGGCTACAAAGGAGATAAGAAAAGTTGACTACTCTAAATAGAGGAAATTTGCACATGTGGTGGATGTATGCCTGGCTATCAGCTTTTTACGAGCTTGGCTTTCTTATAGCTTAGGTCAAGGTTATGCTATATGTGGTTAGGTTTGTTCAAGCTGATTCCTGGAGGAGTTATTTAAAACTTGTTTCTCTCAAGCTGTGCTCCATGCTGTAGCTCCCCATTTTCCCTGGGGTTGATGCCAGTCTGGTGAATGGCTCCACTGCTTTGGAGTTTTGTGTCTGGAACTGATTGCTTGTAAGTTTGGGAGCCATAATTTCAGGCTTGGAAGGAACTTGTTTGTATAGTAGCAGAGTATTGAATTTTATTCCCCACCTTCTTCCCTATGTTTCTGGGTACAGAACGTGTCCTGGGATTGGAAATACAAATCTTATAAATTATGTAAATAAAGATTAACTTTGTGTATTTGAGACTATAGACACTGAAACAAAATTCCTTGACTGTTCATTATTGTATTTGTTTGTCACCATACTCTTGGACTTTCTTTGGAATGAATTAGATCTTTCAAAGAATAACCAAAGATATGGTTCTGGAGATACTTTACTCCAATGTGAAAACTCTGGTGGTAGTACAGGTAAGACTGTAACAGGTTTGGTTTTCTGTGTTTTATAAAATCCTCTAATGTTATCCCTGAAGATCCATACCTCAATCCTCAAATACCTCCACTTCATCAGAGCACAAAGTGCTTGCTGTTGGCATCAGGCAGGCTGTGACAGCACTCTTGTTAGTTCAAGGCAAGGTCCATGGGAGATCCAGGCCATGTGCTGTATGGTGTCGATGGGACCCATCTGAATCGGAGGCTGTAGATACTGAGGAGTGCAGACTTATATGCCAATTGCCTTTTGCAACATTTACTAATGTCTTCTGTTGCAGCTGAATATATTTTCAGTGCAAGTACAGCTGTGATGTGATAAGGCTGGTGGAGGTAATGAGCATCACACCGATATGTTTCTTCTGCACCACAGTAAATGCCAGTTTGTATGCTCCAATAAACTAGACTTCAAAAGAAAAACATTCACTTCTAGGGGAGGAGAAAGCAAAAAATAAGGTATTTGGGTAGGACTTCATTCTTCACTAAATTCTCAATTAATTCTATTATGTGTTTCGGCCTTGCTGCTAACTACCAGATCCTTGATACTGTTAATTAAATTCAGAGCATAGGCTTTCAAAGAGCCTATAATTCCCATTATATTGTCTGGATTTGATATTGTATGTGAAGATTCACTGAAATGTGCAAAGCAAGGTATATAAAAAGAGGAAATGATGACATGAACTCAGAGCGACCAGACAGATTCAGAAAACAATTATGAAGCAGAAAGGTATGTTGTTTGTGCTCTGTAACTTCTTATCTGGACTGTGACCTTGATAGTGACATTTCTACTGCCTGCCTGTGAAAAGCAGCTTCTTTCTCCACTGCATTTCTCCATGCATTGATTAGAAAAAGAAGGGGTGGGATTTGCAGAGCAACCTCTATGAAGCTTAAGCATGTGTCTCCAATAACTTTAAATGCTTTAATGTAGTGTAAGAAAGATGGTAAAATCTTGCAGATCTCTATGTCATGTTGTCATAAATAAATTCTGAAAAGGTATTTGGACGACCAGCCATCTGAGCTTGTCGCTGTTCAGAGAAAAGGTAGTTTTCTTCTATTTTAGCTCATACAGCAAACAGCTTGAGGTAACTTTCTTCTTTCAGGTACTGTGTGAATATTAGGGAGAAAAGTGGGTTTTATTTCACAAGCATAAATTTCAAATCATCTTGTTAACTGTGAGTTTATTTTGAGTCCATTAAAATAGCTGAATGCAGATAACTTTTTTTTTTTTTTTAAGTGAAAGCACAGTCTGAGGCTGTAAGGGGTACAAGTTGTGACTACTTTTGTCCAGTTACATTGAGGTGCTTTTTACATTTTGATGTCAGTATATGGTAGAAGAAATGTCTTCCAGAGAGTAGTTGCATTTTGTGCAACTCAAAGTTGGATAAAGATTCTGTGCCTCCCTTTCTTCCAGATCTGGGCATATCAGTGCCTGGGCACAGGGGAGGAAATGCTGGTGAAGAGTGGGAAACTGATGTGCTAGGCACAGTGAGCTCTTCCGATGAGCTAGTGTCCCAAAAGAATGTAGAGCTGGTCCTATCTGTGTTGTGGGTCAAGCATGGTTCCAAGCAAATCCCGTATCATTGAAACAGGTTGCACAGAGAAGCTGTGGATGCCCCATTCCTGGAGGTTTTCAAGACCAGGTTGGATGGGGCTTTGAGCAACCTGGTCTAGTGGGAGGTGTCCTTGCCCATTGCATGGTGGTTGGAACTATCCTTAACATCTCTTCCATCACTAACCATTCTATAGTTCTAGGCTCCTGAATCATTCTGGCACAGAGGCCATGCCAACACTGTTTTTCCTCTTTTCTTCTGCTTCCTATTCCAGCTGCGTTTTGATGGATGGAGGAAAATTAAGCACAACACTAAGTGATTTATTTAGGGTCATGGACAGCCAAAATATTCAAGCAGATTTATTGTTATCTTAAAAACCAAAACACTGAAAACCAAGCTATTTTTAGACAAATCTGTCTGCTATTTTAATCTGATTCAGATTTTTTCTAAGAAAAGAGGGCCTGTGTTTTCCCAGAAATATGATCTTTATGTTGATATACTTCTGGTGTATGTAGAAGCCAAATGCAGACAAATAAAGCAGTTAATTCTGGCCTGTGTTCATGTAAAACCTATAGTATCGTAGTAAGGAATATTTCATACGGCAAGGTGAAAATGAAGTTAAAGCATGAGAGTCTTGTACTCAGTGTTTCCAATGGTCAAATTAATTCCTGTTTTGCAGTTCTAATAAAAGGTTCTGCAGCACATCAGGTTGCTGAAGCTCAGCTTGACCAAGAAAAATTACTCCCAATTTTAAAAAAACAATCAAACCAACCAAATAAATAGTGTGCATTCCTGTTGCCACTTCAAGTTATTAGTGTGATTATAGGTAAGACAAGGGGAAGAAAGTGCTTTGCCTCCATCAGGACACACGGCCCAGGAACTCTGCTGGGTGCCATGGAGACTTCTTTCCTCCAGCCACAGCCTAAAGAAGGAAGAGTCTAATTGAACTTCCAAATCCTGCCCTAGGAGAGACTGCCAGTCCTGCACAGCTCTACAGGGAAGGCTGAGATGAAGCAGGGCTGATGGCTTTTATTTCTTGGCCTGCTCCTATGGGTATTGCATTCAGAAGCTTTCTCTTTTGTTTGGAAACATCGACTGTACATGGCGTAACTTCATCAAACTTTATTTATCATCTTAAAGAAAAAAAAAAGGGGGGCATTATCTACTTTTTCATTAAAAATGCTCTCAAGCAAAAACAAACAAAAAAAAAAAAGCTCCAAACTTTTGCTGCTTCTGATGTCCTGCTGTTACTCCCCAGTGTTCATGTCTGACTTAAAGATTAATTAAAATAAATATCAAGTACTACTGAAATTATTAATAAATTATACAATTTACATTCAATTGTAAGTGGAAGAATGTCTTAGGCTTCCCTTTAAAAAGTCAGCATGGTTCCAGAAAGGAAGGAAGCATGCTAATTACAATGCCTTCGTGAGATTTTACAATTCATGGCTGAGAGTTGATCAGAAGATGCAAAGGAGGCAAAGCAAGCATTTTAATGTTTGATACTCCAGTGCTTTTAGTCCCAAAGCTTGCTATTAAAATATATAACAAAACTTGTGTATTTCCAGTAGTGTGATATTTCCTGAACTTTTCCATCCAGAAGTGTTAGAGACACTTTGGATTGGATGCTAGTTCTGTATTACATTTGGCACGGAGGAAACACAGCTGGAGTTTCTCCTAATTTACAGTGGTTAATGCAAAATCAGTATTAGTCTCTTTAGCTTTTTACAAAATATACAAATGATTCATAGGCTTTTTTTTAATGTATATTTCATGATCAACATTTATGCACCTTTTCCTGGCACAATAAGAAAAAAGCAGAAGTTCTGCCTTTGGCAGAATCAGCAAATGTGGTGTGTCCAATGTACAGTCATTCTGTCCAATGTTGTTTATGAAACCATATGAAGATGTTAATGCACCTCTGAACTTATTTGGAAAGTAATGTCACTATTCTGTTAACAGATGCTAAGGGGAGGAAGGATAGAGAAGTGTCTTCTTCAAGGCTGGGTACCAAGCCCTGCAAAATTATAAAGCCATTTTAACTATATAATAATGAAAACAGCTGTGCAGGGCTAGGTTAAACATCTAGTTCGGAGGGCAGGACATGTTGCCCAAGAGACCAGTGGAGAACCAATACAAGCATGGTATATTTCTCATCTAGTCTCTCAGACTCCAGCCCTGTGTCTCCTGAAACCAGAAGATACACGTACTTCAGTAGGCACAAGGTAGTACACTAGCTTGTCCCTTCATTTACCCTTTGCGCTGCCTCTGTCTTGTTCCCATTCCTCTAGTTTCTTAACATTCCTCTTGTTCCTTTACAATACCGAAGCACCAGTAGCAGGATTACTGTGAGTATAGTGGAAGCAGTCTGGATGCTCAATATTTCTTTCCCCTACTAAATGGGAGAGAGTCAACTGCAGTAAAAATCCAGCTCAGTTTTTGGCTGAAGTATGTTTATGGCTGTGTGGGATCAGTCTGTTCTCTAAATGAGGAGTTGAGAGGCTTGAGAATGTGCACTGCTTTGAGTTTTTGGAGACCTGACAATTTCTACACTGAAGAGATGTAAAGTCTTGAGGGGAGGGAGGAAATGTAATTTTTTTCAGATGTGCAGGGAGTTTCATGGGAGCTACTGAAACTTTAGATTTCTGCAGTAGAGGCCTTTGCTGTTTCCTTCCACTCTTCAAATCTGTTTGTTAGCATGGCAGGTTTACAGCCCCCATTAGTTGGAGGATTTGGGGCTGGTTCTGTAGGAGTAGTGCTGCTTCCTCTGCATTTAGAGGAGCCTGGGCAGAAGGTTTCAAACTTTAATCTCAACAAATGGCTTGAAGTATGAGCAGTTAAACTCCTTATCAGTATGATCCAGTGTCCTGTGCTAGTAGGTAATGTTATAAATTCATAATGTTCTAGTTAAATCCCATCAGATGTTACTGTGTTATTTTAAGATTAGTGCCCTTGCAATAGAAATAGAAAGCTTTTCTTGGAGAAAAAGAAAACAAACCACCAACCAACATTTCCTTGGCACTGTGATCTGAGTAAGATCAGGCAAGTGTGTAGTTGCCAAGGACTTCCTGGCCTCTTTAATAAATCTTGTGCCTGCCCATTCCCTGTAGTGTGCAATTCAGTGCTCTAAAACAGTGAGATGCAACTGAAAATAGTTGTGTCTGTGAGGCAGGCATTTAACAAATTATCTCAGCAGATGTGAGCAATTACAGAAGTTTAGTGAAGGATGTGTGTGTTAATTGTGTTGGTCATTAATACACTTACTCCCCTTAGTCCTGAACTCTTTTAACTATTGTTTTACTACTTAATTTCAGGCACATAGACATTCAATTTGCTCTCAGTGCATGTATTTATCTTCCATTACAAACACTATATTTGCATTATAGTCACCAAGCTGTTTTCTGAGGCGTGGGAGATTGTGCCTTTCCGAAGTCTAGAACAAACTAACAACTTGATTTTTCTTCGGAAAAATCAAATGGAAACATAACATCTGATAACTAGGTATGTGATTATACAGGGACTGTGTGGTATATATATAGCATCCATGCTTAGGAAAAATAGTCTCTGAAAAGTTGATTTTTGTTGTTGTTTGAATTTGAATTAACAACATTTATGTTTTTCCTGGGGGGGGAAATGTGAAACATAACAAAAAGAATAACCAATTAATTTGATAATGCTGATTGCTATTGGATTTTGACCTAAAAACTCATTAACCTTTGTCCTAAAAAGCTTATCTAAATAATTCAGGATTTATATTGGGAGCAGAGGATGTGGATTTTTTAACTCTGTTGGAACATCATGGGCTCTGCATTTAGAACAGCGTTGACCTTTCTCAGGCTCAGGTCCTGGGCTCAATGTTCACCAGACTTTCTCAATGGCTTTTTTTTTTTGCCTTTTTTTTTTTTTTTCTTTAATGTGGGGGGAAGTCAACACTTGTCTGGCTTGAGAATGTTTTTAATATAGGTTTTAGTTTGCAAAACTAATACCTCCAGAAAACAGGATGTTTGAGGTGAATGCCATGGAAAGAAAATGGTCTGCTCCATGGACAATTTTGTAGAATACATGTTTCTTGCATTTTATGGGGAAGATAAACCATGTTGGTGCTTGTGAGACTTCTTTGAAATTATTTTAATATATTTCGCCTCACTATTGCACTGTGAAGAAAGACAGAATAGCAAGATCAAATGAAGGGAAATATTTCTCTCCTGTAACTTGTAGTGTTTTATGTCTGTCTGCAGCTAGCAGCAGCATGGCTGACTGTTTCTTGCTGCATTTCTTGACGAGCAGAAGTAAACATATCTGTAGTCTTTCTCATTAGTTAAAACTTAATGTGTGTAGTATATACACCATATAATAAAGTGGATTTCTTATAGAATTTAATATTTTTATCTTCATTTTTTATATTCTGTAGATGTATTTGTGCCTATTCATTTCTCCAATGAAAACATACAAGGAATTTTGAGAAATGGAAACCATCATAGATTTTTTTTAATAGGAAATTTGTGTCAGGAACAAATACCAACTCTCCTCAAATCCTTTAAAGACAGACAAATCCAAATTCAGGGGTCAGTTATGCAAAGGAGAGTTTCTTATCTGGCATTTGAATTCACTTCTTTGTACAATTTAGGAGAACCTTAGGAATTATGGAAATATTAAAAGTGTACATTCTTCCTTGTTCATTCCTTTTAATTTCATATAAATTATTGCAAGATCTGTATGGGAAACAAAAATGGAAGAGCATCAAACTGACCACCCAAAAGAATCAGTTCAGGCAAATCAGCCTTCACAGTGTTCAACGATGAACAAATTCAAACTTTAAAAAAAAAAAAAAAAGTTGCAAGAAAAGTTTAAAAAAAAATTAGATGGAGCAAGTTGCTTCATGATTTTCTAGACTGGGTTTTGTGTGCATCTTCCATTATGTTAATTGGATGTCCAATAACTTTGAGTTGTGAAAGCTTTCTGACCAGTTGCAGTTGTAAAGAAGTGCTGGATCAAGCCAACTCCAAGTGATCATCAAGCCAGGAAGAGCACAGCTGAAAATGGGTGAGATAACCCATCCACATGAATAGCCTAAACTTCAAGAGGGAAAGGTCTGTTCTGTTCCTAAACTAGGAAAGGTTCAGTTAATACCTACTCTAAAGCTAAGCCAATGCTTTTTGCAAATAGCAGTTGATTACATCTGTTTAAGTGCTTCATCTTGGGGTAATTTGCAGGCTGAAATGTTCTAAGGCCTTCTTAGAAATGCAGCACGCTTGAACATTTTAATTGAATGTATGTAAAGGGCGGGGATGGGGGATGGGAAAACATAGCTGGGAGATTCATCTTGCCTGAACTTGTGATTCTGCCAACCTCAGCAGAGGTTGGATTCTCTGTGTGCTTTGTGAACACAAGAGCATATTCAAGTTTGGATGATGGATTCCCATCCTAAAATGTCTATTTCCTTCACTTGACTGAAGGAAGTCTAGACAACTAGATCAGACCAGAATGTAGTTATCTGAAGTTAGCTCAGCCGAGTCCTAATTTTTATGCCTAACTTGAGATATCTAAAAGTGAGGCCTCCAAGCTAGTTATTTTATGTTTTAAATGTTTCCTTAGAACGGCGTATCATGCTTGTCATAAGGATTCACTCAGGTTAATGAGTAAAGAGAATAGAACAGAAATGAGAAGAAACTGATTGCCCTGACTAAACCAATACCTCAAAGGTTTCTATTAATTTTAAAGCATGTTGATTGATTTATTTTTTTTAACGCTGTCCTAGTTTGAGGTAAACATTTGTTTGAAGTTAAAGCTCTGAAATTTCACAGCTTCTGTCCTTGGCCTTTTTTTAAATTTATTTTAATTTTCTCTCTCACCTCACCTCCCTCTCCCCCCCAGCCCCCGCCAGAGGAGCTTATCAGACAACCCCAAAGTGATCATGAATGGTTTCATTAAATAAGCAGAGCAACTGTCTGTAGTGTGGGCTTTGGATTTAGAGATTACAGCAGGAAATACCAGGAAAGTCCAGAATAGCCTTTTCTCATAGGATGGGATGGTGCTGAGCTTTCTGCCACAGCAGGACACGAGGGAAGAACTCTTGCTGGAATTAGCCTGAAGAAATGTGATTGTTGAAGAACATTGCTCTTCTGTCTGAAAGTATCAGCCTTGCTGGTGTTTACCTGATGATTGGTTTTCAGCATAGGATTGGATTTAAGTATTTTTCAACCTGTAAATGATTTGTCTGTTTCCTTTAACAAAAGAAAGGGTGTGTGATTGCAGGTCTGAAAGCACAAAGCTGGGGTACTGGAATGCAGGTGCAAACTTTACTCTTTATTCTGTGCGTCCTTATTAATGCTACTTTGAAATATGTAGATGAAAATATTTCTAGCAATGTGAATGAGTTATTATTTTAATTCGTTATAACACAGCTAAGGCTTCAGAGAAGATGAACACCACTCAAATGCTTCACTGAGAAAGTGTATCAAAGAAGTACTTTTTTTCTTCTTCCTGCAGTGCACCTTTCTGACTTTTCCGAACAGCACTGATACAAATTTTTGTCAGGCACAGAGATAAATATTTAGTTATACAGTCTGTCTTATTGCTTGGAACATTAATAAAATTCAACAAGAACATAGTTTTCTAGTTTAATTCCAAGATAAATAGTTCACTCATAAAGAATTAAAATCCATAAATCCATGAAAAAATAATTGAAAATCATTATAATTTCAACAGGAGAAGAGCTTCCCACTGGAAATAATGATTTTTATTTTTTGATGAGAGCAATTTCAAACCGCAGAGTTGATATTGTTCTCCAGTAGAGAAAACTGACAATGGTATAATTTCACTGGCTTCAGTCATCTTTTTCTGTTTCAAGAAAGAGATTCATTGTTGCTGTAGATGAGCTACAGTTTTAACATTTTGGTTTGTTTTGTTTTCCCCAAAGGAGGTTTAAATTTTGTTATTCCGTTGAAACAGGAAGCTCTAACCAAGGATGTGTGAATTGTTACAACCAGAAAACAATGCAAACGGGACTAGCTTCACTTCTTGCAGCTGTGACAAAGGATCTATTTGCAGTCTGTTTAAGCATCCTGCAGAAGCCAGTTGTGTGTCTTCTCCAAGCTTTGCTGTGAGGGTTTCTTGAAAGTCAGCAGGAACGGCCCTGATTTGCTAATTGTTGACTGTTATTGTGATAGTTGTAACCAAGTTCTTGATGGTGACCCTTCCTTTTCTGTACCACGAATGTTGCAAGTTCCAAGTCTTTGAGCTCACCTGCATATTAGTTTACACCTCTAAGAGCCTTGAATACCAGCCTTTATATTTTTTTATAACACCTATCCTTCCTTTGCTGTAGGTTAGGAAAAGGAGCTTGTTGCACTAAATGTTATCTTCACATTTCTTGCTGTGTGTTAAGCTGGACATAATTCAGTATGCACAGACACTGTCAAACTCCTAAAGTAAGCATTAACCTCTAGTTATGACGGGGAGATTGTTCTATTTCAATGTCTGTGTTGGAGAACTGTTGTCATGGGGATTAGTGGGTTTGCTCATCTTGATAGACAAATTCTTAGCTCACATCCCCTGAAGTTCAAGGAAGAAGGCTTCTTTTGACCGGAAATCTTCAACTTAATTTCATGTGGGTTGCCAAAAATTAATTTTTCAGTGTTTATTAATATTCTGAAAAAAGTTGTGATCTGACTCCTATGAGACTGAAAGTTAGGCTCATAGAAGGACATGTGCAGATGACACTGAAGACCCATGTAATTTTAAATCACTCCAGAATCACACTGATATTCCAGTCGGATGGACACATGGTACCTGTGGTCCTCACAGTCACTAGGGGAAGAATTAAGAAATTTACGATGGGTTTCTCAACCAGGAGGCTGAGCATGAAGTTGCTTCAGGTAGCCAGGAGAAAATGCTGAGCTTGGTAACTTCAGGTAACTCCTCATTCCAGGGACAGGTTTGGTCAACTCCAGGGTGCTGAGATCTGCCTGCTTTTACTATAGTGCTAAGCCCTAAATCTTCTCTAAAGTGAAGAAAGTTAGACATACCTGTTCTCAGGAATAGATTAGTGTTTATTAGAAATTGCAGGCAATTTTTTTTCTTGCAATCGAAAAAGAAACTTGGTTGGAGTTTTCCATATTTGTAGTATGTTCTCTAATGACTATGGTGCACACAGTATAGTACACCCATATTTTCGCAATCCCACGTAAATTAAAGTGGAGGATTTGTTGTTCCTTATCAAGAGCTGATTCTCTGTGTCTGGGAAATGTGCTGTGTGTATAGCAGGTTTACACCTCAGGGGGTCGGGAAGAAACAAAAAAATGCCTAGGTTAAATACACCTACAGTTCTTAAGAAGACAGTGATGAGATACTCAGGTTAACAGTACTGCTGTAGGTCTGAGCATTTGCAGGCAAACTTTAGGTCCAGTGCTGTTATCTGGTGGGAACAAAAATAACCTTTCTCAGGTCTCTCTAGAGATATCTGATGCTTCCTAAAGTTTTATGTCTTGCTATAAAATTCCTGTTCCTTAATGGCTGGTGACTAGAGGAAAAGGAAAGCTCAATTGAAATTGCCTACATAATATCCAATTTCTTTGAGATTTTGTGAAAATAGAACTTCCTTTTTTTTTTTTTTTTTTTTTTTTTTTTTAATTNTTTTTTTTTTTTTTTTGCTAATGACTGGGACATCTACTTGACAGTTAGTAAAAGGTAATGAAAATGTTCAGCGTTACTCTGTCTCTGTGTGTGTGCTTGTCAAATCATGGATAGAGTGTGTACTTCCGTAATCTTTATATTTGAAAAACTTAGATTAGTTCACCTGAATTGGTGTTTTACTGAGGATATATTATAACTTACAGCAAAGCTATTTTTGTACTGAGTATAATTTATAATAATATAGGTTATGTCATCTTCATTCCAGAAAACTGTCCCTTTTTAGCAGGAACATTCTGACACTGGCATTATCTCCCAACTTTTTGCTTCACCTCTTAAACTGCCAGAATTATTTGGACTGTAAGTGGTGAACATTACATGAGGAGAAGTAAGGGGTAGAAAATGCCTTAATTGGCCAGGTGATTTTGCCTGGAGGCAATTGGATCTTTCGGGTACCTGCTGTCCTCATCAGTTTAAACTGCACCTTCAGCACCATCTCTGATCTGCTCTCACTCATCTACTTGTCAGGATTGACTCAATCTGCTTCCAAAACAGGAAGTCAGGGATGGCGGTGAAGGAAAAGGTGTTTTCTATGTAAATCTCGACTGGTTCCACTAGCTGAGTCACTGGTAGTATTGAAAACAAGAAACGTTTCATTCGAAGCAACACATTGGTGGCAATAAAACATGCAACTTTTTTTCAGAAAGCATTGAAGACTTGTCCTCTTCAGCACAAAATCTCATTGATCTGCAGGACAAATGCAACCTGTATTAATTAGATGATCATAGGTCCAGGATCTACTGGAAGAAAAATATTACTCTGTCAGAAAATATAAATTTCATAGCATTATGTTTAAGGTTTGTGTCTATAGCTTTACACTCTTTCAGCACAGATAGAAAGAAATATATAAAATAATTGTTTTGGAAAACATAGATCCAGTTTTTCTTGCTGTTGCACTTTTCCTTGTCAAGTTGGTCATTTAGAAGAGAGTATCTTTCAACTAGCCTATTGTATTCTACAGTGTTTCTCTGATAGTTCTTCCCCATGGGTTTTTATGTTGGAGAGGTGGGAATGGTGGTATTGGGGTGTGTGTGTTGGAGTTTTTTAATTATTTTTAAAAATAATATGCTCGTTGCAACTTTAGGTTACATTTATGCCTAATGTACCAAAACCTTAGTGAAATGTAACATGACACATTTTCTCAGTTGCTATTTCCCTAAACGGAAAATTAATCTGTGGAGTGCATCAGACTTTTGAACAGTCTTAACCCTGTACTAGGGTGTAAATGCCAAGTTAAACACACTTCTCAAAAGAAGTACTTTTCTGTCTGTACAGGGTGGGGAAAAGGGTTATGTATGTCTCTCCTTCATATCACAGATCTAAACTTTTTCTGTTTACCTTCCCCCTAATGCCAGTGCATAATCCAAAGAGATTAATTTTTCAGTGGGCTGTTTTGTTTGGCTTTTTTTTTCCCTTAAGTTATGTTTTGAGTTTTTTATTTTTCCTGAGCAGCTTTGCCTTAGTTTTCCCACACTTTTTTGAAAAGGGAACAATCACTGGGAATGAAAATTTATGAAGTGAGCTCAGTCTAGCAGTATGCCTCTTCAGAGGAACCAGGCTTAATAAGATTTCCTTAAAAAAAAAACAAGGAGAAAGGAATTGAAAAAGAGCAAAAGAGAAATGAAAGGCTGCTGTGGCCTTTCTCTTAACAAACATTTTCTTTTTTTGTTTCAGTACTTTTCTCAGGATTTTAAGTGAAATATAATCAAAGTCTGTAAATACATGTTTATAAAATTGCTTTAATATACGCATGCATGCAGGGCAGAGAATAGCTTGTAGAGGAGATTGAGGATCTTAATGGTTCTTGCACTGAATGTAGTTAAGCAATGTCATGTTGTTGTGAAAAGTATTCATCCTGAGATAAGTAAATAGGTATATAACCTGGAAAGCAAGTGTTGTATTGTAGAAGTTTTAGTTGGATCATTGTGTCTATGTTCAGGTTCTCTACTTCAAGCAGGACCAACTAAAGAAAAAGTAGTGCGAATGAGTAGAGATCTATCAGAGTATTGAGTGGGCCTCAAGAAGACCAGTTTGATTTGAGTAGGCTATAGGACAAGGACACAACAGCATTCATCTATGTAAACAGCTAATGCAGAGGGAGCAAGAATAGTCTATATGCTGGTTGGAATGAAAGACAATAGATTTTTATTGCAGCAAATATGACTTAGAATAGGCATTAAGAGAAATTGTAAGAATTTATAAATTAAGAAAAAAATTACAGAACCCCAAACCATAAACAACAAAAAAACCCTACCACTTGATCCGATGCCCCAAAACAGGTGAGATCTTTAAGAACAGGTTAAATATCTGTCAAGAATTGCATGAGATCAATTGATCTATTGCTGGCTCAAACAATGTTTCTGGGCTCCATTTCAGATATATGAGTTTATGGTGATCACTTTCTAGTATGAAGCATAGATGTTTAAGTAGGGGAAAAACAGATTGGGGTGCATCAACTGGTGCCAAAAAAAAAAAAAAAAATCACCTAAGTGTTAACAGAACTTTAGTTGTAGTTAGCCATGTTTTTAGTGTTTGATCTTCATGAACCTCTGAATGAGTGAATTTTAATAGGATAAATTTTCACAGGAAATAAATTTATATTTTCCCACAGAGCTCTTCCAGAAATCAAGTCTTGAGTTTGCATGCATATTCTATGTATTGGCAGTATGTAAACAAAGTAAAATCAGTAGCCTGATAATTTTTTCCTGACAAATAACCAATAAAACACATCTTGAATTTTGGCTGTCCAATAAACATAATCATGTACTTGTAAATTATCTGCAATTAGGAACTATGAAAGAGAGAGACATTATCATTAATAAAGTCTGAAAGGGAAAATTTATTTAATGATCAGGAAGAAGTCAGATAATCAGATAAATTGCTGCTTCTGCTGTAGAGTATCAGTCTAACATTTGAGAGTGGTTATTTTCTTTTGGAAAGCTAATATCCACTGAATGGCGAGGACTAACAAAAAATGGTGACAAATAGGATCTAAAGAATGATGGGAAGTGAATGAGCAAAGCTGGTCAAAAACACTGATAAGAGAAAGAGCTTATAGATTGTCTCAAATCCAGTAAAGTGCTTTTTTTGCTCTAAGTATTGATACTAATTTATTAGCAGTATGTGTTTAACTAGCAATTAATCTCCAGCTTTCAAAATTGGGTTTGCCTCCTGTTTTCCATAACTGCTTATCCAGTGACTGAGTCAGGTTTGCAGAACTGATTTCATAAAGATGGCAAAGACTGAACCTGGAGTGTAAACTTATGCATGTGAAGTTGCTGCTTTGCTTATTTGCAGATCTCTGCAAGATGTGAACTTCTCATGCCTCCTTGCAAATATTTTACGCTGCTGGCTGTATTAAGCTCCTTTCAGCATAGGCTTTCCACGCTGAGGTATTGCACACCATGATGAGTAGCAGTAAATAGCCATGCAGTGGGAAACTTTTCCAATGATATAGCAGATTTCCTTACATTTGGGTTACGTCGAGTGTGCTACACTTTTTATTTTTCTAATTTGATTTTTTACTGACCATCAAAATAATCAATTTCTGTGTACTGGGCAGAGTAAATCAACATGTAGTGAATTAAATCAATGTTTTGAATCTGCTTCCTGCAGTAACTCAAAAGAACAATAACTAGGGAATGCACAAAAATATTCTTTTGTTCAACAATTATTACAAACATGGCAGGCTTTATTCAATGTTCAAGTCTAGTCTAATGGCTGAGTGTTGTATAAAATTTGACTCTTGGAAAAACCTCTTGATGATGAAGTCATCTTTCCCCGCCAAAATGAAGAGCAATCAGATGTCAGTATCCCTTGAATGTAGGGTGGGTTTTTTTGTTTTGGTTTTTAAGAATGTCAGAACCACTGCATGGAATTAGATGGTTTATGCTCAGGGCAGTTTCAGAGATGCCTCATGTTGTGTTGTGAACTTTCATGTCTCCCCAAGATGTGTGAAGTGGCAGTATAGTTATTAGTTTGCACCATTACGTCCTTGAATTCATCAGCATTTCTACCTGTGATGATGATGGGTCTGGAACGCTTTATTTTTTTATTTTTTTTTTTTAAATTAAAGAGATTTAGTCAGTCTTGTACCTTGTTACCAGTAATTGTACAAAGCTTTGGAGGACTTACCTGTCCTGGACAACAGCTTTGCAGCTACTATTTGTACATAGCTGCAGATTACAATCATTGTTTTCTCTCAAAGTTGACATAGTGTTGCTTTCAGGAAATGGTGGCATTTTCTGGGACTCTAAATCAACCTGGGACTTTTATTATAACTGTACCCTTAGGCGTTTGCAAGCCCTCATTAATTTTGATGTAGGTTTAAAAAAAAAAAATTGTTTCCATTGCTCTGCTGTGTAAGATGTCAGCATCTGATAGCCTTTACATTGTTGGTACTATTCTGTAATTTAACAGCATAAGTAAAAACCAACCTGACTTTAAAGTTTGTTGGAGTGGACATTTATTGTGTTGATACCATTGTCTGTGAGGAAAAGTAATGGTTTTGTCTCTAAACCTAAGTTTTGATGCAGAAAGCTTGATGCCTGCTGATCTGTAGCTGTTGTCAGGGTAATTGTCAAATATGCTATATTAGCAAGACTATTTGATATATGTGGTTACCTGTGTTTAGCTAGAATATTGTCTGAGGCTGCCTCTGTACAGCAGGAATCACTATGTAGGACAATGTAGTTTCTTGCGGGAGTTGTTTTTCTTTTCTTTCATGTAAGTCAAATCGCTATTGCTTTACCTAAGGGGATGTGTGGTTTTATTTTGGGTTCCCCCCCAACCCCCTGCCCCCGCCATGACAAATATGGCCTCTTTTCTAGGCTTGATCTGCAGGTAGTTTGTTCTTTTATTATTTTGTACTGACATGCTGCTACTATTTAGCCGTATCATCTGTGATAGGGTTTTCCAAAGGAATATCTCAGTTGCACCCACCACTGACTTCTCTTTGGGTGGCTTCAGAATGGCTTTGTCTTGCTCATATTGAACACCCCTGGACTTGTCAGGCATCGCACTTTTATGCATAAGCCTTTGCATCAATCACCAGCAAGTCCCATATACTTTCCCTGGCTTGCTTACAAGGTTCCCAGCTCTATAGTGGTAGTCATATAGAAGAGGTAGAGACCTATTGCCTTTCACTGTTCATTGTCATCCTCCTGCAGTGACCCTTTGCAATAGTTTATGGATATCAAGATTGCACGGCGAGAGGAAAAACAAATAGACGACTTCATACTGGACAGAACCAGGGAGTACAAGACCATTATTGAATGAGGAAGCATCACTATGTTAATCACAGGATTATAGACTCAAAGATAGGTGAGACCAGCAACTGTATTTCAGCTGATTTCTAATACTTGGTTAGCTAACTGGAATCTGCCACCACCAAACCAATATTGCTGTGCTTTGACAGGCTTATTGGCATGTATTTGCATCCTCTTTGAGATCGTGAAATCAGCTAGAATGTGGGTTGTCAGTGGTAGAGCTTCCATTTTGGGGTGTGGGATCTGTATTACAAACAGAAATCCTGGAGTAACAGCACAAATGTTTCTGGACCACATCAGACTCTGGAAGCTATCCATGTGTGATCCTTAATAATTTATGGCACAAGAGGTGAGTGCTAGTAGGTCTGCCGAGGTCACTGACTCATGGAGGTCTGTGAAGCTTTATCTGTACTAGTCTCTGGGCTGCTTGCCATGCAAAACATCCTGGACAGCACTGTGTTTTAGATTCAGTGTTTGCTGAAGCTATAAATGGGCCTGCAATCCCAACTGCTGCAGGTAATATCTGCAGGTAATAGTGCAGGTATTACCACCAGCGGTGCATCAGAGAGATGAGATGTATCAATGATGGATGTATTCTGGGACACTAGCACTTGCCTCCTGTATCCCCTTCCTGCTCTTTTGCAGCCACAGGCACAACCGGGCATTAAGGTGATTAATGTGTATGCCTCAAAAGTTTATCCCCACTCCACTTTTTCCTTCATGTTTTTCAGAGTCTACCTGTCTTTTTTTGCCACAGTTGTCCTTCTTTGTTTAGCTTTCCCATATAGCAGAGTTTTGTGTTTGTTGTCAATCAATGGCAATAATCAGTATATGGGTAAAAAGGTTTGAAAACTTGTTTCCCTGCAGATGCTCTATGCTTATATAGGTGCTCTCATGCCTCCTAGCCAATGGAAGCCTACCAGCCAGCAATCTACCTAGATGTTCTGGCTTAGTGTTCCTGCCCATTAGAGTTCACAAGAGCACATAGTCCCATTCCATAGTCCCCCACACCATGTTGCATGTGCTGGTGCAGACAGACACCATTGCTCTAGTAGGGGGAAGTTTGCTGGCAAGACTCTGTGTGTTCCAGGGCCAGCTCTCTGGCACACTTAAACCAGAAGAGAGGGCATGTAATTATAGATAGGGGATTTGGATTCTGTATGTAGAAAATATGCCTCCTTTCTTTATATTGCCCCTCTCTGTTGAGGCCATTTGAAATCTCCTAGAAATCATTTTAAGTCAAAAACTCTGCTTCTATTGGCTATGGCTTAGTTTATTCAGAGAGAGACAGAATATAAGCACAAGCTCTTAAGATAGAAGGGAAAACAAGAAGGTATTTGGTAGTGCTGTTATATGTCTTTGTGTCTGTGGTAAACAAAAAAAATAAAGTCATCATGTATTTTTGCTCTTCTAAACCATGAGTCAGGATTGTTGGCTCCATGCATCTTCACTGCAGAAGGCATAAACAAGTATACTGAATAAACCTATTATAAAACATGGAGAGGGAAAGAAAAGGTGGGAAGGGGAGGAGGGAAGGACATGACAAAACAAAAAAACAAGCTGCATTTCTATATGGCCCTAAGTTGTTTCATTAATTCCTGTGGCTGGGCTGTGGGGCATCTGCTGCTGGTTTTGATGTGCTTTTTACCTATGCCTGAAATGCATGATGCTCTGTGAGACTTCTCTTAAAACCACTCAGTGCTTCAGTGTATTGTTTCTCTTGTGCCTTCAGCTGAAATTAACAGGTGCCACAAGATTTGCCTTTTGCCTTGTTGAAAGGATTGGACTTGGCGGCTGTGAGGAGGTCTCCTGGCTTTATTTGGGACAGAGATAATTTTCTTTCTCCTGGTTGTTGTGTTTCAGATCTAGTATGAAAGGAATGTCAATAACGCGTATTGTTTTAGTTGTTGCCAGGTGTTTATTTTTTTTTCAAGGACTTTTTTTCAGCTTCCCCTAGAAGCTGAGGAGTTTTGATAGAGCGATGGAATGGCCAATGGTATATTCCATACCACAGACATCACACTTGATATATAAATGGAGTTAGCCAAGGGGAGGGTAGTCACACTCACTGCTCTGGATGGTGCCAACTCACTGGGTAGTGAGAGTGATTTGTGTTATTATTATTCTTTTTTATTATTGTTATTTTCCATTTCTGTTATTGTTCTATGTAACTGCCTTTCTATCAACCCACCAGTTTTTTGGGTTTGTTTTTTTTTTCTTTTACCTTCCCTCTCCCTTTCTCCCTCTTCTCCACACCCTTCTAGGGGAAAAGGGGTGAGCAAGCAGCTGCACGGCCCTAGTTGCCAGCTGGGGTTAAACTGTGACAGGAGGTCTGGCTGTTCCAAAGGCAATGTCCCCTTTCCTGGGTGGTAACAGGAGATCTTGTTCTCCAGTTCTCTCCTCTGTCACTACTGTTTTTTTGTAGTGTTCTTAGGATAGTTATAATCTTTTATATACGTATATGTAATCTGTCTTCAGCAGTTGTATATGGAAACTTGAGTTATTTTCTTAAAAATAGAAGAGGTTTGTCTGCAGTGGGAAAACTGATCTGAGATAATCCTTGGAGAGCTTGATTTGTTGGTGTATCTGCTCTACTATGGATGAGCAGGGCTTGTTCTCAAAGAGCTCAGAGGTTATTAGGACTAGTCACATTAAAAGATATTTTTAAAAACCTGCTAAATCAATTGTTCTGTCATGGGAAGAAGTCAGGCCTGGAGTATTTCATGTAGTTGTTAGTGAGAAAATTTAGTCTGGGTACAGAAATGACAGAAAAAGGCAATAACGTATAAAAAAAGAGAGAGAAGGAAGGGAAAGTCAAGTAGTAATAAATACTCAAGATCAAACTGTAGACACTGAACAAACATTGCAATTATAAGTTTTTAACTGACTTATGCCAAAACTTCAGTATTTTAAAACAAATTATTTGGAAGTGTGGTGTTTGTTTCAACATTTTACCTGTAGTCCTTACTGGGCTTTTAAAATGCATTTCTCTTGAATGACAATGTTTTCCAAAACAGAAATTTATAGATTTGTCTTCCAGTAGCAAGAAGTTAAGGAAAAAACAAGTTTTAGCAGTAGTTTAATGACACAATACTGGTATCCTGGGTCCAGTATCCCCATTCCAGAGTTTTGAAACCAAGGCAGGTGTTACATATTTCTGTAACCAAAGCATACTCACCTTTGTTTCTGTGCGGTCTGTGAATTCAGTAAGGTTGCTCAGATGTAACTGCTAGTATCATGTTGTCAAGCTTGTGGATTTTGCCTGCCTTAAAGGATACAAGAAAGTAAAACTTGGGACACGGAAAGAAATTAAAAACAAGTGTTTTGTTTCACAACCCAGACTTGTAGGCTGAATCTAAAAAGCTTAAACTCTAAGAAAGGGGTGTGTATGTGAGCATGTATCTACATGTAGTTTCGTTTCAGATGTGAAACCCTTGCTCCTGGAAATTATTGACTCCTCATTTTAAAATGGCTAGAGCTTTTTGTATTGAATAAAACATTCTAGTTTTTATTTATTTTGATTCCAAGTTTTCAGCTGGCTTTTCTTTTTGTTTGTTTGGTGGTTTGGTTGTTTGGTTTTTTTTTAAATGAATTACAAAATGCTTCTAACTGCCTGTGAGCAAGATGTATTGAAATGGTGCAATGAACCACTACAAAAGGAACAATAGTGGATGAAAATGCAAAGAAAATGTGGAAAGGCAGAGATGAAAAGCCGGTGTTGAGGCCATGAAATATTTGTGCAGATGTCTTCCAAGTCCACATCTGATTGTATTTCTGTCAGACTGAGTTTAAGCTCCTCATTATTTTCTCCATACTTGTAGGTATTCTGGATTGGCCTGTGCCTGCACAGGCTGTTATTGCAGCACTGGGATCTCTGCTGTGCATCTTCAGCACCTGGAAGTAAAAAGAAATTTAGGTGCTGAAAAGGAGTTTCAGTTAGGCCAAACAAAATAAGACTAACACTTGAAGAGGATGGTTTGAAATGCGGAGTGTTGAAGTAGCTCCTGACTTTCAAAACATTAAAATTTTATCGGTTGGTACTGGCAGGCCAGCTATAAGTGATAGTAATAACAATCACTTTATTTATTGGGCACCCTTCCATTGTTAATGTCCTGTTAGATGGCTCACAAAAGATATAATCTGTCGTTAACGTCCTACTAGGAGGCTCATAAAAGAAATAAAATATAAAGGTAGTTATATGCTTAATGGTTTATGCTGCTTCTTTCATGTTGATGTAGAAGATTACAGTAAAAAGGCCAATTTTGCATTTTCATTGAAATTAATGGAGTTTCAACGACTTATCCTGGATCTGAAACAGTCCAAAATATGTTAATGCTTGTTCTTTAGGTTCAGTCAGCTGATGCTGGAACTTTCCTGATTGATTTGCAAGGTACCCCAACTGGATTAATTAGAACAGAAAAATACTATTTCCCCCTCTAAATTCTGCTTACTGCAAAACCAGCTTGCTATAAAATGTCATGTTAGGGAGGCTCCTTTTCCCCGTCTTCTGACTAAATTGCCATTTCTTGTGCTCATTCTTTTCATCTTTTATGTTGTTCATTAAAAATTTTACATTTTATGCCCAGTATTGTTCACAGTCTACAAGGTTTTTATCACTTAGATAAAAGCAATCTACTTGATGCACAGCTGGTCTCTAGAGTGATCTGATTGCTTTTGTGATAGGCCTTAGACACCTAACGCTGTGCAGAGCACTTCTAAGTTTTTTTTTTCTTGTTGTTGTTTTGTTTTTCAAATAACTAAATTATTTGCAGATGAACTTGGTTTATAACAACATCAGAATTATGTCCAGTCTCTGCCATGCTTTCTAACTTTTGGTAGCATGGTGATCTTTGGTGCCGCTGCTTGAAGAACAAGGTACAGCTCAGCTTCAACGTGACTTCCTTTTTCTCACTTTGCTGATGGAGTGAGAGAAGGGAGTTAAGCATTTCACCTCTGGAGAGGAATCACAGCTGTAAATCTCAAGAGGAAATACATACCTCTCTATTAGTGTGGACTTAAATGCCTAATCACTTATGAGATCTGAAACTTAGGGCCTCCGTGCTGGCTGTTGGATAACCTGGTCCACGTACTTCTGTGAATCCTGTTCTGAGTTCTGTGGTGTTCTTGTCTCTGTGACTCTGGTCACTGCAGTCCTGGCTCAGGATTTCCGTGAGTGACAAAACACCATTATTGGACACTGGAGTACAGCTCCTAACTTCTCTTTAGTTGGGCTGTTTTAGCCCAAAAATGAGACTGATGGCATCCTGCATGATTCTGCTTCTACCATATGTAATCTACTTGTTCCTGAAACAAACAAACAAAAAATCTTACTGTAAAAATGCCGCATCCACCAGCATAATTTCATATAACCTTACGTTATAATAAAGTAAACAGGAGGTGTTTTAACAAACCTTTTATGTTGTTTAGTGCACATACTGAGACCACTTAACTTTACTTCCTTTTATGATTTTTTTTTTTTTAAGCTGTCAGCCTTCTTCCAGATGGTATCATACATGGGTGGTAACTGTCAACTGCTTTCATCCACGCTTGTGTAGGAATATATTACCTAGCTGGCTTTTGTCCCAAGATAATAAAATAGTTGCAAATCCCAGGTTATTACACTTCATCAAAATCTGGTTAAAGTAAGGCCTGGTCACCTTATTAACTAAGCCAAAGTTGTCAGACTTTTTGGTCATAGGAAATGTATATCCCTTTTAGATTTTATTAATTTTTCAGAATTTTTAAACCTATTTACTGTAAAAAGAAATATGTCGTCCTCTGTGGCCTTGGAACTGTTTTACCAAGTCTTTTCTGCTGCTTCTTAAGCACTGTCTGGCTTTGTCCACACTTCATTAAAGGCATGTAGTGGCTCAGGAGGATTAGGATAACTCAAACCCAGCATTTCTACTCCCAGTGGAAATTAATCTCTCAAAAAGAAAGCTGTGCAGGTTTTGTTCTTGTCTTATTTCTTAAACTGCCTGTAGCTCTGTCATTATTTCAGACAGTGTTTAAGGACCCAAAGCAAAGACTACAGTATTAAAATATTTGATTGCACCTCTCCCTGATAGAGTCTTATATCAGCCTAATTACCATGTTTGGGCTTACAAAATTTTCTCTACAGTAGTAATGCCTATTGCTCTAGATACTGCTGCGCATGTAACAAATCTAAAAAGTGTAAAATTTTGCTTTGCTGTGCATGGCACAAGATAAGCCTCTTCTCCAAGCACTATTTGTACAGTGGGCTACCTCAAGCTCTAGTCATTCTCAGTGGTGAAAGATCTGTCAGCACTTGTACCCTGCTTCCAGCTGCTGTTGAGGTTTTCTCTTTAACTTTTGTCTCTCCCTCAGCAAGAGACACTTTAAAGATATCAGTAGTTCTTTATTGACTTGAAATGTTCACAAGTAGAAATGTTGAACCTAAAAAGTGAATTTCCATTACTTAGTGTGGCCTTTTGTAACAAAAGAACCATTGACATGGTATCTTAAAACAAAGTAGCCATAGATACAGAATTAAAGGGGAGGCTGGAACTGATAAGGAATTATTACATGCAAGTTTTGGCACAGTTCTCAGAAGCAAGTGTGTCCAGAAAACTGCACAGCTTATATTCTGTTAGTCAGCAGAAGGCAGTCCTTAGATTTGTAGTTTTATGAATGTGAGGTCTCATCTCAACCTAGCAGTAGAGTCCTGTACAGATACATGATCAGCAATGGTCTAGGCTAATGTGTTTCAGTTCACACTGGAGTGGCCTGTGCTCATACGGAGGTGGGTGAGAGTAGCACCGTTCTGGAGGAGGTGACTTGTTGAGACTTGGTAGCTCATTCTGTTTCTAATTTTCGTGAAATGGAAATAAAATTCTTCTGCTCTAATCAAAAGAAGATGCCTGACAATTCCCTGTGTAGTCATACTGTAAACAACTGTGGGTAATTGGTCTTTATTTCCTTTTGTGCTCTGCTTAATTTCAGACTTCTCCACTAATCTGTGTTATACAGCAGTGTACAAAGTAGTAATCAAACAAAGGGAAATATATTCAACGTTTGCACTTAGTTTTGTTTTCTAAATAAGAAATAATTTCAGACTGTACTTTGGTTTTACAAGCTCATATTCAACTTTCTCCAGGGACACTTCCTACCAGAAGCATATCACCACAATTTTTTTGTGTTGGAGTACTAGAGTATTTGAGAACAGGAATCCTGATTGTTTGAGTTCTGTAATGACAAATTTTACAAGCTTATAAAGAGCAGATAAAACCTGAGTTTAGTAATTATTCAGGTTAGACTTTAAACTCAGCTGACAAGATAGTAGAGCTATACAAACTTTTCCTGTAAAACTTCACCAGCCACTGGGAAGCATCTAAGTCCTGAGATTTTGATAAACCTATTCCTTGCACTTTTCTTATCACTTATATGTACACATACACATCTTCCTTACCTTAGAAGAAGAATTAAGGTCAACATTCTTTTTTTTAAATGCCTTTATGGTAACTGTTTTCCACTGTTGCCCCAGACACCACCGCACAGGAAGTGTTTCATGATTCATTCAGTATGTATGTGAATTTTCTTGCAATTTCTCATGCTGCTTTGTTTGTTTGTTTGTTTTGTTAAAAAAAATAAATCTTTCTTTACAGAAGTTATAAGCAGAAGTCAGAACAATACCCTGGTCTGTGGGGAAGCTGATTGGTAAGGGTGGTGTGCAAGTCTAACCTTCCTCATGCCCCCTGCTTACTGTAAAAAAAAAAAAAAAAAACCAAAACAAACAACAAAACACCACCAAAACCACAAAACCAACATAAAATGATTGCATTCAGTAAGTAGCATTTTCATTAAGAATAGTTAACAGCTCTATAACTGTTCAGCTGTTGCCAATAGCATTTTCATATTGCACCTTCTGGGGGTTACTATCTTGCTATTTAAAAATAAATAGACTGATATATAGGCAGACACACCAAAAAGAGGTAGTGTTACTGACAACTCCACTATAACTTTCAGCCCGTTAACATAAAACTCCACCACTAAATCTCTCAGGGTAAACTATGCAGAGATAGAAAAGCCCCAAGGTATTAAGAGTGATTTTGATATAAATCCCAATTTTATTTTATGACCATTTTACAGCTGCTTCTAGATATCTTCTCTCGTAAACTACATGGTACAAGGCAAATGTTACTTTTTTTTTTCTACAGGGTTTCAGACAGTTGGTTTATTGTGACATGTTAGCAGCTTTTTCTCTGCACTGCACATTCATAAGAATGAATTTTAATGAGACTAAGCTAGCAGAAGACCCATAAAGAAGATGCGATTATGTTTTAAGTATTCATAAAAAAAGTAACATTAAATTTACACATTTTGATTTTGTCTGTGACAGTCAAAAGAAATAGACTGAGAGCATATGAAGCTGTGTAAATCCATACAGTTGAAATTACTTTATTGTACAGGCTGCATATGTAGAAAACATTTCTCTGTGTAAATAGGAAAGCTTTTTGCTGGGAAAGGCCAGATGGAAAAAAGTAGTGCATGAAGCCACTGGCCAGTGCCAGAGCACTAACTCTTGTTAGCCTTACTTCTGAATGATGTCACTCATGCACATATGGTTATAGATAAAAACTCTACTTGTTCACTGAACAAGAATAGCAAGAAGGAAACCAGTAAGTTATTGGTATCCTTCTTATAAACCCCACAAGGGAAATTTATCCCTCTAAACTGAAGGCTGGGGTCCATATGGAATATGTCCATATGAGGTGGTGTCTGAAATTTGGGGCAGTTTCTATGTCAAGTGGGATCTCCATCTGCAATTATCTGAGGGGATAATTTCATACATTAACAATAGGCTGCAAGTTTATAAATAAATGCTCCATGAACAATGATGAGTTGTAGTGATGGGAATATTAAATTCTATATTAATTACAAATAATGAATGAGGAGTAATTTCTCCAAACTAGTATTTTATTCTTACAAACTCATGTTGCTAAAAATATTCACCCACATTTTTCTCATTGGAAATTGCTTAGAAGTAAATCTTGATGAGGCATTTTGAGCATTGTGATGGAACTTGGTTTAAAAGTTTAAACTTTTTGATTTCTATTACTAACGGTGCAATTCTAGATTGCTTAGGTTTCTTCTCTTGCATGATTTTTTACAGCAAAATTTGACAGTATTACCTGCTGCCTGTGAAAATAGGGAAAAAATATAACTGCATAAAGCAAATAATAAATAAAAAAATCTACTATTTATAAGGCAAAAAGTGTCCTTGCTCTACGAGAAATATTCTTGCTCTCACTGTGGGGATGGTAATGTTACAAGATTTTTTATTACACTAATGTAGTTTCACTAAGCACTAGAATATGACTTCTCATATGCAGATCAAGATATAGTTAATTGACCTGTTTGTCAGTCTGTGCAAGCATTAAAAACATTTAAAATTATTTAATAAATGTTGTTTATAATCTTTGTGAAAATCCTGGCAGCGTACTCTGTTATTCTTAGATTCCAGGCTTATGGCCGGAACCCTTGATGTTCAGAAGGAAAACAATATTAATTGTACTAATGTAAGTTGGTAATGCCTGTCTAATGGCTGTCTTTTCCTGTCTTAGCAGATACCATTCCCTAATAGTATGTTTAAAATATCTGTATAAGCTGGAATCTTCCCCTTTTTAACACCTCCAAAAATGGTTTGATTAGAATTAAACTTCTTGTGCATGTTTAGATGCTTTTTTTCCCATACTTGTTTTGAAATTAGAAGTAATGTATTGTCAATAATATCAAAGCTAAACATTACATATTTTCTAATGTTGTTTTTCATCTTTGCTGATCACAAGTATAAGGTGAATAAACTTCTGATTTAAAAAACCAAACAAACCAACCAACCCACCAACTGACCAAAAATGCAGTGTTTGGAGAAAAGAAGTCTTTATTGAAAATTTTGATTGACAGCTGGGTACTGGCATTTCCTTCCTTGATGTCCTGACACCAATAATTTCTCAGATATATACCATGACTCTTCTGAAGTTGACTAGAATAGAAGGAGACCCAGTAAAAGTTACTGTTCTGATTGAATTTTCACACAGTACTTCAGTACCTTTTTTTTTTTCTTTTTTTTTTTTTTGTCCATTTTCTTCTTTGGTTGTGGTTTTATTCATTGACTTAATTCTCTCCATCTATCACAGTGCATCAACTCTGCCTAGTATTTTTTTTTCTTTCATTCTCTGCTTAGATATAATAGGATTTTTCTTTCACATTTACATCTTTAAAGAGAAAAAACACCTGGTAACTAATTTCTGTTCAAGTCCTTTTTAAGATAGCTGAAAAAGCTTAGCCACTAATCAACTCACCTTTTAATAGATGCTTAGAGCCATATCTTGCTGTGAACAACCCTAAGTTTCTAATGTTATGCTAAAAGCTCGATTTTGTGAACTTGAGACTGAAAGCCTAATAGCACAGGAGTATTTGATAGGAAGTACTTCAGTTCAACTTTGCTTGGTCTTTCTAGGGGTTCAGTCAGAGGGCATAGGTGGTGAATCCTGGTCTGTCTCTGTATTACCTTTAAAGTTCTTTGCTGGTCCCTTGTGGGATCCTGTCCTGCCTATTAACAGGCATAAATAGCAGTTTCCCAGTCAAATGAGCGTGCCTGTTTCTCCACACTGGAGGTCTTTAAATTACCTCAAAAGATCTTTTTTTTTTCCCCAGCTAAGTGTGTATTTGTTCATAGACTGGACATATGAAGAACAAATAATTTTGCGTTGAAGTCTGTGAGATCTTCCTCCCCTGAGCCCCGTTAAGTGATTTTCAAATTTTAATATAGGATTAATTCTTCATAAGTACAGATTAACTCAGCATAAATATAGTAATCAATGTTATGTTATGGAAAGTTCCAGCTAGTTTTGTTCTGAAAGAACTGAGAGATTTTAGAAATGGAACTTTTCACGGCTGGGTGCAAAGTCTCAGTTTCACTTTACACTAAAATTTAGTTGTCCCCTGACAATCTGATTGTCTAGAGGCACAATTATTTCAAATGTTAGCATCAGTTTTAGAAAATTGGATCTTGTATTTTGAAAACACTTAGCTGTGGTTTAGATTAAGAATGTTCTTGATGATGCAGTCTTTCTGCAACTTATTTAGTTTTTCTCTTTCAGCCAGTCTAAAAAATGCATTTAATATTAAGTTGATAATTCTTGGCTGAAAAAACCACTTTACATAAACAGTATTATAAAGCCAATGATTGAATAGAGTTTTCCACAGTAAGTAGTTGCAGTATATACTGGTTATATTTCAGATATCAAAATATTAGAAAAACTGCTTCTATTATCTGTTATTACTTCTATGAAGTACATGACATCATAGTAAATGATTAGTGATGTGTAGATCATTAAATTTCCACTGACTATCAGATAAGAAAAGCAATTGAACAATTTTCATCATTGCAATAAACCAAAATAAACAAGATGTTTCCTAATGTGCTTTATCCTGAATAACAGGAGCATGTGAAATTATTCAACACAGGAAGGGAACATTTAGTGCTTTTTGCCCCAGGCTTACGTGCCACTGATTGATGTTGCTAAACAGTGCAGACTCCTGGGGGGATGCTTACTTGAGTTTAGAGAGTGGTTTATTTTGGTTACAGCTTTTTCTGTTTCTGGTCGATTTAAAAGGAGCTGAAATCTATTATTTGTGAATTGGGAGAAGATTGTCCATACTGGAATCTGTTTCCATTGGTTTAACCAAACAAGGTTATAATCTCGACTAAGTATTCAGCTAGAGCATGGATAGATAACAAGTTAGACAAATACTCTTAGTTTATAGTACATTTGAATTTGGTTAACTACTGTTCTATCTCGTGTAGATTTCCAAGATTCTAAGTAAATAAGTAGATCTTTTATTTTCCTCCTTCTCATTGATAATTTCTGCCATTGTTCATTGGATAAGGGCTGTAATCCACAACAGTTCAAGGAAGGCGGTTTTTATATTTCCCTATTGTGACCAGAAATACCTACTGATAAAGAAGCTGTGGTGGGTTTTCTACTGTCATTTTGTTGGGTTTTCTTGGGTTTTTTGGTTTGGTTTTTGTTTTTGGTGTTTGGTTTTGTTTTTTTTTTAATTTTATTTTTAACAGAAAAGGTGACTAGACCAGTACAGAACTGTCTGATCTTCCTTGTCTTGATATGTTAGTCCTTACACATATTATTCACTCTGGTCCTTCTGTCTCCCAGTTCATCACTGTACTAGCCTTAGGGGTGTCTGTCATCAAGAACTGAACAAGACTATCCTTTATTTAAAAACAAACAAAATCCAAATCTGAATTACATAGAGAGCAGAGTTTGGCCTCTCCATGAAAGTCATAGGTGTATCAGTGGTTTCCTGTTTGTAACTGGACTTGTTTAAGTCCAGTTTATCTTAATTTTGTCATTTTGTTAATGTATAGCTTTGCAGTTTCCAGGTACTGCTTTAATTCAAGCCTTCTTAGTGAGATCTAAGTTCTGCTTACTCACCAGCTGGTCTTCTGGAACTGTGAAGTGGGTTTTTGGTGTTTTTTTTCCCCTCTCCTTGTCTTTGATATTCTCACCGCTTAAGTCAGGCTGAGCTGTAGCTGAAAACCAAACCAAAAAAGAAACAAATGTCTTCATAGGTGAATGAAACACTATGGCTGGAATAAACAACCCATCTCATTTTTAAAAAATGAAACCCTGGGGGTCTAACTGCATTGTAATGTGGAATCTGTGGCAGCAAATTTCGAATTTCATATTTCACCTTACCCAGTGTCTTATGCTGCCTTCATCTCGTGGGTGATGGTGTAGACAAAGCTGTGGTGAAGGGGCAATCTTTCTCCTGCACAGATCTTCAGAAAACAGGTCCTCAGTAGAGGCTTCTCAGCTACTGTGCAGTAACAGGACATCCCTCCCATTTTGGGACTTTGCACATCAAACGAAGCCTCTGGTTCAGCATGTTCAGCAAGTGCATGAGGCACATGGGGTCTGTGTCACGGGTAGGGGGAGAGCTGGGGCTCAGTGGGAGGCACACATCTAATGTAGAGCAACCTCCTTTCTTGGGTGTCACACATCACCTTTATACAGCAACAGGTACCACCCTTCTGACACAGACACCGTGTCACAGTGTAGCTTCTTACTGGTGTATGTTGATGTACTGTTTCTTAGGAAAATGCTGTGGTGGTAGTACATCTCAAAAAGTCTTTGTTCAGATCTTTCTTCTCTAAGTTTTGTAAACATGTAAATGACTGTGTATGTGCCGTGTTTGGCATGGCATACTTGTATTGGTATTTTGCTGAACTGGACACGCAATTGCTATAATATCTGAGTTATTGTTGTCCCTTCACATGTCTTCATCTTGATCAAGAGTAGCAAGTTGAGTGCATTACCTTAATAAATTGCTAGGGGTTACTGCTATTCCCCTAGCTGTAATTGGTGAATAAATAGGAGCTTTTTGCAAGTGCAGTAAATCTCACAAATATCTAAAGCAATAGAATATCAATGTTTTTCTTCCCCTGCAAAGTGAAATCTTAAGTGTAGGACAGAATGTTTTAGATGAGCAATTATAAGTTTAATTTTCCTATCCAGTTTCCTGACAGGCTGAGTTGCTTGGTTTATTCAGTTTTTATGATGAAAAAATCTCCAGGAAGTAAACAAAGTTTCAACATGGATGCACAAGTTCGTGCTGTAGATTGCAAGGATTAATTTATGTGTCTTACCACAGGAACATTGAACTTCCAAAAAAACCCACAGTGAAATTATGGTAAAAGCAATGCTTGTAAAGACTGCATATCTGCAAGAAACGATTTTATGATCACAATATTAAGTTTATCTTCTTGGAAGAGCATGGAAAAATGGATAACAGGAACATTTCTTTCCCATTTCTTTTCTAATATGGCCTTTGGTTTTTTGTTCACCCACCAGTCCCAGAGCAACCTCTGTCTAACTTCTGTTTTTGAAGAAATCAAAATGCGGATGTTTTTGATAAAAGCTGTTAAGTGATTAAGTGATAAAGACGTTTTAATTGAGAAATTGTGTTTTGGGGAAGAAAGGCTTCTTTGTCAGAGGAAAAGCAGAAAGCGGAGAAAATTGTTCATGTAGAGTGTAATAATATCCAGAAAGAGATGGCAGATAATGATGATTTATCCAAAGATGTTAAAAACAGGGTCAAAAATGTTTTATACCATAAAATGAAAATATTAAGTCAAACTTTGTCGCTAAATGCATATTCTTCATTTATTTTCATAGCTATGGGCACAAGACTATCTTATTAATGCAGAGATACAGTATCATCATATAGGTCAGCTTTTATTTCACTGTTTTGTTCATATCGCATAGTTGCCTTGATTTCTGAATGTCTCATTAAATACATCATAAAAACAATTCTGACCTTATTTTTCACATTCTTTATTTTTGCTGCTTTCTAGCCTGGCTATAGGAAAAAAAAAATGAACAACCACACAGAGGTGTAGAGAATGAAGCTATAATCTGTCCTTAATGATAGATAAAAAATAAAAATTAAAAAAATTAAGGGCACTTATGTGGTGGGGGCTTGTGTTTCAGTTGGGGGTTATTGGACGGGTTCTTCTGTTTCTTTGGGGTTTTTATTTTTGAAGTTCCTTCTTTCTTATTTGATCATCAGCCTAAATCCCTTGAAGCAGTAACATTGAAATACAAATATCACTGTGACATTGATATGTGTAATATAGGTTATACACAGATTATCTTTAATAACGCTCAGTCCAAACATGCATAGCAGATTTTTGTGAAGCAATGTCAGTTCATAGGTTGTCTGTGGGTCTTGTTTTTTCCTCAGACATGCATGCATTATACAAAATATTACATTTGGGGTGGTCCCTAAAGTAAATCTTTCAAGACAGTTTTGTCTGCACGGTTCAAAGCAGGCTAATGGAACACTAGCCTGGTTTTGATCCTGGGCAAATTTAGAACCTGTTTCTCCATATTTGTTTTCAGTAGTTTCTCTTTCAATAATCTGTAGAAATATAATTTGTTAATAACTGAACCACTTCACATAAAATTGAACCATTGCATGCAGCATTCTTATAAACGGCTTTTATTAGTTAATTCTGGTAAAGTCAACAAGAACTGAACTCACAAAGTGGGTGTTGCATGGTACTCAGTACTGGTAGCAGGATGAAGTGGGATCTCCTCAGTCCATGCTGTTTATTCCATGGTTACATTCAGATATTTTAGTAAGGTAAAGAAAGTGTCTTGAACTGTTGCTTGTTGCACTGTTGCTTGTTAACCTGCACTGTTTTAGAAAGTATTTATTACAGTGAGTGACTTCTGTCAGCTAACTGAAAATCAAAATAGCTACTCCTCTTTCTTCTTAGTACTCCATGGGAAAACACAGGTATGAAAATGTTCCAAAAGTACTTTGTTTGAGCCACAAAGCAATAGAATTGTGAAGGAATCATTACCTTTTCAGGTTGATCTTATTATTTCTTTATTTTTCAAGCAGTGACTAGTTTTATAAATAAATAATACATATGTATATCCTTTGTGTTTCTTGTGTATACTACATTCACATTTACTAGACTCTATTGTCACCTCTTGGCCAACCATGTCAGAATCAGTGCTGGTCCACAGCATAGTGTTTTCAGGTAAGTTATCAGAAATGGAAAATGGGTGACTTGGCCCTGTCATCCCTCTGCCTCTGATCTCCTTTACTGTAATTAAAATTGTTGGGTTTTGATCTTTGAAACTTCTGAGGTCTAAAGGATGGCGTAGCAAATAATTAAATAAAAAATGTGAGGTTGTCTTTATGAGTCTGTAAATCACACTTAGTAGCAACTGTCTTTTCCTAGTGAAGAGAGAAAGAACAGTAGAGAGGAAAGAAAAGGTGTGTGTGTGGAGTGGGGGGTGGGATGGATGAGATTATGCTACCTTGCCCCAGCATCTTGCCAAGAAAAGATCCTTATGTTTTCCTCTGTTCAGGTTAGAAAATTATGAGCCCTATTTTTAATCCCCAGTTCACAGCAGCAGAACACCAGGTAGTTATTTCCAGCATCTGTTTGTCATAAAGTAAGGTATACCCTAAAGAGACACTCTTCATAAACACTGAGCACCAGAAATACTGTTCGTATTAAATTGGACCACATGAATAATACAGAAGTCATGAATTTAAATTACTACTGGCATTTGGAGAAAATGACAGTATTTCAGCCATTAAATAACAACTTTGCTTTATTTCTGGAAACAGAAAGTTATTAAGTTGTAAATCATATTGATGCTATGGTTCAGATACATTTTTGGTTCTTAAACAACCCAGACATATCTCAGCAGTACCGTATGCTACAGTTGTTTCCTCAAAGTTCTTCAGCCCTCTTCTGTGAGGTACTTGAGCCATAGGCATACTATGACGGCATTTTTTTATCATACTAAGTCTAGGTGCCACTCTTCGTCGAACCAAAGTATTGTGGAGTTTTTGAGACGGATTGTCTAATTCCTACTGTATGTGATATTTCTGCAGTCCTGTAACTGGTAGTGTCAGAGTAGCTATTTAAAGCTAACTGGGGTACAGTACGATAAATATTACTGTCACAGGACCTTTTTCTCCCTGATCTTTGAATTGTATCTGTTTACGTGACCATGACGGGGTAAGACTAAAGCTTAACCAGATTATGACTACCTGATTAAATAAATATCTTTGTAGTCTGCAGTACTCATTATTTCCCTTTCCTGTTTCTGCTATTCCTTCAGCCTTCAACCTGCTTTCTACCTAGTGAAATTAAGTAGAAGTGAGTTGGAAAATTATGCATTGAAAAAAGTGACTGATTGTTGATGGGATCTCCATGGGTCTTACATCAGAAGGCAGAGGAGAATAGGTTACATTCAGATAATGTCGGCACAGCAAAGCACAAGTTTTCCTTCTTTGCTTTAAGAAAGATGTCCTGAATGATCTCGAGATAAATCATTTATTCTTTGCAGGACTTCGCTTTGTAAAGTACAGATGCTGTATTTGCACAAGTGTCAAAAAATAAGACAAGCTAGGAGATGCTTTCAGTTTGAGGAGTCTCTCCAGTTCATATTGTGTGGTGGAAATGAAACCAGATACAGTGACCATAAGAATAGAAAGAAAATGTTGCTTTAGGCTTAGGTCTCTTATTGTTGCTTCAGTTTTTACTTCAAAAGGGGAAATTTGGGAGAACATGAAAAGGTCTAGTTAGAGAAGTCACCTGCACTGAAAAGCTTAGAGATTTGAATATATCAGTGTTTCACATTTCTCTTCATCAGAGATACAGAAGACACCAGAATACTAAGCAGTGGAAAATGCAGATAGAGAAGAGTTGCAAATCCAGCATGACAAAAATAAGCTCCAAGGGGAAAACACCTTTTGAGAGTAAAAAAAGGTACTGAGCGGCACAGGAGGCTACATGATGGAGCTCAGGCTATGTACAGATAAGATTTGATAAAAGTCAAGCTGACTTAAACCTTGTGAAAGAAGTCAAAGCAAATAGGAAAAGGGTTTTTTCAGCTATATACATAAGAAGAGACTAAAGAAAGAAAAGCCTTCTAGGTTGTGGGATGGGATAAGATAAAGTGTGAAAATGGCAAAATAAATAATGCACCTCAAAATCTGTAACAATGATTAGGCTGAATATGGGCTCAAGGAAGGAAAGAAAAAGGGAGAAAGGGAATGAAAGCTGAGACGTACAATATTCTACAATAAAAATGTAATATGAAAAATGACCTTGAAATAATATAAAGAAAATTATGTTCAGCAATACAAACTGTTAGATTTTATTATTATTATTATTATTATTATTATTAAGGATTAAAAACAACCCTTTCTGTTATAAAGGGCAAACTGCTGCTTTTGGGGAAAGCTGCGACGAAAAGCTCAGGTGAAGTGGGCCTCTAGAGCACTTCTGAGATGCCACCAGTGTGGTGTGTCTGTGAGGCAGAAAAATACAAACTGAAAATGAAATAGAGGAAATTCTTTCCACAGAGAGAGAACAGTTGTTGCCATTACAAAAGCCACGTTGCAGGACACACTCACCTATAATGCTGCATACAGTTCTGCCACCTGCGTTCCAGGAGCATAATAAACCCAAGATGGGATAGAAGTGCTATGAAGAAGATGAAGGGAGATGGCTTTTCAGAGAACCTGCCCAAGAAAGGGAAACTAGAAGAACTCTGTTTTTATCAATGTAGTCAAACAAAATCTAAGAGAAGGTGTTCTGGTAGTGGAGCATTAAAATAAGAAACATCACCGCTAAAGAAGTTATTGTGCAGGGTGGAACTCTGGTGTCATCGAAACGTTTTTGGTTTTAAGAGAGGGAGCAGGTGGGTGGGAGAAGGGGAGGTAAAACCTTTCCTGTTCTTAGCAAATAAGCTGTTCATCTTGTTTAAAGTCCCAGGAATGTTTTCACTCACGCAAATATTCATATAATATTCATATCCTGATCTATTATGGCTACCAGAGCACCACAAATAATATTAGGGGTTTTTTTCTGGTCCGCAGAGTGTTTGTATTTAAGGAGAGCAAGTATTACCACAGTCCTAAGAATGCCCCCTACCCCTTTGCACACTCATGCATGCCTGAAATTCTCCTGGCGTTTGAAAAGTTAGGGTTGANTTTTTTTTAATATGTTGCAATATGCTTTACTCCATCAAATAGATTTATGTGATCGACATGAAGACAACAATAAGATTTGGGTTGTTCCACTGCAAAGTGGAAGATGGAAATACATAATGGTTCCTGAGGCTAATTAAATCAAAGCAATAACAAGGCAGCCACCGTTTAGATTAAGGCGCTTCTCAGGAAATAAAATTAAAAATAGGTTACACCTCCATTTTGGTGTCTTGTGATGTAAAGTATTGCTAAAGCCCTACTCTTTACCCTTAGTTTTCTTCTGCCACTTTTCAATTAATCTTCTCTTCACAGAAATAAACATTTTAATAAGCATATACAATAACACCAATCACCAATGGTAATTACTCTGAGTAAAATAGCGATTCTTATTGCAGCAAATATAAAATGACAATTTTAATTATGTAAAGTCTCTAATGCCTTAATGATTTTAGCCCATTTTCCATGTTTGTACATGAAAGCTGGCTCCATATTTTTACTGTTACCAAAGTTACAAGGAGATATTATTGGGCTTTAAATGTTTATTGTCATCTTAGCAAAGTGGCTTTTATTTTTTGTTTATGTTCTAAAAGCTTGGCAGACTAGTGGAAATCCACACACTAATGGCTAATCTGGGTTTGTGCCAAAAGAACAGTAATAGCTACAGGCACAGAAAAAACATCTGAAGAGTAAATGCCAAATTAATCCCCAATGTAACTCTTTTGCCTTAGTGCAGTTACACTAGAGAATACATTTTTCACAGTGTGCATCCTGTTATAATCCATTATCTTCTAAGGGGGTTTGCATATATCAGGACAGTCAAGCACTCTGAGTTCAGCTGTTGCCTTTCTATCCAAGAGAATTCCAAATCACTCTGCCAGTTGTGGCCTGCGTGCCCTGCTATTCAAAGTAGCTAAACACATTCAATCTCCCATTGAGAAGCCTAAATGAATTACACCTTTACAACTGAATTTAGGATGTTTTAACTTCCCCTCGAATGCGATAAAAATCAAAGGTGACAGGTAAGTCCTGCCAAAGTCATAATAGTTGTATGTTTTAATGGTAACACTGATGATTTTTGGACTTCATTCAATATTGGATGCTACCATTTTGATATTTGATGTATTTAATTTTCTTTTACTCTGTCAGAACATTTATTTATTCCCACAAAATAAGCGAGTTCTTTTCTTGGAGAGGGTACCTAAAGCTATTTATACTTGCTATGAGCCAAGTCCTGTTCTGCAGAGAACAGCAGTGTGCCTTTGCCTCTACTGCAGAGTTTTAAGTTCATCAAGTTCCACCCTTGGAAAAAGGAGGAGGATCAATCTTCATACAGCGGTTTTTGAAAAAATGTTCTCTCTTAATGACAATCTATTTAAAAAAAAAAGTTGCTAGAGGCTGCGGCACCCACCTCAGTAATCTGACATTAATAATATTTTGATTTAACAAACACTGGGACACGATGCCTCGTTGATTTTAGATGGATAACAGTAGACATTATCTTGGGTATTGGTTTTTTCCCTTCCCTTATAGTCTTTCTATATTCAGGAGAGTAATTTCTCCATGAGTTCTCTCACCCTAGTCAGATATATTGTCAGAGTATAATGTGAGAAACTCTTGGTTCTTCTCTATCTGCATGGGCTTTTCCCATGAACAGTTGTTGGCTACAATTATTGAATTCTCAGTTCTCTGCTCAGTTCTCTGATCACTGGTTGTGGACATGGTGCTTCCCTGGCCACGAGAAGTCTGTTAGATTTCTAGGGATCTCTTCTTTTTTTTTTTTTCCTTTATCTTCCTAGTCTGCTTTTGATAAAATTTATCGGTGGCCCTATCATTTCTAAACAGAGGCACCAGAGCCTGTAGTAGCTGGCCAAATGTAATATTCCCATTCATGGTTTACGTCTTCTGTCTCTGTTACTGATTACTGCAATCAACCTTATACATTACCTCTCAAAAATTTTATCCAGTCATAGCCTAGTCTTAATCCATAAAAATCCCAGCCACGTTCTTGTTTGAGTTTGCAGTCATCCCTGTTTGACTTGGTTTTTATCAGAGCATTGCTGCTGTTACTAAAGATTTTTTGTGATCTTCCCATCATTAATTGGAGATCATGATATTATGTATGTCTTGAGCTGCATATTCTTTGTGGGTTAATGAACATTTCAGCTGATCAATGCTGTTATTGTCCCTGAGTAAGTGCATGACATTTGTTCTGAATTCAGAGACTTCATAGTGTGCAAAAAATTTTCTTTGGAGATATCTGCCATTACCACCTGGTTCAAATGCCTTTGTAAACTCGGACTTCTACAGTCGTTCTAGTAATTCATCAGTTCTATACATGTACTTCTTGGGGAATGAGGTCACATTTATTCTCTGGAAATCTATACATAACTCGGTGACCTGCCTGGTTTGAAAATCACCATCACATCTTTTTCCAATGGCTATGTGACCCTATTATTCCTTGTTTAAACATGCTTTTTCAAAATAGTGATTTACCTACAAGGCATTTGCTGAGATAAGGTCAACATGGTAGTTGAATGCAACTAATTTCTTGTTTGCCATAGACTCCATGAAAACATCCTTGATTATGTCTAACTATATTCTCTGGTTGTGTGTGGATTTTTGTGCTTTACCTGTTCCCTTGCTAGCATTGATTTCTTGATTTCTTATCTTTCAAGATTTCTCTCACTTTTTTTACTGTTTAAACATACTCATATTTTAAATGCAGGGGGTTTACAGGTCTAGGTAGTCTACTAAGTCTGGCAGGCTTATTGTCTGATATGCCACCTTGCTGTTAGCAAGCAGGAGGATGGCTGATTTTTTGTCATGCCAAATACTAGCGTGTTCTTTCTTTGAATATTTGGCCCATAACTGTCTAAAATTCTGAACCATTTTACAGCTCACAAGAGCCATTTGCTTTGTAATGCAAGTCATAATTCAGAAGTCATAACTTCAGACATTTTCTTTTAGTACAGATTATCATTACATTGATTTATTTTTTAATTATTTATTTATTTTCCTAAATTATTTCTGTACCTCAGTATGTAATGCTGGTTTCCGCTACTGCAGATCTCACCTATAACCTCAATGTTCTCTCACACTATGTTATAAAAGGAACTGTATTTGGTGTAGGCCTGATACCGGTTCCTGAAATGTTCCCTTTCAGTTTCGATTGCATTTGAAAAGATTTTTCTATCACTGCCTATGATTTTTATTTTCTTATTCTCTGTGTTGTTTTTTTAGATTAGAGGAATATATGATCACATTTGCTATTTAGGTGTAGCTGTTCTTTCTCCTTAGCAATATTCCTGTGTGTTTGTTCATGACTGGTGATGTTAGGGCCGAGAAAGGAAATGCTCCTTTCCACTTCATCTGTCAGTTGTTTTCACTTTACTGATCACTTGCCTCTGAGCAAAAGCAAGTGACCACCTTTGATCTAGTTGACTTCTCCCCTTTCTTTTCCTGGTAGTGTAGTGATGGTTAAACCCACATAGTTTTTGGGAAGCAGTTTTGGGAATATCTGGCTTTGCTGGTCTGATGAAGATGAGAACTAGTCTGTTAACAGATTCATGGCTGACATCCAAAGATCTACCTTTTACTGGAATTATTTTTTTATTTTTATTTTTTTTTTATTATCTAGTAAAATGAGTCCAGTCTCCCTGGTTATTCTGTAAATTTTGTTCTTTTCCTTGAACTGTCACTGCACTATAAAATTGTAGCCCATCTTCTTTCAGTCTTCTAGAAAAAAAGCTAAAAAAAGCTAGGAGTATATATATATATTTCTGTTCTTTTTGNCACCTGGTTCAAATGCCTTTGTAAACTCGGACTTCTACAGTCGTTCTAGTAATTCATCAGTTCTATACATGTACTTCTTGGGGAATGAGGTCACATTTATTCTCTGGAAATCTATACATAACTCGGTGACCTGCCTGGTTTGAAAATCACCATCACATCTTTTTCCAATGGCTATGTGACCCTATTATTCCTTGTTTAAACATGCTTTTTCAAAATAGTGATTTACCTACAAGGCATTTGCTGAGATAAGGTCAACATGGTAGTTGAATGCAACTAATTTCTTGTTTGCCATAGACTCCATGAAAACATCCTTGATTATGTCTAACTATATTCTCTGGTTGTGTGTGGATTTTTGTGCTTTACCTGTTCCCTTGCTAGCATTGATTTCTTGATTTCTTATCTTTCAAGATTTCTCTCACTTTTTTTACTGTTTAAACATACTCATATTTTAAATGCAGGGGGTTTACAGGTCTAGGTAGTCTACTAAGTCTGGCAGGCTTATTGTCTGATATGCCACCTTGCTGTTAGCAAGCAGGAGGATGGCTGATTTTTTGTCATGCCAAATACTAGCGTGTTCTTTCTTTGAATATTTGGCCCATAACTGTCTAAAATTCTGAACCATTTTACAGCTCACAAGAGCCATTTGCTTTGTAATGCAAGTCATAATTCAGAAGTCATAACTTCAGACATTTTCTTTTAGTACAGATTATCATTACATTGATTTATTTTTTAATTATTTATTTCTTTTCCTAAATTATTTCTGTACCTCAGTATGTAATGCTGACCTCAATGTTCTCTCACACTATGTTCTAAAAAGCAGCTGTATTTGGTGTAGGCCTGATACCGGTTCCTGAAATGTTCCCTTTCAGTTTCGATTGCATTTGAAAAGATTTTTCTATCACTGCCTATGATTTTTATTTTCTTATTCTCTGTGTTGTTTTTTTAGATTAGAGGAATATATGATCACATTTGCTATTTAGGTGTAGCTGTTCTTTCTCCTTAGCAATATTCCTGTGTGTTTGTTCATGACTGGTGATGTTAGGGCCGAGAAAGGAAATGCTCCTTTCCACTTCATCTGTCAGTTGTTTTCACTTTACTGATCACTTGCCTCTGAGCAAAAGCAAGTGACCACCTTTGATCTAGTTGACTTCTCCCCTTTCTTTTCCTGGTAGTGTAGTGATGGTTAAACCCACATAGTTTTTGGGAAGCAGTTTTGGGAATATCTGGCTTTGCTGGTCTGATGAAGATGAGAACTAGTCTGTTAACAGATTCATGGCTGACATCCACAGATCTACCTTTTACTGGAATTATTTTTTTATTTTTATTTTTTTTTTATTATCTAGTAAAATGAGTCCAGTCTCCCTGGTTATTCTGTAAATTTTGTTCTTTTCCTTGAACTGTCACTGCACTATAAAATTGTAGCCCATCTTCTTTCAGTCTTCTAGAAAAAAAGCTAAAAAAAGCTAGGAGTATATATATATATTTCTGTTCTTTTTGGCTGCTTAAAACACTTTTTTTTTTAAATATTCCATTTTCATTACCTTTGGCCACAGTAAGCACTATATCCTTGCATAACACTCATTTGCTATGTTAGTTTTGAATGATTATGAGACTTTGTGAAGGCACTCAGAGTAAAACAGTAACTGTGCTGCTTGGTACTCTCTGTTCTCCGGGAACCATAGTCCATGGATTTAGGATGTTTTTTCTTAGTAAAAAGTAGAAGAATTTTGTTTGTCAAATTAGGAAGAGATGTAGGAAAAATGAGGATGGTCTGCTGTGAAATGGTTGGATTCCAGCCAGAACTAAACTGAAACCACGCATTTCCAGCTTACATTCAAAGCCGTAGACACTTGATGAGATGCTCTAAACCTAGACTGGAAATAAGATTGTTAAAGTGAATTGGAGTAGCTCAGCATATAAGCATCTTGCACCATTGAAGCACACCCCAAGCACTGTTCACTATCAAATTTTTAATGAAATAGTTCCTGATCTTTCCCATCTTGTTGTAAAAAAAAAAATCTATGTGCCTAACTAACATGCGGAAACATTACTGCTGCTCTGAATGAAGCAGAGTTGCATTTTCTTGTATTGATTTCTTTATTTGCCAGAAATTTGCCAGAAGGTTTTCCTGCAAGTCTTGGACAAGATTTTTT
>VXBJ01005522.1:115223-138865 GCA_013400055.1 Nycticryphes semicollaris | reverse complement strand
TGGAAAAAATTTTTTTTTTTTTTTTTTTAATTTTAATTAGAGATCACATAGGGAATGATGAGGGGGAAGAGCACTGTGGCTTCTCTGACAATTTGATTGTACATTAAGCAGAGATACTAGTTCTTACGAAAGCAACATTTCCTCTAGATATCTTTATTGTTAGAGGTTTTCGCAGTCTAACAGTGCAGGAAAAAAAATAGAAAATTAATTATGATAGGATTTTTCTTTTATCACTTTAATAAACTTCTCTGGGGTACATCAGTAATCCACTTCACAATTTCTCCCCCCCCCTCATCCCTTCAAATCCATGTATTCCACACTGACTAGTATGACATATGAGGAATGATACTACAAAGAGACTCAGAAATATGTAAAGATCCCTATGCCTTCCCTGAATATGTTAAAATAGTCAACAAAAACATGGTAATTTCAACTCTAGTTCATTTGATCTAATATTAAATTAGCTGCTCTTGGGATATCCTCTTTTTAATCAGTCAGAACACATTTGTACGCTTACATTTTTCTTTTGGGTTCGTTAAGAGTTAAGGAATTGAACAGAACTGCTTCAAGTATAGATGAGATACTTCCACTCCCTTTCCACCACTTCTTTTTTGACCTTGTGATATTTTGGGCATCAAAAGGATGAAACTTACTTTGCTGCTTAGAATTAGGACCATCACTGATGTCAGCCCTTCAATACAAGGATGAAAAGGCCATTATTTCTCAAAAACCCACTGAGTCAAGCATAGCAGAACCAGAATAAATTCTAGGTTTTAGTTTGGAAAAATGAGATGTAAAATTATTGAAAAGAGGCAAAGAGAAGGTGAACCCTATTCTGAGAACAAGTCCATGTGAGGAAAGGAGAGGAGTGAGGTGCTGGGAGGAGCAAGGTAGCAGTGATGCATATGTAATTGTGAGATTATTTTTTCATTTAATTTAACAATAGGTTTTATACCTCTGTAAAAGCTATGGTAAATTTCATTAGACTTGCATGAAACTGTGATAGAAGGAAAGAGGCTCTGAAAGAAACAGAGGTGTATTAGCATGGGTCATCTTGCAAGCCAAAAACCTTTATGGTAGTGGGGGTTACTAGTCATGCTGTTGCAGTCTTGTAATTTAATTTTTTTAGTGTGAAGTCTAGAAATGGAAGATATGTTATGGACCTTTTTATCTAAAAAAAACCTCCCAAACCACCCACAACACCCAAGGAAAAGAAACCCAACCCTACATGCACACTGAAGTCCAAAAAAGAAAAGCCCCTTGAGTCCATTAACTTCATTGCATGCAATTCTAAAAGAAATAGCTTTGGATTAGCTGGCAATTGAAATTCCCATAGGAATGGGTTAGCTCGTATACATGCTACCCAAGAGAAAACAAAATTGTCACAAATTTTGCTTAAGGTGTAGGAGGAAAAATCAAATCAAATAGCATTTTACAAGTGCATGTAATAACTTGAATTTAAAACAAGATATGTATTATTCAAGTAATTCTAAGCACGGTATAGTAAATTTTTCATGAAGGCTAAGAAAAAAATGACAGAAATATCATTTAAACTGAGTGTTTTTGATGCTGAACTTGAAAGTGGAGGATTTAATAGAACTTTTTTTAATATGACGAGTCTCAGATAACATCATATTTGGCAAAGTGCTTTATTGGTTTTTGGATTAGAGTTTTTTCATAAATTTTTCTCTTCAAACTAATAAAATTCATGTAGCTGTCAGTTTGGATTTGATCCCTATTTTGTTTTGCCTCAACAGTGTAATCTCAATCAGTCTAACTTATTTTTATGCTGCATTTACAGGGTATAAAGATGACAAATCACTCATGCCTCGGTGCTGGTATTTTATCAAAAGTTTGAATTAGTATCAAGGCTGAGGACAACAGAGAAAGATGAGGCTCAGAACAACAGATGTGTGACAACACAGCCTGAACAGATTCTTCCATCTTTACACCACCACTCAATAGCACATTGTCTTAACAGTCCCGTACAAATCAACTTTGCTATGGCAACGTACTACCTCGTTTGTTCTGAGCAAAGGTAGCAGAATCCATGGGGATGATGGATAATGGGGTATTATTTATTGAACTGGTGAGACCTTTGTTTTAACCCTCACCTTGCTTCTGACTTGAGTCTCATTTCTGATGCAATCTTTGCATCTTCTTTTGAAGTTGGTTTCTTACCTGACTTGTTACTACTGGCAAAAGGGGGTGGTGGTGGTCTTGAGATACATCAGAAATGACCTCAAACTAAACTACTAAACTAAGAGCCAGGAAACTCCATATAAATGTATTTACTCTGAGTACTTTCTATTGTGTTGGTTTTATATAGATTTTAAACTCCTAAGACAAGGGACTGTTGTTTTCACCATGTTTTCATGCAGCAGATGGCAGAATGAGGTCCAAATCTCAGGTGGGACATCTTGGTGCCACTGTAGTTTTCTGTAATAATGAGAGTTAAACTCTGATAGCTTGATAAACGTGAATTTGCTTTCCTAGGAATACCTATGCTTATTTTTTCTTAGTTTTCTTAAAATAGGCTTTACCTCAACTTTCTGATTTAATAGATCAATAGTCTTATATTTCTGGCATGTAAGATGGTATTAAGAAGATGGAAATCCCCTGAGCATCATTTGTCGACCAGGCAAAATGTTTCACAGGAAGAAGTTGCAGGGAAGCATTTTTCAATTAGTTTCTTAGTCCCTAACATGTGGTGACTCACAACCAGGGCAGGAATGTTAGCAGCAAATTTATCGTCTGAGGGTCCATCTTATGTGGCATTTGAGATGAGTAGAGAATTAGGAGGTGGGATTAATGTGAAATATCAAGCACAGGAACTTCTTGCGCCAAAGTTAGAGGATCAAATATCAACCTTTGGAAAGGAATTGCAAGCTCTGAATCAGAATTATAATAGTCTAAATGAGAAAGCTAAAAGGGCTAGACATTAATGTGTAATGTTGATAAAGGATACCATGGGCCTTCACAGGAAAATGGAAGTGATAAAAATATCAAATTAAAATTAAGAACTTGAGGTTAGTCAGCTCAAAAATGAAGAACTGGATATAATTGAAGCTGGGAACATGATGTAGGAGTTGCTTGAACTTTATGTTTTCAGCTGCTGTTGATGAGCCATGGAGTTTTACTGTGTTCCTCAATTTTTTTTTTCCACTGTAAAAATAAATATTTTTGACAGTGGTAAAGTTTTTAATGCAACTCACTCTTATGTTACTTCCTCAGAAGGCAATAGAGACTTACTGTTGTAAAAGAAAAGTACAGGACAAGAAAATCATTATTATTGCATAAAGAAGAACTATATGTTATCCTTGCATAAACTCTTCCGGTGAAATTCAACTTGCATCTTAACAGTTTAGAGAAACTAAAAATAGTTTCCCACCAGTTCAGAAGAGGTCTTGGGTTCCGATTTGTTAAATTGTCAAATTTTTACCTTCAATTTCTTCCTAATGTACATTTGTGAATATCTAAAAGGAAATCATAAAGCTCTTTCTTTACAGATTTTCTTGGAGGAATACGGTTAGAGCCTTCTCTAAACAATGTCCCTTGCCAGTAGTCTTCTGTATTGCAATTGTTGGAAGCTCTGCAAGTGTATATGTAATTTTTGATCTTTTTCCAAAATGCGTGAAGTGCAAGCAGAAGCAGATAATGATAACTGCTGAATGTGTGTAGTCCTAGAGCTCCAATGACACAAATGTTTTCCAAACACGCTGTAATACATCCCTGTTCATATAGAGGTCAGAGTACAGCTGGACATGGAAGGTAGTACACTGTTTATGCAAAGTTTTCGTTAAAACCAGAAGTGCTTTAACCTGAACTTTCATCATCACATAATGTTTTTTTGACATCACCTATTTCACTTCACTGAGCATGCAGATTTGCACAAGAAATGAGGCAAAGAAGTGAAAAAACCTAAAAGATTTCTCAGAAGAAAATGAACAGGAACCAGAGTAGTTATAGAAGATAAATGGCATAGAACGCAGCAGTGGTAGGAAGAAGCTCCAGAGATAAATTTTCTGAGTGTGTGGAATGGAGGAGCAGTAAATATATATGAAGTCAGGATAACAAGATGCATACAAAATAAAGAAAACAGACATTTCCATGCTTCAATGTTATAAATAGCTAATGGCAATAGTGAATATGTGGTGTAGTATTTGGGCTCAGCTCTTAAAAATCCTCTCTTCTTACTGGTAAAGAGTCTCTAGTATTTCTTTACCACCAAAAAGTGGCACCCTATCCACTATCATTCGGTTGGTGTTTAATCACGTATATGTCACTAATGAACATGGACTAGATTTTCTAGTTAAGTCCTTCACAGAACAGATACAATAGCTGAGCCCTGAGTTCCTGAATTGCTTGTCCAGTGACACTGGATGCCAGTCTTGGATGCCAACTCTTAAGTGACTTTTAGGATTTCAAGCCTTGACCCTTATGTGTCTTGCCTTTCTTTGACGGTAATGTAACACTTTGCTGCCAGGAGGAGCTTTTTTAGCCTAAATAAAATGAATTGGTAGTCTCAGTCCTTTCCATATGGTTTGTTCAGGTCTAGTTCAATTAGAAGTGTGTTGCAAATGGCATCACGGTGAAGAGATGACAAACACTGAAAGGATATTAAAGACAGCTATGATCTTTCTAAAAAGATTCTCCTCAGCACTAAGTCGAGTTTTATTTGTCAATATTCAGGATACATTGATATATTGCCAATAGTATGGTTGTATTGTCCATACCAAGCCTCTTTAGTGGGTTGAAAGCACTTCAGCCCTTGACCTGCCAACCTGGCTCTTCTTTTAGAAATGCTGAAGTTCTGTTAAATAAGAAACATTTTAAACAATTTTTATACCAACTTTTCATTATTTAGCATGAAAATGATTTTACTTCAAAGAATCGTCTTGCTATCTTCCTAAAATGTACTTTGTTTTTTTTTCTTCTGAGGACAAGGCTGATTTATACTCTCACTAGCTGTGAAAACCCTGAAATCTCTTTCTAGTTGTATTGAAACTAACAAAGGAATGAAAACCCCTGATATTTATGTTATTTTTTTAGAAAGTTTCTATCTCTGTATAATGAATTAGGCACAACTAATTAGCTAGGCACCACAACTGTGAAGATTTCTGTTAACTGAACTTCAAAGCTTTCATGCTGCCTGTTTGCAGGAGAGTGTTCATGCTACAGTCATCACTGTCCTTGTCTGTTGCTTTTAATAGTGTCAGCAGTAACATGAGATATGCACTGATTTCCTTAATAGAAGCTGGAGGTATGGGGATCCTGATGATAGTAATAGGTTTTCAAAATCTGCCTGAAGCACAGACAAAACTTAACTGGCACACAGATATGGTCAAATTTGATGAAAAAATTCCAGTTAGGAAAACTGGGTCTAAAGGTTTATGTTGAGTCAGACCCGTAGGGCAGAATTTTTAGTTTATCAAGGCTGCTCCCCTGGTAATAGGGACTTACTCTTCACAGAAGATTTAACAAGGTACTATTGTAAGAAGAACCAGTGTTCTGTGTTTTAGTGGAGTCTTCATCACTTCTAATCATCTGCCGGTCCGTATTTCTCTGACAAATATGACTTTCTGGATTATTCTTAAGTGTGCACAGGACTCTTAATTTCCTCATAAAAGTGTGGAAGTTATCATATGGTCACATTTGTTTCCCTGGAGTGCACCTGTACCCAATACTCTGGATGGGAGATATAGACTAGACTTATGAGTCAGCTAACAACAAAGAGGAAAGTAAGGGCTAAATGAGACAAAAAGGGCAAAGACCTATAATGGTTTGCATCTGGGCAGGATTTCTATCACCATAGGCAAAGGACTGAGCAGCTCTTGCAGCATGCTTCCCAGGAGATCAGCTCTTCTTCAGCCAGAGGTAAAAACAGAGGCTGAATCCCTTCTAAATATTTTTCCTGTAAGCACATGATTTCATGGTTATAAATTGAAGATATAGTATTATTTCCAAGTTAAAAAAATTTTCTTTGCCCATTTGATCAGTTTCTTTAGGTTCTTCTATAATCTGAATTTTCCTTAGGGGTATTTGCAGCATTTTCCAATGCAGTGTTGGTTGCAAGTTTAATTAACTTGTTGCTTATTTTCCTTATTGCTATTTGATTTGAATTTTAATATATTTAGCATTAATATTAGTCTCTGCCTTAAGGAATTTACAGTAAAATATAAGGATATGGAAAATATGTGGTGACTGAAAATGTCTTATTTACAATTATAAACATGCCTCTTGCAGCTATTGTAAAAATGCTCTATTGTAGAATGGGACTTGAGTGAAAGGCAGTTAATAGCTTGGGTTTAACACAGCTTTTTCCTTATCATGCTAGTCAACGCTTTCAGAAAGTATTATTGACAATGACAATAACTACTCAGTGTTCTCAGAAAATTTCTGAAGCACAAATATTATCCAAGGAGAGGGTTTTTTCCCCCTTTACTTTTTCCATATACCCTTTATTTTTTCTGTACTTAAATCAGTGCTCTGATGAATGAATAGATGTACACCAAGCACTGATCCTTATCTTATTAGCCTCCTGGATCTGATTTTATCTTGCTTAGAGACAGAATTTGGCTGCAGCTCAACACTCGCTGCTGTCATGCGTGTTCCTGGGCATAGTAAGAGCTACTTTGTCACCATAATGGATTGCCGGATTGGGGACCAGCTCATCCCTATTCAGCAAAAAAAGGTATTGAGAAATGTGCATACTTTTAGGGAAGTGTTCACTGCAAGAATGGTGTGCCTCACTGCATTTTGTTGAACTTGTACCCTCTTGTTGTATTAAGCACTGACAATTACTTATAGCATAGCCAGCCTGTTTGAGGGATTTGTTTTATTCTACAGTACTGGGTTGTGGCCACTTTGTTTCCTTTCACATCTCTCCTATGAGTTAAGATCTACAAGACTTTAAAGCACTACTAATAAGAGGACAGTGGGTTCCAAATGAGTTCTCTTTACCAAGATTTTAAAAACCTATGCATTTAAGCATGCGGTTTAGATATATATAAGCAAACTCATTGTTAGAGATCATGAGATTTACATGCACAAAAGAATTGTGCTACCACAATAGCTTTCGCTTTACAGAGCACGTCTTGTATACTCATACACACTTGGAAAGTAGTAATTCCGAAATTACTTTCATCTGTGTAAGTCAAAACTTGATTGAGATTAGGTGAACCTGGTCAAGAGGAGAGTACCTTGACTGGTGCTCAGCTGCCTAGGTGGTATTTGTTTCTACTCATAACCACTGAGACCAGTTTACAATAGGTTAGATACACAGCTTGTACTGAGGAGATATTTCTTTTCATTTTATGTGAAAATTATTGGCAGTAAAGATGGGGTAGTTATTAAAGGCCTATGAACAATCTTGTTTGCTTGAATTTAAAATCCATAACCCCTGGTGTTTACAGTCCTCCTTTTCTGCTCTAAGTTAAACGAAGTTTTTAGCAATGATTGGTTTTCATGCTCAGCAGTTCCCTCTGTCCATTGCTTTGATGGTTCACTGGTATGTTATAACTGGAAAACTGTAATATTTTTGAAGCTTACGTTTTAAGAAGCATTAGCTCAGGGGCCATGTGTGGGTCAGTTGGACAACTTGAGCAGCACAAGCAGAAATTAGTATGAGTGCGTGCTGCATGTCTGTTTTCTTTGTGGGAAAAACTGGTCACTGAACCATCCCTGTCAGGCAATTTGAGCAACTCTAGTTGCACAGTTGGACTCTGTTTTCAGGCTTTGAGTAGTGAGGCTTACTTTGTGTCCGGCTGTCAGAATATTTTACGGATCATGCTTGTAATTTTTCACTTGCCTGAATTTTCTCCTGTTTAACACTCAGTTCAGTGGTCAGGGCTGCAATCCTTTTCTGGTTTTCTGTTCAAAAAATGCTTGCTTCATGTGAAAATCTTCAAAAGTATTTTTCTACACTATGTTGAAATGCTTTTATTTTCTTGTTTGCTTTTTAAAGTCCCCTAGAATAAAAGGCTGGTTCCCATTCTGGCTCAGTGTGATCATCACCTGGAGTGCTTTCTCTAGTTTTAACTAGAAAACCTGTCATACAGATTAGAAACTTCTCCAGTGGAAAAAGTATTCTAGCAACTTTTATATTCTCAAAAAAAAGGTTTTGGTTTTGAAAGATTAAGAGCTTAAACAGACAAGAGAGATGGAGTTGAAAAATCCAGTTACTTCTATGTAGGGATGTTCACCACGGGAATGGTACAAATTCACCTATGCTCAAAACCCAGCTAAGTCTTCCTGCACTTCCAGAACTGGGCCTAGTGAGTGGAACAGGCTTTATCCTGTTTATAAAGCTGCTTTCACATAGAAAGGCATAAATTTTGGCTATACTCATGCATAACAGATGTCACTGAAATAGAGAGCTTCACCAATGTTGTGTGGAGTCCCAGCATGAGCCACTCCAATCAAAGTTTTATACAAGGAGGAAAGAAAGTCTTAATTAGTTACCCTCCTGCCCCTTAAATCTACCCTATTATGTACTAAATACAATGTGATGGTTAAAACTACATTAGTACAGTGCACCAATTGGTATAGCCTTGCTTAGCTCAAAATCATGAACTGCTAGTGTCAAGGTCTTGTCGTTCTTTTCAGCAAGATGGCTGTTAATCAAGAGCTGTAATGAATAACATTTAACAGCATCACATTCACATGCATACCATTAATTCTTGAAGTGCTTCATTAATGCTCCAAGTCTGGTTTGCTTTCCTTTCTTCACAGCAGAGAATGGAGTGAGAAGAGTCCTTGCTATGAACTTGCTTTGCCAAAGCAGCCTGCTGAACTTAATTCAATTTTTTTTTTTTTTTAATGTTACCAAATGCTGGAATTCAAATTGAATGCTGTTGGAACAATAGAATCAAATGTACACTCAAAAGCATTGCATTTGTGGCTGTAAGACTTTTACATTCTGGCCAAGTATTGTAATACTGAAACAGGACCCAGTTTTACAGACCTGGTAGTGGAGTTGGAAGCTGTTTCCTCATTGCTAATGGACTTTTGCATAGCTGGGGTAACATTACTGAAAAGGTTATTAAAAAAAAAAAAAAAAAAAAAAAAAAACCCAAAAACCAAACCCTCAAAATCAATTTTAATTGAAGTTACCAGGACTATTCATTTACATGCTTCAAAGTGTAAGATTTTTAACATTCTTTCTCATGAGAAACTTGTAATACTTAATGTGTGGATGAGGGTGTTTAGCCAGAGTTGGGAGTATAAAAGACAAAGTACTGAATTGCACTGACTTCTTGGCTTCTTGTTTCTTCTTGACAAGTTTTCCTTTCCTTTCAGTTGTTCTATAGTTTTTGTGGATATGCTGTCATCGTTCAGTCAGTTACTGTGGGTTAGGAACAAGCACTCCTTATAGTTGTCTGTTTAAATCAAGGTGAAAAATAGCAAGCAGCAAAAAAAAGTGTACAGGGAGGAAGGTGCAGAGAGGCACCTGAGGAAGTAAAGTAAGGTTAGCAAAAATGTTGGAGCAATAAGACAGAAGAGAGAAATACAGCTAGCCCAGAGAAAGCCTAAAGGCACTGGAAGGCAGCTTGTAATGATCTTAGCCAGAACCTATATAAGTATATGAGGTTGGGGGCTGTGTGTTAGATTTTTTTTTTTTCTTAATTGCCTGGGAATTTGGTCAACGAAATGTAGGCCTCAAGCCACCTCCTGCCTGGAATTAAATGTATTTCCAGAGGTGAAGGGGTATCTTTTTCTATTCTCTTTCTCTGCTTCAGCTCCTTTGTTTTCCTTATTCTCTTTTGTACTCCATTTTCATAATTTATCGGTTTATTTCTACAACTTTGTTTTCTCTTTCTGTGATATCTCTGCTCCATTTAAATATTTTTTGCCTCCACTGCACTTCTGCTTTAGATAATGCCTGCCTTCCTTTGCTTATTTCTTTTTCCATCCTCTACTGCCCTCTCTGATATCTTTATCTCTTTTGCTCCCCTCCATATTTGCCTGACTTTTTGATCCATTGACATACAGCTTTGCCTGCTTTCTCTATTGCCATTTTTCTTTCTTATTTTCCTTTCTTCCTTGCATCTGGTATTATTAAGACAACCTATATCTTAATGTGCCTTTATACCACTGAGATCAAGGTAAAATATTCAGACCAATGCGATCATGTGTGAGTTGGAATTAAAGAAAGATTTCTTCTACGTTTCTCCTCATTTTCCTCTCTGTTAATAATACATAGCATCATAAACATCTTGTACATCAAAAGTGTTTTTCTAGTTGTCAAAATGAGTTTTAGCAGTTGATAATTCCTTACTAGGTGACCAAATGTGGTTCTAATACATTTGTGGTTGACCTCAAGCTACAACAGATTTAGATTTTTTTTTTCTGCTTGTTACATTAGCACCCTAAAATCTACAGTGAAGTTTGAGACGATGATTATATATAACTTTTATAAAACACATCAGAAACAGAGACAAGAAACAAGGTAAGAAGTATCCCTTTAGATAATATATTTAGAATACAAGATAGATCTAGAAACAAGTTTTCAGAGATTTTTTAGAGCCAAATGTTTATTTAAAATCTTCCCCAGTTTTAACAAGAGAGGGAGGTGAGCCAACAGGAACATGCAAGATGGAAAGGAACTTAACTGCAAATCTCACACAAAGCCTGACTGTGGCAGAGCAAAGAAAGCATGCTGAAACATCTAGTCTCCGTTTCGAGTGACTTTTTTGTCTAGTTGACTGTGGGAGGTCCTTAGTGATGAGACTTCCCCATCACATTATATAAAACTGTTTTTCTTTTGCCTCTCCTGAGGACAAACTGTGACTGTTAAGGATTAGGACTGTCTCGTATTGCTCAAGTGCCTTCCACCTCCTGCAACTTGTTCAGAAGGCTTGTTGTTTTTGTTTTTGTTTTTGTTTTTGTTTTTGTTTTTTTTTCCTGTGCCCTTCAAAGACATATCCTTAAAATAGGAATTTTTAGACATATTTTTTACTTCTTTCAGTATTGCAGTGGATTATCCTTAACGCCACACTCTTACATAGTGTTTTCCTTCCATAGCTTTCAAAGAGTTTTACAAGCAAAGTCAGCACCATTATTCACATTTTGCTACCAAACTCAGCATTAAGGGTTTAAATCTTGTATAGCATTTTTCTGCTCTGCTCCCCGAAGCTGGGGTGAAATCCTGGCCTACCTGAAGATGGTGGCAAAAAGCCCCATTAACCTCCAGTGGAGCTAGAATTCCACCCTCTGCGCCTGTCATCTATTTAACTTTCTCAGTTCTTAATACCCTGGAAAATTGAATTCACTGAAGCAACATCCGCTTTAGGCCAGGCCCCAGGGAATTCAAGCTGAAATTCAGCCTTCAGTGATGTGGATGGATCATAAGATTTTGCCTTCTGGCAAATGGAGGAACAAGGGGGCCCTGAAACCCCACTATTCTTTCTGCAAACTTTCTAAAATGTATCACTCAAAACAGAGAAAAAACAAACCAGTATTTCTATAAAGGGCCCTTGTGTTGAGTATTGAAGTTCTCTTTCAACAGGCTGTGTCTAGCTGCAAGAGGATAGCTCTCTCCCTGTCCAAATATTTCAGTGATGCAACAAAAGGATTCAACAACGTGGCACTGAGAAAGACAGTAACTGAACTACAGCAGTTCATTGGAGCTTATATTTTCAGACGAGGTAAAGAGAAGTAAAAAGAAAAAATACATGCTTGAATAAAGAAGAAAAATATGAAAGCAATGCAAGATAGTTTTCTTCACTGGTACCTCTGTAGGCTTATCAGCATGGCTTAAGCTTCTCTCGTTAGCTAAAAGGGGCTGTATCTGCAATTTCATGTGTCCTCATTTGGCATATATGTCCAAATGAACACTTATCTGATGCTTGGCTGTAGTCTACTTAGTTACAGTATTCCAACTGGAAAAGGGAAAGTGGTTCTTTGTGCAATGAAAGCACAGGCTTTATGGTTAATCTTGCACATCTTAACATTTTAGTTGCCTGATCTTCTGAACGACACTGAGATTGGAACAACTTGGCTAGTCAGAAGTTCTGAACTTTTTAACTCTTTCTTGTCATAAATTCAGGTCTCAAGGTTCTTCCATGATTTTCTCTGTGTAAAACTTTTTTTAGGGTGTGAAACCAGTGACCGTAATGACCCTTACAACAATTTGGAGCTCAGGAGGCATACTCAGTCACAATTGTTTCTACTGTGTTAATAGACCCCTGGGGGCTCTTATGTGCAGAAATTTGGGATACCACACTTCAGCATGTGGCTCCAAGGCCCACGGGATTATTTTATGGCCTACCTAAACTCTGTAAAGGAGTTAATAAATGCTGTGCTTCACTTTTACTGTTTTCTTAGCCTTCTTAATCTAATTTATCTAATCTTTTTTAATCAAATCTTGCTAAACAGTTATTTTATGTCTAATAGCTGTCCAGAGGCTGTTTCTGAATGTCNTTTTTTTTTTTTTCTCCCCATAAAAATTCCATGCTAGATTAGAGCAGAACCCCACCTTACCCAAGAGAAATCTGAGTTTTGAATTTTGGGAGTGCAGAAGTTGGCTGGTTATGTAACAGCACAGCAAAATCAATGTAAGTTTCTTTACCGAGGCTTCTTCCATTTGCTTTCTCCTTCTCAACTTCCTTCAACAGTGATCTTGAAGCAAAGTCAAATGGGTGCATTCTGAGAATTATTTAGAGAAATTCAGTTGATAAGTCAATGGTACAGTTTCCATGTCTGTTCAGACCATTCAACTAGTAACAGGAAAGTTGTGTGCTTGTTGGTTTCTAAGGACTAAAGAGTTAAGTCTTCCATTATAGCTTGTAGATTTGTGATCACTTATCCCTGACCCCTTTGAGTTTACTAAAATCTGTGTACATTACCAAGTGCCTTTATTAGGACTTGCTAAAAAGACTTTGTTTTACCATAGTCAGTTTTATTTGGCCTCACTGCAAGTACTGCATAGTGAACTATATCACTATACAGAGATTTCCTCTCCCACACAAAAATACTTTGCGTGTAAGTAAAAAACACATTATTCTTACTCAGTCACGTTCAAAGCAAAAATAAATGTATTAATCCAAAAAGTGAATCTGGTCAAAATACTGCTCCCACTTGGTCCCACAGCATGTACACACTTTGAACGCTCTGGAAGAACAGCAAGATTTTCTCATACTTGGTGATTGAGTTAGAGAAGTAATTGTCATTTGTTTGCAATGAAAGTACATAAAAAGAAGCTGGTATGGGGGAGAAGGTGAAGAGGAGCCCTTCTGTGGCTTCTGTCTCTCAGTTTAAAATTGTAAGACTATCACTTCTCATCATAAGGGTTCAAAGGGTTAATAGAAAGAGGGATTTTCATTGCATTGTGCACAGTACCTATGATAGTCTCGGTTTAAACTTTAAAGGACAGGTGAAAAGAGAGAGTGAGCTGAATGCTTGCCTTATATATTGGAGAAATTGTTCATTCGTGTGAAATGCTGACCTCTGTCATCCTGCCAAGTTGACTGGGCCCTAGGGTGAACGGCTGCTTGAGTGCTGGTTGCAAAAGTTAAAGCCGCCTGGGGAGTACTTTAAAAGGACAATGTCAAGGTTGGTATACCCAAAATCTGACCTGTCTTTTTTTTTCCTCCCTCTTACATCTGTTTGAAAAGTTCATGCCATTCGTCTGTATGTTTTTAAAAATCTTTTAATCTAAACCAAAATGCTTCCATTGATGTTGAAGCCTAGTGATTAGGAGAAGCTGTGAGAGTTCAATGTTCAGTGTGGCAATACAGATGTCAGGAAGAAGGAAAGATCCTGAAATAAAACACAAGGGTGAGGACTGTCTTTGAATATTGACCGTCTGTGATAATTAGTAACAGATTGTTCAGGTAGAAATGAGTAGGAGGTCAATGAAAAAGAGCAAGAATAATTTTTTCTAATGAAAATATCAATGCAGATCCAAACTTAAGTTCACGAAAAGTTAATTAGAAACCTGTATTTATTTTTGTTCTAATAGTTTTTATTCTAGTTGTACGTGTTGATGCTTTCTTGATAATATTAGCTTGTAATATATAATTCCTGCCATAAGTGAAACATATCTTATTTTCTTTGCTTGATGGCCTAGTTAAAAACACATTATATTAGTATCATATTCTTCTATATGATATGGTATCCCAAGACCCTCATCACTATTATAACTTTGCTTTGCTACTTGCTATAAATCTCTCACACAAGTATTGCACCTACTTGAATAATTTCTAGTCTAATTGGAAAATAGATGAAACAACTACACACGCAAGCTATAAAAGAAAAAAAAAAAAACCAAAAAAACCCAAAACAAAACCAAAAACGAACAACAAAACACCAAGAGGAAGTAGTAAAATCAAAATAAGAAAATATTTTGTGTACATAATTATGATGTTTCCCAGAAGATGCAAGGGCAGACGGGGAATCCAAATTCCCAAAGCCTGAACTCTGAGGGTTGCAATTCACCATGCCTTTACCCTGCAAAATTTCAGAGATGAAATGATCCTGCAATTTACTGCATGATCACAAGAGGGCGATGAGATTAGATGTAAACGTTTCCTTTAAATTGGCCTTTCCAAGCTTTTCTGCCTAGCCTGTTTTCAAATTTTTTTTCCTCTGAAGTGTAAGGCTCGTTTCTGATTTCCTTCTCAGTTCTAAAAAACACTAAGAAAGGCTGGTATGTCACTATCTCTTTCCTAACTCCAAAATATCATCCTCCCTCTCTTTACGTTGGAAAGGCTTTTCAAAATCCTGGAGGAATAGATGACCTTGTTCCGTACTTTGGAACGAGGCAGCTCTGGTGAATGGGAGGAGAGTGTAGTACAGGTCTCACAGTAGCTGGTCCAGCCTCAAGGATACAGGACTAGTCACAGAGAATGGGAAACTTCTGCAAGATAATCAATTTCTCCATCCCTTCCTAACCCAAACTGTCACAAATTATGCTGTGCTTTGGAAATATCACTTTTGCAAAGCTGAAGGACATACCAAATTCTAGTACTTGCCAACAAAGGTGATGACTGGGAAAAAAACAAACCCACACCACATTTTTCCAAGACAAACCTCTACAATAATAATTTGTAAATTATCTTTATAGCTAAGAGATATACCTTACCCTCTAAAGCAGAGTAAAAACCTAGGCAGCAGTAAAGAAACTATCTTGGTTAAAAGACACTCTGCCTCCTGCCAACAAGGCTATTTAGTGTTTATCTCTATTATATCCATCTGTAGCTAATTGTATAGTTATGGTAATGGTGCCCTCCAGAGGAATTTTAAAGGAATTATAATACTCAGAGCTGATACAAAAGACACTTTAAAAGTGAGTGCAACAAGAAAATGGAATATTATTAAAATGATAAAATACTTGAACCTCGGGGGAAAAAAATCTCAATATCAAAGCTCTTTCTATTTCACATGTGCATTTACATCTAAGAAAACCATATCCTAGTTACAATAGGCTTCTTCATAGCCTGATGGCAAACATGAAGTTTGCATAACTCCATTTGAATCAAGGATATAAAAGTAGATCAACCAAGCGAAGAATGCGATAGCTATTCCTATTCTGCAGCAGACATGAACAACGTATTATGAGTGGGCTCTGGCCTCAGTCTAGGATGTCTGGATTTTTCCTAAATTTGCTGCTTTAATGTTGGCATGACACAGTTAATTGAGGCAGTCAGAAGTAAGTGAAGACATTCCAGGAGTTCTGTGGATAAGGTTTATTTTAATATCAAGATAAACCATTCTCACATTCCAGTCTAGAGGTTTTTTTCACGGCCATCAGTTGTAATGTGCTGTGACGCTAGACCTCAAAGGAAGGGCATGTTACCGTGCTACAACATCATATCTTATTTTAGACTGTGTCCCGGAGGCCTGCAGTACAGCTTTCTGAGATGATAACTGAGCACCTGAATGTCAGGTGTGTTCAAGTTTTCTTGGTTTTCTTTTTTCTTTTTAGGCTCTCAACCTACAAGGTCAAATTGCTGTTTTACATTCTGAAAATCCTGTCCTCTCCTCTTCCAAAAAAACAACCAACACTTAATGGAAACTTAAATGATAATTAGTTCTGTATTCAATTGCTTTTAGGCATAGCCCAGGCTCACGTTTGACCTGAACGCTGCAGGTTTGCAGTCAGGTGTCCAGGCTCAGAGCTTTGCATCAGGACAGCTCCCACACTGAAGCTTCCAGAACTCAGAACTGGAAGGAGCAGCCTGGTGTTCCCGTGCTTGGGATCAGATGGATCTGGTCAGTTCAGCACGTCCCTGGGAAGGAAGGGAGATGGACATTCTGCTTCTGATGTATCTTTTCATGACAGACCACTGCCCTCAGTCTAAAACGTCTTCTAAACTGGGGTTTCTTATTTTGCATGGGTCTCAAAGGAGAGTAAAATGAGCTAGGCATAGGCCAGTGAGGCAAGATTGCACTGCAGAATGTAAAAAAATGAACCTAACCCCAAAGCTTTCTTTTTTTTTTTTCCCTCCACTTCTCCCAGTAACTGTGGTGTTTTCAGATAAGGAGTGCCTCCTTAACTGAATGTCATCAATGTGTGGTGGTTTTGGCCATCATGCAGGCCATAGTAGTGGATGGTACTACTTGTTTCTTCTGCAGTATTTACCCACTAACCCCACCCAGAAGTACCAGGAAATTACTGTTTATGTAGAGACTATTGAACTTTTTGAATGAAGGGTTTTTATGGGCTGTTCAGTGAGTGGGGATGAGTAGGACTCTCCCATGCTTTTCTCTCTTTCTTTCCAAAAGTAGTGCTTGTCAGATGATCTGATCTCATTGTGAGGTGTCCCTGGAAGGTACCAGCCACCTTTAATGCCCATTGTGCATGGATACTCTCATTCATCTTCCCCTGAAGTATCCTTCCTTCAGCACAGTTTTTTCTTGCCCTCTCCACCCTGCTCCTCAGAGTTCCTCCCAATTCTACATGTGTAACATTTCACCTCTGATGTGAAACATCGATTTATTCCTGCACTTGAGAGGAAGACAGGGCAAGGTGTGGGGAGCCAAGGGGAGCAGAAAAAATATGGGTCGCCTGGACTGCCCAAAATAGTGCAAGATAGAACACAAATCTAACTCATGGCTACTGCAATGAGATGAGTACCTCTGTTATCATTGGATAGAGTGTATGTTTATTGCTGCAGAAGTGCTGCAGTGTGAGTATCTTGCCCAGCCCCAGTGGAGACACCTCACCTGTTTCTGCAGGTTTAGCGAACAGGGTCTTCCCTGTTGCTCCTGTGGTTCATAAATACAAAAACATCATTAGCAAAACCATGAGCAGGCTACTGCAGGACCTGACACAGCAGAGAGCAGTTGCTGTTGTAAGAATAATCTGTGTGGGAACCATTGATAGGGAAAGTATTTTGGGCTGGTAGATGAAGCTGGTTTCTCAGCCCTGCAAGTATCTCTTTGCCAGCCATTCATTCATGGGGTGGTCTAATTGTGGTGGAGGGCTGCTGTGAGCTTAATTTCCATGTAGCAGTTTGCCAAAATAAGTTTTATTGCAGGTAAGAAATCCTTTTGCATTATTTATGGGAAAACTTAAATAAATTATTGTTGGCTTTCATGCTGCAGGTAAAGTTTTAATGAAAACAGTAATGAATGCTTTGCTGGCATGTATAAGCAACCTAAGTATGCAGCCAATTTAGCTATCTAAGCAGATGCTTTATATCCTGAATTGCATATAAGGAATGCTGTTCAGTTGGTTTAAAAATTATATATACTCCCCCAAACTTTTTTTGTAAAAACCATATACTTGGTTTGTTGGGATTTTTGGGTGTTTTTTTGTTTTGTTTTTTTGTTGTTTTTTTGTTAAAAGCATTTCAGTTCTACTGTGAGCAATTATAATAATAAAATTAAAGTCAGAAGAAAGATGTAAGAATCTACCCCTGTGCAAGAAGTTCAAGGAAAATGCAGAAATAATGCATTATTTAAGATGTTGTAGTACTGCAATATGTGCATTATTGCAAATGTAAGCAAAGCATCTTTGTGGAAAGGCAAATGGAGAGAAGGTTGATACTGTGTAAAAAAGACAGTGTTTTGGCTTTAGATGCCTGTATTCTAATGCTTAAACAGTTCTTAATTTGTTTTCTTTGCTAAAGATGCTAGAGATAATTCAGATGTTATTTTAGGTTTACAATATAGAATAGTTTATAGTATCGTGTATGCTGGTTTATGGTATAAACCTAGTATAAGGTTTTATAATTTCACTGGTTTCACTGAAGGTACTCATGGCATTGATGAAAAAACAAAAGGACTCAATCCTACTAGTTCCTCTGCATACTGAACAAACCACTCAGCTGACGTGTCATGTGAACCAAATGTCCACACCCAGCAAAACCCAACAAGGAGTGCAAGTGCGTCTTTATAACCATTTCCCTCTCCCTCTCATGTGGTGACTTCGTAGCTGAATTCAAAGCTATGCTTGAGTCCTCTTCAAGGCAATCATAATATTAACAGCTCCCTGCAGCAGCATGGTGTGGCTAATACAGTGAAGTTGTCCTGGCTCTGTCACTCTGGCTCAGATCTGCCAGAGCTTTGGGGTGTTCTCTTCTCTCCTGCTCTAGCAATCTTGTAGAGCCCCATGCACCACAAACTGCAATGAGAGAGAGTCTTAGAAATGGCGATGAGCCAGCTCACTAAATTTTCCATAGGAAAAAGCCTGCTGTAGTGGCTAAGGAGTTTGCCTTAACAGTGTGCTAGTATCTCAAGAGTGTGTTTTTATATTTGTACAGTCTATGATACGAACGGTTTCTGGAAGGTCAACAAACCTTGTTGAATACACTGGAATGACAAAGCTGAATTTCACAGAAAGCCATTGAGCAGGTACACTGGACTGGAGAAACAAAAAGAATAGTATAAGAAAACAGTGGAAAAAATCACAGAAGGTAAGAGAAATGGAAGAAAAAGTGAAAATTATAAATAAAAGCTTTGGCTTTAAGCACTCCTCAGCTTCGGGATGTTTGACTCTCAGCTGAAACTTGTGGGTTGACTTCACTTCTGAAGCATTTAATCTCTTTTCTTGGGTTGCTTAGTATTTGTTAGGTGTTTATATGTACATATACAGATATATTGAGCTTTTAGAGAGAGATGTGTGTATGCATATACTCATATATATTGTGTACATGTGTTTAAATACATATATTTATATATAAGCATACATATATGAGAATGTGTGTGTGCATGCATATATATACGCATAAAAATCTGCCTGCTTTTCTTATTTTTGCTCTATTTTTGAGATGGTTGTGATAAGACTGTCCTCCAATTAATTTTCTCAGCAATTTGAATTTTTTTTTTAAAGCTGGAGTAATTATTTCTTCCAGAAACAAGTCTGCTAAAGTGTGCTGTTCCTTTCAGAGGATCAAAGTACAAAAGATGTTCAAATAAAAGGAGAGATTAAAATCCATAGTCTAGGTTTAGTCATGGCTAGTTTTGCAGTCCGTGCATGCGGGCTGTGGAGGTTGATCTTTCACAACAGCCTATTTCAAACCTCAGGAGGGTGTTGGCAACTTAGTAACTTCATATATTACATGTAGGTGTCACCAGAGCCTGTGAAAATGTTTTCTATGTGAAACAAAATGTCTTCTATTTATTTTTCTTGGAAAAGTGAAGCTGCTTCTCACCCCTTCTTCTTCTCTGTCCTTTTTTTTTTTTTTTTTTTTTAATCAAAATCCTGTTCATCTACTTAAACACAGTGAAATCTTGACATGTGGTTTATTTTGCACCAGCACATGGAAAAGCCTGGTTGTGCCTACATAGTTTTGCTGATACCTTGTCATTGCCTTGGTGCAGCTGTACTTCGGAGCACTGATTTAAGAAAAGTAGCATCACACCATCTTCAAGCAGGATCTCACCAATCATGACTCTTTCTCATCAAGAGCCGACAGGGGCCGTATCCTTCGGTGATGATGACAGATAAGCTGACATACCTTGCAGCCAGACATAAAGCTTAATTGCCGCCGTGCTTGGCAACAGTGCTCTCTTGTTCCTTGCCTCACAGTTTTGGGGAAACGACAGTAGGTGGCACTGCAGAATAGTGACACAGGCGGCTGGATCTGTTACAAAACGGAGCAGTTTCCTCGCTGGCTCTCTGTTAAGCCAGTTTTCTGGCCCCGCGGATTGCTGCAAGGCTTTGCTGCATATATTCTCTTCGCAAGCCTGTTATTACTCGAAGCCTCAAGGTTTCACATGCAAGGGTGCGATTTGGGAAAAGCTCCAAGCCGTGTGTGAAGCAACACGGAGCAAAAGCCGAAGCTGAAGAATGGTGTGTTTCATCTTGGGGTGTGTTAGAGGGACTAATTTACTAGCTCTTTACTCGGTGCTTTTTATCAGACCGAGCTCGTATGAGCACGCTCGCACACGGCCAAATCGAACACATGCTGGTGCTTTAACCTGAGTGAGATGTAGGATCCCGCCGGTTGGTGGAGCCGCGGGAGTATCTAACGGCAGGAAAGGAGGCGTCCCAGGGTGTATCCAGTTTTCTTTGTCTCTATAGAGATTTTGTCCCACATGCCAGCAAAAGAGGAGGAGACAAGTCTTAGCAATACTAGGAGGAATTAGGGTAGAAAGTGACTCAGCATTTTCCTGCCTACTGCTTCAATGGGAAACAGAAACCAGAAAAAATAGTGGCCACTCTAGAAGCCTAATAAAATCCTGAAAATGTTCAGTTTCCCAAGAAAAACGTTCATAGCCTTCTTCTCTGGGAAATCGCTGTGGAGAGAGAGAGGGGGACATGTCCCAGCTCAGTACTATGAGTATAGCCTTCTCTGTTTGCTTGGGAATACGAGCTCTCCCTTTGCTTTCTCGATCTTCCTCCTTTTACAGTGCCCAGTAACTGTGAGATGAAGCAACATCACACTGTCATAGACTCTGAAATGGCAGCTCCTAAAATTGGTGTGTTCGTCTCTCTCAGGATTGCCTCACAGTAATCACTGGTAATGACTACAGTACCACACAAATGCCACCAAATAGTTCGTGGAGCAAGTTGACATTTTAAGGGTTTGAGAGTATGAGAAAAAATGCATCACCTTTCACCAACAGAAATAAGTTTTGTCCTTGGCTAACTACTTTTAAATCACAATGACATCATTGACTGCTTTTTCCTATACTTTGAAGGGCAGACTTTTCCTTGTAACCCTTTATCAAATTATTACTTCATTCAGTATATGAGATATGATTTCTGAGATTAATAATTAACTTTAAATGATTTAATTATTAGCTTTAAATGCTAATCTGTTTGGTTTTACTGCATGACTTTTTATAACTGAAATACTGTTTTCTTGATACTGACTTCCTCACTGGTTTTGAGGATATTTTCCTGCCTGTAACAACCTTGGAGTTGACTAGGATTAGGATTTTGTGTGAATTCTGAATAGCCACTTCAGTGGAGCAATTTGTACCTTTTTAAGGAATGGTATGAAGCGTGGAGGCAAATGGTCCCTGAGGGAACTCCCTCTGCTTTGTGGCTGCAACAGACTCTGCTGCTCCCTTTTATGGAGGGTCCTGGGCTCCTTGAGATCTAGGAAGATGTTTGTGACCAGTGCTGTATTCAGTTCAGCTCTTCAGCAGGCTCTTTGCAGAGGGGCAAGGCTTCACTGATCTTTGGGAAATATCCCAGCATAACTCCCTTATTTCCCCCATTAGGCTGTCCCAGTTCTATATACTGAGGAGCCAAAACCAGAGGCCCTTTCTGCCATGTAAAATTTGTACTGTCCTCTTCTGCGAGCAGAGCAAGGACCATGCTGTACACCACCAGCATAGATAGATGGAAGTTGCATGAAGATGGAGTAGAGTAACAGTTCAGAATCCTGTTCTTATGCAAAACTCTAAGAGGCAAGTCTTTTTCTTGGAGAAGTTGTCTTGTTATTTTAAGCATGTTTGATACTTGTACTGAAAGTGTGAGATCATCTACCACTGTGTTTAAAAAAAAAAATATGAGAGAAGAGAAAGAAGGCTGGGTTCCCAAATTGAGAAAGGGAACAGATAAGGTGTTACCTTTTATTGTTACTGCTGTTTGAAATTTCCCAGAAGGAAGATGTGGGAAAGAAACATTACCTCAGTAAACCGGTTAAACAAGAAGGAAAGCTTCTGATGAAAATGTTACACCCCCTTGATACTGAAAGCACATAGGTCATCTGAATGCGTCTTGTGAACAGCAAGACATAGGAGACTGTATATTCTTCTAACAAATTATGTATTTCAGGTAAGAAGTTGCAACAAATTTTCTTACTGCTTAGCAAGTGGCCCAATCATCTCCTCCTGGATTCTGGTATAAAGGGAAAACTGATCCCACAGTGCACCAAGGTTTTATACTAGAATGCATGTGCATGCTGAAGTAAGGAAAATATTTCCATGTGCTTGGATGGCAGCCACAATGTTGTGAACATTGTGTGATGCTGTCAAATCTCTTGATCTGTAGTGTAGACGTGGCACTTCAAGGCATGCTCTAGTGGCATGCTCTAGAGGCTGAGATTGTAGGGGTTTTCTGTGTGTGTATGTTTGGATTCAATGATCTCAGAGGTCCCTTCCAACCACAATGATTCTGTGATTCTGTGAATATTTTACAGTATTTGTTGGGATTCTCCCTGACTCCTAATCCCAGAACCACATGGTTATGTGAAAAACATAGCTGTCATTTAAAAGGAAAAGTAGGGCTTCACAGCTGTAGGAGAAAAAAAGCCAAACACTCCAAAATGTCAATTCAGAAACGACAAGGCAAATAAAATTAATCTAAAATCTTATCTTTTTTTAAAAAAAATGCATTACAAATTTTGCCTCATTATTGATTTTTGAAAATTCAGTGTTATCAGTGCACTTTGCATGACTTAAATGGAGAAAGAGTGGCTGGCAAAGAGCCAAATCCTTTCCTGAACTTCGCATGCTGTTCTGGAAAGGATCAGGAGCCAGCCCACGTGCAGATCTTAGTCTTACTAACTGAACTAGCAGGTAAGACTTAAACCACTGAGATTTACAACATGGCATGCTGAGTTTCCAGTCTAAATGGTTAGTTTTAAGTGCAAGCCTGTATAAAAGAGACACAGCGCTACAAACACTGCTGTATGAGTGTTTGCTCCCTGGCAGGCCTTCCCTCTGCCAGCACCCAAGCTGGGAGAGGGACTCCACTTCTTCATGCAGGCTTCTCACTACTCATGTGGACTTTCCAGCCCACTGGGGAGAACAAGGGAGCAGAATGTACAGACCAGCGTTTGGTGTCACAGCTAAAAGCCCAGCAGGAAATCAATGCTTCTCCTGAACAGTATGGAGGGTGCAGGAGATAAGCATTCATATACATATAGGTGGAGCTGGTCTGTGTGTGTGTGAATATTTGCATGTAGGAGAAATGTGGGATGCTACATGTAAAAAAAGCTTTAGGGGTGAATAAGCAAGGTTAGCTCTTGGACATTTATGTATCATTATATACAATATTTATTTGAAATGTAAAGAAAATATTTTGAAAGAGTTGAAAGGGTGTAAAAGGTATTGTGCTTTCTTTGCCTTAGTTTTAGTCTTTCAAGTAGCCAAACTTTTTTAGGGAAGATGCGGCTGGAGGGAGATAACCTTCTTTTATCTTTTATTTTTCCTAAAACGTTCCAGTTCTCAAGACAGTGGAAAAAAAAAAAAAAAAAAAAAAAAAAAAAAAAATTTTTTTTTTTTATTTTATGTGT
>VXBJ01005522.1:95358-115202 GCA_013400055.1 Nycticryphes semicollaris | reverse complement strand
TTTTTTTTTTCTTTTCTTTCTTTTATTTACTTGCAGAAGAAATGAGAAAAAAGGGAAGTTGTAAATGAGGACAATTTAATTTAAAAAAAAATCTTAGTGCTATGATTATTAATTTTTTCTGCAAAAAAGAGAGTCATTGTAATCTAAAAATGTAGTGAACTTCAGGATTCACTCTGAGAGAAAGGTGCAGAGATCGTAATGGAAGTTCATGATCCAATCACCATTCAAAGTGATATGCCTCATTTTGGTTATCTGGCTTACTGTAACTTCATAAAATGCTTTTTTGTTTTTCAATGCAGTTAAAGGAAACCAAAGCACACAATATGTGAAATCACTAAGTTGAGTGCTTGAAAGGGTAGTTCAGCCTATAACTTGGAGATTTCATTTCAGCCTATTTAAGTTTTCATTTCTCTTCCATTCCTCACTGCGGGTGACAGAAACCTGTGTCACCTAGAGTTTGACTTCAAATGAAATAAAAATAAATAAAGTTGTGATGAATACCTTCTGTTGTAATATAGATTTTCGTTGCAAGGCACTATTATATAAACTAATACAGTATAGATCTTGGAGACATATTGGAAAAGCTATTTGTGGAGCTAAGCTTTAGCAATTTCTAAGCGCACTTTTTATCTCACTAGCGCTTTTTTTTTTTTTTTTTCCTGCTAGGGAATACATTTTTTAAATTGAATTATTAAATCAGATGTTTCTATTTCTTTTATGTGGTAGAGTACCCAGCCCGATTGTGTAATTTAAGTAGTACTGCAATTCTATGCCATTTGTGTGTTTAGGCTACATCCGTATCAGTAAATGAAACAGGCCAAGGCCTTGAGGGCAAGTGGCCCAGAATAGATTTTAGATTTAGAATTCAAGTCTCTTCTTAAACAAGATACCCTCATGCTTACTGACAGCGGTCTCCAGTACATGTTGCCCATTTGAACCATAGGACTACTTGGCACGTGCCAAAAGCTTATCAGGCAATTTGTTAGTAACAACATGAATGATGGTGAGCTTCTCCAGAAGCTCATGCCCTTGCCTGTTAGTTTACTGAAAAAGATACAGCCACAGGCTTTGAAAATACATCTGTTTTTATAAACAAAGAAACAAAAAGGCTGAAATTGATTTATGGTTTTGGGTTTTTTTTTAATTATACATGGCATATCCAAGCTTTTGGGGTGTACTGTTGGAATATTAATTGGAGATTTGTGTCTTCTGTGTTCTTTGACTTAACTTTCTTCACCTGTGGTAGACTACGAAGAAATTTGAGGTACAAGAAAAGAGAAAGTTATTAATGAAATTGCCATTAAAGCGACCATTAAAGCTTTCCTACCTGCTTGCATTGTGTGCTATACAAGTGTAAAATAATGGAAATAATACAGAGATTTTCTTTAATAATTGTCAGAATTAGTATCTCAGTATTTAGATCAATAGTTTCAGGCGATCTGGACTCCTAAATAAAACAGTAGAATCTTAATAGTAGTAGTAGTATTATATAACAGGAGTAATAAGAAATCAGGAAATAAGGATCAGGCAAAAGAATATTCAAGCTCCAGATTAAGAAAATGTTTCCACTTCATGAAGAAAGTTCTAAAGAAAAAAAAATGAAAAAAAAAAAAAAAAACAAACCCAAAGAAATGTACTGCTTTCATTATGCTAGATATTTTTGGGGTTTAATATTTATTCTGTGTTTCATTTCAGTGGGTATGTAGCTCCAGTTTGGAACATTACTCGCTTGACCTTGGAACTATTGAGAGACTTCCCTGAGGATTAATAAAAACAAAGAGAAGAATCAGCCATGGCATATTTTGGGAAGGTGCCTTTCTCACACAATGAATTTTGTGAAGGACAGGCTGGGGACCAAGCATCTTACTCAATGTACCATTCTGCTTCTGCTGGAAAGGTCTGTCTAGGTTTCAGTCAAATAGCTGATGAAGTCAGCAATGAATTTTTTTTTTATGGTTCATCACATTCACATCATCATGAAGAAATTTTTTTCCCATCAGACATCTTTGGTCTGAATGTGCCTGACCAGCAGTTTTGTAGTCAACCTCTTGTTGCTTATGGTGAACCTTACCCTGGAAACTGTCACTCTCACTGGCAACAAGGCACAGTACCTCCAACAGTTGGCTTCAGATCCTCTTTACTATCTGATTACAGAAACTTCTCTCTGGTGGATCCCTACCCCTACAGTCAAGAGAGAGAACTTTATGGAGGGAATAATATAGGTCCAGTCACAAATGCATTTGATTCAAGTGTGGAAAGAGGCAACACAGACCTGAATTTTCAGATAGGCTTTGACAATATTGATGCACAATGTCCCATTTTCTTAGACAATTATCCATTTGGACAAGAAGTAAGAGATGAAAGTGGAAATGGCGAAGGCTGTTTAACCAACACTTCCAGACCATGTGACATAGGACCTACCTGGCCCAGCGTCTCTGGACACGACAGAGAGGTATTTAAATTTTCTCATATTAACAGTGTTTAAAGTTCTTGATTCTTGTTTCTGTCCTTGCACTTTCTGTGTTCACTCACACCAATGCAACACAAATTAGAAGCAGTTGATTTAAAGACCTTATGAAAAATAAAACACTTATGCCTTGGGGGAAGAAAAAGCTTTTGCTTCTGTAGAGAGTTTTTGTCATGTACCTTACTATTCAATGGCCAAAAGCAACTGTGATATTTGGTCTTTACTACTGCGGAAGACAGAGATGCAGGGAAGTGTCAGATACATTTTCCAGTAATTGTGTAACTTGATTTCTTGGCAGTCAGAATTTCCCACAGTGTTTTTTGTATCTTTACAAGAAGGATACCTTCAAACAAGCAGTACATGATTAGTTAAGAGAGTTTTATACAGTATGAAAGCCTCCAAGCATCCTCTTCCTTTGATTCTAATATCAGAAGAGAACCCAGCAGACCATAAAAAATTATTTTTGAAGGGAAGGTGCCTACTCTGGCTAGCTAATGAGGATTTTATACTGGGAGAATCTGTGTCCTACCTGTTTCATGTTTTAGCCAACTTATACTTAAAATGTCAATGCATTTCTGCAGCCTACCTATTAAAAAAAGTCTTCATTTTAAAGTAACAGGGCTGATTCCTTACCTAGTATAAAAGTGAGTGTCTCCATCGACTCTAACACAAACTCGCCATTTTATACCAGAAGAGAATCTAGAGTTATGGTCTAGAGTGCTCCAGTAGGTTCATTTATCCCTCATAGATGGATAAATACAGAAATGTAGAGTAAGATGTGTTTGACAGTGTTAACAAATCTTTATGTTCTGATATGAAACCTGAAATTCAAAATAACAATACATTATGCTCAATGTTTTTCTGTTGAGCCAGATTATTGTCTCTGTGTCTACTTTGGCTGATATATCCTCATCCTGAGTGATGAAACATACCATGTCCTGCCTTTACCATGTTCTGCATGCACTTATGCATGTATATATAATTATTTTCTAGAAACAGACATATCTACTATATCTATGGAAGCTGGATCCCATGACATATACTCTGTCTTAAGCTGTCTTTTTGAAGCAAATACATTTTTTTTTTTTTTTCTCCTTCGATCAGTTGTTCATAGCTCCATTAGTGGTTTTATTGTTTCCAATAACAATGTCTTACAGAACTCTCGTGATTCTTTCTGATGGTATATCTCTCCTCATTTTTATTTCTTTCAAAATCCTGACACAGAGAAGGAAAAAAAAATTATAAATCCTCCCTTTCTTCTAGTCCTTGTTAGCATTCTGAATCATTATGGGAATCCTGAAATAGCCTACAGATGGGGAGACAGTGGGGGAGGGAGAGGGAACTATATCTGAGGACAAGAACTCTTAGGACAAATCCTGGGTACCACATTTTGGAAGTTCACTGGTGAATAGAAAAGATGAAAGGATGAATAGGTGGAGAGACAAAAGACTGTTGTTGCTTTTTACTTATGATAGGAAAACTAAAGCATGCTGACAAGAATAAGCATTCTCATGAGAAAAGTAGAAAATAGTGGGCTACAAAGGAGCAAGAGGAAGTTAAATTGTGGTTGGGAAGAAGAGGTGCTAGAAGAAGCAGGCATATAAGAACAGTCAGAAATGCTTCTGTGACAGAGGAGAGAATTATAGGGGAGGGAAGAGAAAAGATGAGTGAGTCAAGGGCAACTACAATCGAACGTGTGGGAGGATTTGATTAAGTCAGGGAAGTATTTGAGCTCTTTAGCTAGAAGAGGAAGGAATGGGAGAGAGGAGAAAAATTGATTTGTAGCAGAAAAATCAGTGTGGTCACAGGAACTCCTTCAGGCAGAAACAGCCATGATAGAATAGAAAGAGAGCCAAGGCAAGGGGCTAGCAACTGAACCTTGAGATGGCAAGAAAGAGAATAGAAGAGTGAAAGAAAGTTGAGACAGGGAAGGGTAAAAAAAAGTCCATGAAGAAGTAACCCAGTGCTACTGGGCTGTGAGTTTTGGAAAATATAAGAAGGGCTGTGGGGTGATCGTGCTGATGCTGAGTAAGACTGTCAGAATGCTTGGAAAAGTGGAGTACTAGGGCAAAAGAGAAAGAATGAGCACAGACTGGATTGGTGAGAATCCAGGATGAGTAAGTGACCCATCTGAGTAGTAGGAGATGAGAACTTAGACTGCAAACAGAGTGAAATGGAAAGGATGCTGAAATACAGAGATTAGCACTGAGACAGGTCATAGGTATGCAAGATGAAATATTCTCATTGCTGAAATCATACTGTCATTCTGATCCTTAGCTTTTGGACACAGTTGTATAGCCCCAGGCTTTCTTTAGTGTTTGCTAATCAAAATGTGTCCAGTATAATAAAAGAAACCGTAATTTTCTCTGGTCTTGTCATCACCAAGTCAGATGTTCGAAAATACGAAAGAAACTGTCTTCATAACATCCATGTGAAAAGAGATTTTATTTTCTCCATATTAGAAAGAAAAATTAAGTATAACCTAAAAAGTATCCAATAGACTTGCTGCTCCAGCTATGATATTTAGAGTCTAATGTTTTCAGAATAACTAGCATGACTCACTTCTTCACCCAAGCCCAATCATCAGGCCAAAGTTCATTATTTCAGTTTGGGGTCTCCAGAAATTAGAAATGCATAATTAAGTGTTCATATTTGGGAAGGATGGTTCAGGTGACCTCATTAGCATAATGTCTCAAATCCGTGGATTAAAAAAGATAGATTCCCGTTGTCCAGGGATGCACTCTGTTCCTTTATCACTGTTGTCATCAGTTCTTTTCATATGCAATACTCTGTTTCATTCACTGCACACTTTCAGATATTTGTAATGACTGGAGACTGGAGTCCTACAGAAAAATAATGTGTGATTGTGTAATTAATATTTTACCTTTACACACAATGGGAATAAAGTAAAGTTTCTAGGCACCTGAAAAGAGAAATGACAAAACTAAATATTTCATCCATATGATTCATCAGTGGAGTTGGGACTATGTACTATGTACACCTCTGCCACCAGAGGAAATTTGAGTTAGTTAGCAATGGTATATTAATTCCCTCTGTGTAAATTATAACTAGGAGATTAGTAAGTAGGCTGTTACCAGTCTACGCAGAATTGTTGTTTGCCATTAGGATTCACACAGAAATGCCCCCAGCAAAGCTAGAGAGAGGCAAATGGGCTCCTATGTTACTCTGTCTCCTGCAGGAGAGGGTACAAATTCTAGCTTTGTCCATCAAGCTCCTTTTTGCAATCCTTTAGTAATTATTTAATCACATTCTTCTTCAAGCCATGAACTTGAGGATCCATACCCATGTCCTCATGGTCAATCATCTTTTCCCAGTCTTGGCACTCTCCTTGCTTAATTCCTCTCTGTTCCTCCTTTGTTAGCTCCCAAATGCAGTTTTCCTCTTTCAAGATCTTCAGTTATGTTCAGTGTCATGTCCCATCCTTACCTCTTCTTACCCATGGCCTAGTTTTTTCTTAGCTTTTACTTTATCTACAGTGTCTCTTTTTTCCTACATTTTTTCCAGGGCACTGGACAGGTTGGATCGATGGGCTGAGGCCGATTGTATGAGGTTCAATAAGGTCAAATGCCGGGTCCTGCCTTTCGATCACAGCAACCCCAAGCAATGCTACAGGCTTGGGAAAGAGTGGCTGGAAAGCTGCCCAGCAGAAAAGGACCTGGAGGTGCTGGCAGACAGCCAGCTTAACATGAACCAACAGAGTGCTCAGGTGGCCAAGGAGGCCAACAGCATCCTGGCCTGTATCAGGAACAGTGTGGTCAGCAGGAGCAGGGATGTGATTGTGCCTCTGTACTCGTCACTGGTGAAGTCTCACCTTGAGTACTGTGTTCAGTTCTGGCCCTGTCACTACATGAAGGACGTTGAAGTACTGGAGCATGTCCAGAGGAGAGCTACCAAGCTGCTGAGGGGTATAGAGAACAAGTCATGAGAGGAGGATCTGAGGGAACTGGGCATGTTTAGTTTGGAGGAGGCTGAGGGGAGACCTCATTGCCCTCTACAACTACCTGAAAGGAAGCTGTAGAGAAGTGAGTGTTGGCCTCTTCTCCCAAGTGAATAATGACAGGACCAGAGGAAATGGTCTGAAGTTGCAGCGGGGGAGGTTTAGGTTAGATACTAGGAAGAACTACTTTACTGAAAGAGTGGTCAGGCACTGGAACAGCCTGCCCAGGGAGGTGGTGGAGTCACCATCCTTGGAGGTATTTAAGAAACATGAGATGTGGCACTTCAGGGCATGCTCTAGTGGCTGAGATTGTAGGAGTAAGTTATGGTTTTGTGTACAGTGGGAAATGGTGATCTCAGAGATCCTTTCCAACCATAACAATTCTGTGATTCTGTATCTGTTCTGTAATCATAGAACTGCAGGCAGAAAAGGAACCTTTTTTGTGTTGCTGGAAGCAGCAGGTTTCCTGCCTTCCCTCTTGTGGGAGTCTTCATGCACTGCTCCTGTAGGGTAGTCTTGATTTGTCTTTCCTTTGCAGCACAGAGCTTGGGTCATCCTTAGCTCTGTAAGGTCCCCATCAGTCTCCTGTTCCTCCTTCTGGCTGCTCACCTCCTCCTGCAGTTCCTTCACTGGCCATTCAGTATTGCAACTAGAGCACAGCTCCCACCAGTGAGGTCACTGCTATCCCCAGCCGCAGAGAGAAGTATCAGACAAGACTTGCAGCGGGATACCTGGGCTTTGCACCATCCTTCCTCTGGAGCTCTCTGTTGGTCAAAATCTCTGCTGTCCACAGGGGAAGTTTCTGCACCCCATGATGATGATTGCATCACGTATCTTGTCTCCACCATCACTGTGCAGTCGTCAGTGCAGATTCTGGACTCCCTTTGCACTCCTGCTGCAACAACTGTTGTATCTTTAGCTGCCTGCTGTGCTCTGTGAGCTGTGCTCCTGCTCCTGGCTGTGGAGATCACCCACAAAATCAGCAATGTCTCTCTGAGCTTGAATTCTGGCTTGAATTCCTCCGTCTGCAATGCAGGGATACACAACATCACAGATACAAACTACCTGGAGCTATATCAATCTATCTTTTTGTAAAACTGCCCACCCTGGTGCAAATGTGATCAGGAATGTGTTTTGGTGATAGTTTTTCATTTGTGTTGTTGATTTTTTTTTTTATCACTATGTAATTTTGGAAGGCCATTACTGTTACTAAATCAGTCATCATTTCTAAATAGTGAACCTCCACCAGAAGTTCTTATTACTGTCTGCCGAGGTGAATTGTAAGGTAGGTGTCTAACCAAGGTGGAGGTGCTATTTTCAGTGACTTTTGAAGAACTTTTTCAGCAGTTCTTTGAATAGGGGGCTGATGGACTACTAATTTGTATTGCTAAATTTAATTTCATTCTCTTATTTCAACCCTTAGGGTTATGCATTGTTTTTTCCTATCAGACATTTCATTTTTTCCTTCTATTGGTGATGCCTCCTTATTATCTTAAGCATTTAATTTCGTAAGCACTCTCCTAATGCTTATGCTACCACATGCAATGAGACCCAAGACTGATGGTATCTATAAAAGGTTTGTAACTTCTGAGATTTCAGTTGCTATTGTGATCTCCCCACCAGCCAGCTCCCAGCAGATCTTTCATCTTTTATATGCACCCCATCTTTTAAAATTTGACTTAAATTTCCCAGCCTGCATCTTTTTGTGCATATTGCAATTCCTTGTCCAGAAAAAGAAAAATCTTAAATTTGTTTTATTGTTTATTATTAATTTTTATAAATTTACATACTTGAATATAAATTATTAAAATTATAAAATACACCTTTCATCATATCTTATTTTTCTCTTCTTCTCTTTCTGAATGCGTTTAAAAGTCAGTGTCTCAGTTGAGACTTGTGTATGTCTCTATGTACACTATTATAATAGGCTTGCCGATATAATAGCATTAAGCTCGTTCTTGGAGGTAATGTTCTGATTGAAGGGTACTATAGCAAATGGACTAGGAGCTGCTTTGACCCAAAATAGTGGCTCAGACCTGTGCTGAGTTTAGAGAAAGTATCTGGGGATTTTTCATGTCACAGAATACGCTGGTTTCTTGTTGTCTGTCTTAGTTACTTAACAGACAGATGTATGAAATTTGAAGGGGTCCTGAGCTTCCTTCCAGGGCAGAAAGAGAGGAAATAAGGATTAAAACTCACTGCAGCATAAACTTAATTTCTCCCTCTCTTCCTTTTGTAAACTAAGCATACATCTACTGCATTTAGAGTTATCTCTGCTCTGACACTAGGTGAATTTTAAAAGCTTGGTGTGGAATTCCTTATATTCTACACAGAGAGGGGGAAAAATCATCATTAAACCCAGGGTAGATGATGCTTTGTGACTATGTATGTTTTTCTCTGAAAGCATTTCGAGTGCAGTCAAAATGGGGTTATTTGTGCGTATTTGGAGTTCCATCAAGTCAGGGGAGGGATGATAGGGTATGAAAGTTATTTCTCATGGAACCAAGTGCAAGATTAGCGTTCCGTTTCCATTATCTAAATAACTGAGCTCTGTTTCTTCTGGTGTCTTCTTGGTATTTTTAGTCTACAGGTTGGTTTATCCATCTGGTTGAAGCAAATCAAGGAAGCAATGAAAATACAGTTGCTTTTTGCAATGCAGTGGAGAAGTAAGTAATGAAAAACCTTTATTCAGCCAACTATGACATTTCACTTATTTATATTAATTGGATTAGTTATCCCTGTGTATTGGTTCTGCCTGAGATGGAGTTTCCCCATAGCAGCCCTCATAATGCTGTGCTTTGTATTGGTAGTAGAATGGTGTTGACAACACACCAGTGTTTCGGCTACTGCTGAGCAGTGCTCACACAGCATCAAGGCTGTCTCTCTAACATTACCCTCTCACCAGTAGGCTGGGGTTGGGCAAGATCTTGGGAAGTGACACAGCCAGGACAGATGACCCAAACTGGCCAAAGAGATATTCCATATCATATGACATCTGCTCAGCAAAGAAAGCTTAAAAGAGGAGGGGGTTGGGAGGCATTCACTTAAATAAGCTACAATTATCTTGACCTGGGAGGTTTTTTCCCCATCTTATTTTCTACCCCAACATTGTCCTTCTCAGGAAGGGAGTGATAGAGTGGCTTGGTGGGTACCTGACATCCAGCCAAAGTCATCCCACCATGCTCTGTATTACTGAACAGTACCATAATTCTAGTATTTACTTACATATGCAAATGCTCCTAATTTTGGTTTAAAGATAAAAATCTATACAGGAATGTTAATTCCGAAAATATTTTCTCCCTTAGCTGTCCCCTCTATCAGTGATAAATACATTTAACTCTTTGGTGTTTATGGTATGTGAAACTTAAGATCCTTTTCTCTGCGATTGTCTTGGACAACGTTAGTGCCTGTGTAGCTCAGATGAGGAAAAAAGAATTGGAGGAACTGACTGACTGAAAACAGAATTGCTACATACTGTCATGATGAAAAGTGAGACTTAGCAAGCAACAAAAACTCCTTTAATTATTGTTTACTGTTACAGTTATTAGTGTGGCTTAATGGGATAGAACTTTTTCTTTCTCAATCTTCAGGAAAAAAATTGTGTTGAAATCCTATAGTATGAAGATATACAAGTTTTTAGACCATCTGTGCAGACTCATTTTCCTTTGTAGATATTCACTGATCACAGTATCAAATTGATAGTACAAATGCATGCCTTTTCCCCCAGAAAAGTAGTTGGAAGATGGAATGCTGCGTTTTTTTGTTTTTTTTTTTCATAATTAGGCTTTAATGAACTGGCTGCATTCAAGGTCAGCCAAGCCTGCTTCTCTTAAAAGAAAAACAAAAATCCAATTTGATGTTGCCCTGAAATTAAGAGTGAATATATTATATAGTCATACAGAGTGGATGATCAGCTTCAAAACATACTCGTTCACATACATCTTAGTTTTTTTTTTTTCCACAGTTCTTCAGTCTGAACCCCAACCCAGTTCTACTAACATCAGATGTATGAAGGCATATTTCACATGACAGGATTTCCTCTCAGATATCCAAATTTTTTTAATGTTCAAACATTGTACTTTAACTATAGAAAAAGCTTTCTATTGATTTTTTGTGTGTGTGTGTGCGAATAAATAAGTGTATTTATAGGGCTAAAAAGAATGAAGATGTTCCTGTTTTGCAGTAACTTGTTTAGTGTGCATCACTAGCAAATACTCTTAAAAAGAAAATAAGCACAATCTTTGCTTTTCTTCTATCAAATAAATGAGAAAGCGTTTTTAGGACAAAATGTCACAGAAAAAAAAAGACCAAAAAATGTCATAAATTTGCAAATAACTTACATATCCAGTCTTGCCAAATGAGCACACTTCAACTCCCCAAAGAATCTCAATAGCTGGCAGTTTTATACATCGCAAGCAAGATGTATAATTCAAACTCTGTGTCATGCAGACTTGCACCTCTAACTTGTAGCTCAAACAGAAACCCATCATGTTTCTCTCCAGCTAATATTTGTACAGGTAGCAATCTATAATTGAAACATTTTATTGTACACAACTGTAAAGCAGTTTTCAAAATCCCTTTATCAGGTTACTTCTACAATTAAGGACATAGCTACAGTGAGTATTCATCCATGAGTGGCTTCAGAATACATTCTTAAGTGAGTTTGATACCAGCAGATGCCAAGCTGATAGTCTCATGGTTCAGTGCTGGAAGATGAGGAGTTCCTCCACGTCCTACTGATTTCAAGGATGTGATCTGCACTGCAGAGAAATACGTAGTGTTATGAAATGCTGTGATATAGCAAATCTCTTTAAATGTTAATACTTTCTGCATATGTGGAGTTGTTGCAGCACTGAAAGCAAACAGCACAAGAATTTCTTCACGTAATACTTGTGGAGTACTTCAATTATGCCTTGGAAGACCTAACCTTTCAAAATCTTGTAATAGGAATGTTTTATCCGCCTGCTCAGGCTAGAAGCCCTTTGGTCACTTGGAAATAATAGACGGCCATAAATGAGCAACACTTTCTGGAACTGAAAAGCATAAAATGTAAATTTCTGTCCCCATATTGTCCTAAAATGTAGATAGTGTAGGGGCAAGGGAGGGACATTAGGTTTGTTTAGTTTTGACATGACTCACAGTTAAGTTAAGGAGATGATTCATGCTCCTTGTGTGCCCCATAGCCCATTAATTTGGTGCTTGAGAGAGAATAGTGAAGTTTCCAGTCTTATTCAGTCTGGCTTTCTGACACAAAGAGGTTACAAGAGTGAATTTGGTGATAGGGGAAAGCTTTATGTGTACCTTGCTCACAAAGAAAATAGTTTGACATCAACTACATAGGTCACCAAAGCAGCCTCTGTAGTATAATGAATTTTTACTATGAGTATAAATCTGTTTTGTACTGGAGGTATTGTCAAGCCTCATTTCCTCCTACCCCAATGAAATATCATGCCCCCTGGCTTTTCATTATAAGAATTGGTTTGCTTTATTGGATTATTAATTTTGGAAGCCTAGGCTTTTTTTCCTTATTGTACTATAGAAATATATGGCATAAAAGAGCAGTTCATGCTGTTGTTTAAGAGATTTCTGCAGCAGCCCTGAGGCATGAGGTAACATAGTAATGAAGAACTTCATGCGAGAGAACTATGGCTGAAAATACACTGTAATCAGAGGACGGCATAAAGTGCTGCCAACTCAGAAGCTACAAAATACTGCTTGAACTAACAAACAAAAAAATAATGCAGTGTGCTTAGTACAGGATGCCCGAGTTCAGCTACTAAATATTCAGCACAATTAGTGAAATGTAAAGCTTCAGCTGGTACAATATGTGCCCTTACCTGCAGCGGCAAAGCATATTTGCTGACAAAGCAAGTTTTATCTCAGATGCCAGGCATAATACCTGTGACCAGTGTTCACTAGGAAATGGTAACTCAGGAGGAATTAGTTTCTGCAAGTCTTTGGTAATTGGAAGGAGGATGTGCAATACATATTATAGGTAATGGTGTATCAGAGGGACTCAATGACTGTAACAGTTATTGCTCTCTACAGACATTTGCATAAATACCCAGGGTTTTAGTAATGAGGATTTCAGATTGGATTCTAGAGCACTGTGAAAATAGGGACTTCTTAAGATTTTGCATGGAAAGCATGTTCCTGTACCAATTTTGATCAGCTGTCCTAGTCAGACCCATCTGTGGACATGTGCTTGGTTAGTTTTATGTTAAAATGCTGTTATTTAAGCACGTATTTGAGCACCCTCATTCGAGCATCTTCAGCATACACTGAAGAATGTATTTAAACTCCTTGGGTTTCACTGAGGTCAAAGTCAGTAGCGATTCTGTTCCTGAAGTTCCCGGAGAATTTACTGATGGTTTTCTTATTAAGTAAAAGATGTAGTTATATGTATGCAATGTGATATGTTGTTACCTCACTACTGCATGAAAACAAAATTTGAGTTGATACCAACTTCCCAGCTGTTTGCACAAAATTTTATTGCACACAGCTCTCTATGTACTATTATGATAGATACTTTGTAGAATTTTTGCTTTGACTTATAAGAGAGCTGAAATGCATACCTATTTAGACACAATTTCATCACATGTTCTTTTCAGAATAAGAAATGCCTATCCTGCTTTTGACTTGAAGACAAACACTGGGAAAATCTGGAGTGTTGCAACAAGATTCCCAGATGATATCTTTGGTGAATCAAAATTCAGAATCAGTGTTTGGACAGATTCTTCACCATATCCTCTGCTTCTTACGCAGCATGGTAAGTCAGTGAAGTATCCATATCCTTTGACAATTCAATTCCATGGAGATGATAACAAAATGTATTTGTTATCTGGAAAGATAATTGGAGAACAATTATGTGTGAGAAAAATTATGTGAAGAAAAATATGTGACTTGAGTGTGCGTTTTGCCAAACTTTTTTGCTATATTTGCTGTAAAATTAAAATCACATTAAATATCAAACTTTGCTCATATGTAGATCTCTACTTTCTTTAATCACAATTGGGGCCAATTCTAGCAGTCTCAATTGTACCGTCATTCCAAGTTCAATCCAGAAGGAATTTAAGCTTTTGCCTAATTTAAAGTGTAGGTGTAGTCCACGTATTGTTGTGGAGCTTTTCATGGACTTGACTGTGCTTCTGAATCCAAGAGTCTGCAGTTCCTGAAACTCCTCTGCACTCAATGTTATGTACAGGTCAGGGAGAGTACATGTCAGTCATAAAATGAAAGGACAAATTCCAACTGGGTGGAAAGAATAGGACAGTAATTAAGAATTGGAACAGTTTTCCCACAGAGTTTATGGAGTCTTCATCCTTGGAAGTTTTAAGGTCTTACAGGACAAAGCCCTGAACAAGCTGCTCTGAATTCAGTGCTGACTGTCCTCCTGTGCATCCTATTTTTATGGTAAATGAAAGAATCTTTGATTCTAGATGTGGCATTTTTTACTTCTTAAGCCACATATGCAAAAATTAAATATGTTAAATCCTCTTCCCCCTCTATTCCTGTGCTGCTTCATTAAGCGATAGTATTTTTTTTTTTAATGAATAATTTCTTCACTTCTCAAGGAATTATTTAGCTGTAACAGGCTGAGTATTACTTTATTTGACAGGTTGAAAGCTGAAAATCCAGAGCTCTACAGAATGTCAGTTAACATATATTAAAAAAAATGAAATACCTTCAAAAATAAGGTCTTACACATTTATTCATACAAGTTTGGTTGCTTGATTTGGAAGCATCTACACAGTTATTGGAAAGCCTAGAAAAGTGGTAGGCTGGATCGTCTAGAACCAATATTTTGTGGATGCCATGAAGCAAAGGGACAAAGATAAAATTATAGAGTAGTTTGGACTGGAAGGTAACTTTTAAAGGTCATCTAGTCCATCCCCTGCAGTGTGCAGGCACATCTTCAACTAGATCAGGTTGCTCAGAGCCCCGTCCAACTTGACTTTGGAAATTTCCAGGGAAGGGGCATCTGCTGCCTCTCCAGGCAACCTGTTACAGTGTTTCACCACCCTCATGATAATATTTTTTTATTTATATTTAGTCTGAATCTATGCTTTTTTTAAGTTTAAAACTGTTACCCCTTGTTCTATTGTAAAAATTTGTCCCCATCTTTCCTGTAGGCCCCCTTTAAGTATTGAAAGACTGCAACAAGATCTCCCCAGAGCCTTCTCTTCTCCAGGCTCAACAACCCCAAATCTCTCAGCCCGTCCTTGTAGGAGAGATGCTTCACCCCTCTGATAATTTTTGCAGCCTTCCTCTGGACTGCCTCCAACAGGTCCATGTCTTTTCTGTGCTCGGGGCCCCAGAACTGGGCACAGTACTCCAGGGGGCGTCTCATGAGAGTGGAGTACAGGGGCAGATCCTGCTGTCCATGCTTCTTTTGATGCAGCCCACAATACGGTTGTCTTTCTGAGCTGTGAGCATACACTGCTGGCTCATGTCCAGCTTTTCATCTACCAGTACCTCCACGTCCTTCTCAGCAGGGTTGCTCTCAATCCCTTCCTACCTCAGCCTGTATTGATACCAGGAGTTGCCTGACCCAGGTGCAGGACCCTGGGTTTAACCCTGGGTTGGCTTTGTTAACTCTCATGAGGTTCACAGAGGCCCACTTTTCAAGCATGTCCAGGTCCCTGTGGTGGGCATCCCATCCCTCAAATGTGTGAAATGCACCACTCAGCTTAGTGTCATCTGCAAACTTGCTGAGGGTGCACTTGATCCCTCTGTATGTGCTATTGATACAGATATTAAATAGTCCCAGTATGGACTTCTGAGGAATGCCACCATTTGTCGTCAGTCTCCATATGGATGTTGAGCCATTGACCTCCATCTTCTGGATGCAACCATCCAACCAAGCCTTCATCCACTTGAACAGTCCACCCGTCAAACCTATATCTCTCCAATTTAGTGAGAAGGATGTTGTGGGGGACCATGTCAAAGGCCTTACAGAAATCCAGATAGATATCATCTGTAGATCTTCCTTATGCAATAATGTTGTCATTCCATCTTGAGACAGATGGACCAGAAGGCAGTATTTCCAGCACTTCTGTTGGCTAGGCAAGGGATCTACACTAAAGTTCCCTGTAATGCAAAGGTTTTAACTGCTGGCAAATGTTTCATTTTGTAGCATCATTTACCCTATAGATTGTTCAATTTTCAGTCTCCTTAACTTTATTTACAAGATCTTTAGAAGATACAACTAGAACTGCAGGGAATATAAGAAACAGTCCCTACCCTAAAATTGCTTACAGACTAAGTAGAGAATAAGATACAGTTAAAGTGGAGGGAGTGCAATTTTTTGCCCTATCTAATATAAAGAATTCTTCAGTCATACAAAAACATTTGGCAGAGGAAGGAAAGGAAAATGGGTCCACTGAGTGCGAATGAATGATACTAGCATGTTTCAGATTTTTGCCAGAGTGACTTGAAAAAAACATGTTACAATTTTAATTCCAGATTCTGTGCCATTCTTTTTTTTTTATGTATATAAATTTAGCAAGCAGGAACTGCAGTTTACATTTCAAACCAGTTATGATTAGTTGCTTATAACAGCATATGAGCATTCATTTACTTCTTGGTTATGGCTAAAAAGTAGTGCACAGCAGAAACAATACCAAATAAAATTCTGGAGCCTTCTTTGTCATGAGTGGCAAGAGAGTGAAGTTTTGCATCAGGCTGTGTTTGCACATGGGAAATGTACTGAGATATTAATCAGGAAAAAAAAAAAAGAGCCATTTTTTTTCTTTCTGTCTGCTTGGGAAAGTTGCCTAGCTCCTCATTCCAGCTACCTAACAAATTGCTAATTTCTTCTAAATGGACATAGATTCTGTGACTTGCTGTAGAATATTTGAAACAAAATTAAAAAAAGAAAAAAAATCAAGTGTGGCTTGATCTTTGTCCTCTTGATGGAGCTAGTCTGCAATAGAAGTTAGGAATTACAAAGAAATTCTTATTTTCTTTGCTCAGGTATCTAGCCTGAAATTCTCTAGCAAGCTACTATTAATTTTTCCTGCTATCTTTATTTACAGCTGGCTGTATCACTCATGACTTAATTGTAGAGATCCTTCGTTGCACAAATCGATACACAGTTCAGGAGGAATGCCTTCTAAGTGTTTGCGGGTCTGATGAATTCTTACAAAAGTAAGTAACTCATTAAGAGGTGGTATTGAGTATCTATTGTGTAATATAAGCTGTGCATTTAATGCACTCTGCTTACGTGCCATGTAAACAGAACCACAGGGAGAGTTAGAGTATTATGTTCCAAACAGTGTATCGTTTCTAGAGCTCCTGGAACACACACTACTTATGTTCTACAGAAATGATGATATGCTTTGGTGAAAGGATTCCAAGTGTGGTTCCTTTATATAAACTTTGTGCAACCTTGATTCATTTGTTTCACTCCATTGCCTTTCTGTTCTTTCTCATCCATGATACAAGGATGCTGCCATTTCCAGTATTTCATAGGAGTGTTACAAGCATGAGGGGGTATGCATATGCTCAAAAGGGAAAATCTCCAAATGGAAGAGAAACACTATTATATAGTTACGTAGCAGGTGATTTTTCTTCACATCCGGTTGCAACAGTAGTAAAGCAAATGAAGTCAGCACTGTGTTGCTGACTGCAAGTTGAAGAAAAACACATTATACATACGAACAGGTCTTTCTGAATATATGTAGTCTACAAATAAGGAAGTAAATCCTCTGATTTGCATTCATTCAAGTAAATGTGGTGGTTGAAAGCACTGCTGGACTCAGCTAGTTGTTTGTTGCCCTCTGGCAGCTCAAATTCAGCTCTGAGCATCAGTGAGCAGATTTAGTGTTGAAGCAGCTAAAGTGCAAGGCTCTTGTCAGCGGTGCTGTAGGGACGGTGGCTTTCAGCAGAAGGGGAGAAGTTGGCAGTTCTCTGAGGTAACATTTTAAGCTGGCACTGCAGGAATCACAGCTCATCTGTTAGAGATGTAAAAAGTGTTAGATAAAATAGTACGTGTCTATAATTGAAAGGGAAAATTTTAGAAGCAGTCATATTTGTAGTATAGCGTAAAGATTACCTGAACTAGCTCAGAGCAAGTCAGCTTGATTAATGAAAGTACTGTAGTTGTGAGAGCAAGTGTCACACTGGGTAAATTAGCTTTGTTCTATATACAGCTTGGACACTTCTACCCTTACACAGGTGCACAGGTCAAATATTCAGATCTATATGGTGAATTATGCTTTGCAACTAAAGATGGAGACTTCAACATTTCTAAGCCCACTCTTCAAATCTCTATAAAGCAGGAGCTGGTACAGCAGAGCACCGTGTGAAGCATTACAGCACTAGAACTACTGAGCAGAAAATCAGGTCATACATAGATGTGGCCTTACATGAGAAGGCCAGGGATTTTTTATTTTTATTTTCAAGACTCTCTTCTCATTTCAAACTAATTGCTAAAGAAAATGGAAATAATGAGTCATTGTATTGAGGGTGAGCTCAGTGCATCTCAGTACAGTGTACAATATGTTCTAAACAGTTTTATTTTCACTGTTGAGAAGAACGCATCAATAGCGGACTGTTTAAATTCCTGCACTTGCAGAATCTCAGCACGTCTCATTAGCAGTGAAACAAGGTCAATAATATTCTCAGCTTTTTTGCTTTGCTCCTTCACTGTCATGCAGAAAGCACTGAGCTGCCCTTCTGGCCCCAGCAGCTTGTAATTCTATACCGTGCTGTGCTTTCAGCTCCCTGTCTTCTGCCTCCTCATCAGAGTCCTGCATGTGAAATTTGAAACCCCAGACCATAATGATCCCTTGGGTAGCTTAACATGGGCTGCAGAGTTACCTCAGGGTGATTTTTTTCCTATGTTTGGGTTATCTTTTAGTGCAAGTTGGTTTCCTCGTGACGTTGCTAACAGAGTGATTTGATGTACTTGTGCAGAGTTCTTCCCCAGAAGAGTATTTGGAAATTATTCAAGGATGAATTCCAGTAGAAGCTCCCCAAATAATGAGACAGCAAAGGGAATAAATGCTCTGCTGTGATTATTGTAATCCAGAAAAATTTAACGTGGAGCCAAAACAGTGACATGATGAATTGTTCTCAGACCAGAGTGGTTTAGTGAACCAGACAACTTTGTGAAGGTCTGTCAAAAGCTTTCATTTACTATTATATTAGACTGTATTAATGAGCACTTCACCCTGCCTCCTGCAGAACCACCTGAAAGGCTTGATGATTTCTGGAATGCACTTTGCTTTGAATGAGATGGGGAAAAAAATACTTGAGTGCTAATGACAATTACAGTCAGCACCGCAAGATTTCATCATCCATTATTCCTTTCCTATGGAGATATCCTGAGCACATATCCTACCTGACTCACAAGTAGAGTATCAGGTTTCAAATATCCCAATTAAAAAACAAAAAAGACTTAGAAGGCTGCATATAGGCTGGAGGTCAGAGCATAACTAGTAAAGCCATCTGTGAAATTCTGATTTGGAATCTCATTTTGTTTACTGATCAGAAATCCTAGCCTTGCCTAACCTGCAGGCTTTCTTTTTCTTCCTACGCTTTCTTTTCTCTCAAGTTTTTCTTACAGCACCTGTAGAAGCTGTCAGGATTCATTGCTAACTTGTGCTCGCCCCCTCTGTCATTGTAAAGTGTATGTTAGTTACTTTCCCAGTTGATTTGTTGCAGTTCCTTTTTAAGATATTCAGAGGAAGTTCATCTGGAGGCAGAACCCTGTCTGAAAGACAGAGACTCCTTGAAAGAAGAGGAGTAAACCCCATATTTGTCATCAATTTTTACCGCTAATCATGGAAGTTTCTGCTTTTCATATATCCATAGACCCTCCTTCTCTGGGTTTCCCAGTTGTAGGTGTGCTCTCCCCTCTGTTACACTTCTCCTTATCATGATGACCTTTTATTTCTTGGAGGGCCATCTGCTGTTTCTAGAAATTCTTAGCTTTATCATCCCATCATCCAAACCTTCTATATCTACCTTTAAATCCTGCTTTCACAGTTTTCCATCTTTCCTTAGATTTAGCATGGATGCCCCTAAAAATGATTTTATGATGACCTTCATGGAAGAAGTTATATAAAAATAAATTAATTTGTGGTTAAGCAGCTTGTGTCAAATAACTCTTAGCTCTCAATGCCAGCAGCAATCCAAAACCAGTCCTCCTCATATGATAGAAATTAATCAATCTGCCATTTAGACATTTTTGTCTTTTGACAGACTACAAATACAGGGCATCCTGAAATGCCAAGTAAAACAAGGCACATGAGTGTATATGAGGATATGGGGCATTACTTTCCCTTTTCGTTTTCCCCTTTTCCCTTTTTTTCCCTTTTTTTCCCTTTTTTCCCCTTTTTTCCCATTTTTTCCCCTTTTTTCCCCTTTTTTCCCCTTTTTTCCCCCTTTTTTCCCCCTTTTTTCCCCTTTTTT
>VXBJ01005522.1:51076-94709 GCA_013400055.1 Nycticryphes semicollaris | reverse complement strand
TATAAAAGTCTACATGCTTATCATTTCTGCTCACATGCTTGTCTGTGACCTTATTGATGACATTTTTTTGCCTTACTAATTCTATTCTCTGAGAATGGAGACCTAAATAAGAATTGGTTTTCACTTAAAGTGAAGTTTAAGCTATTAATTATACACTGGACAGAGTTATATTTATGCAGATTGAGATCATAAAAAGCAAGCACCTTCAGGATGAATATAATCTTTGTAAAAAATAAACTTCATTTTCTCTTGTCACTGCAGATTAAGTTTCTCATTCAGAGAAGCTGCTCAGCTGAGTCTTTTTCCAAANTTGAACTCTTAGGATTTGAAGCTTATAGCACATCAGAGAACCTTGCTGTGGGGAGGTAAAACCGTCTATCTAGTGGTGAGGGAGTCTCAAGAGACTGAGGGATTTTCCCCTTCTCTGCTTCTGATATATTGCAAGACCACAGGCAAGTCATGTCACTTTGCCGGGTTCATTACCATGTCTCTTAGAGAAAGACTGCCTTTTGCTTTATATCTTTTGTCAAGGCATTCTCAGGTAAGCTGTATTCTCCACACAGTAAACGCAGCAAAAATAGGAAGAAAACTGTTGAGTTAACAATGTCGTAGCATTCTTATTTGTGTTTTCTTTGCAAAGCTCAGAGCACTGTAAAACAGTTACTAGTAACCATGCTATCCGCCAAAGGGAGCTGTATTACTTTTTTCTTAATGGTAGCAGATCTGCATAGTGTGTTACAGTCCAGGGTATGGCTAAAAGGTAGTCTGTCAGTCTATGGCAAAGATAGCCTCTGTTTCTTGGAGTTCACTTTTCATCTAGGCCAGGTTTCCACATTATTATATTGAGCTGTTAATCCGTTTTGTCTAGTATCTTGTGTCACCGTACCTGTTGAAACTTTTCTCTTTGTATTAGCGCAAATAAAATTCACCCATGAAGCCAGCTGTATCGCCAGTACTTCTGACTGCAATGTTTCAGGCAGCATTGCTGTGTCAGTAAAGGATTTGATCATGTATAGCAGTTACCTGACACAGCAGTGCTAACACAAAGCATTAGTGTGAAGGTAGTTATAGCCACAAAGTTTAACTTCTGTTGGTATGGCTTATTTTGCCTGGAAGCATGATGACATGGAATAATTATACTTGCAAAAGACAGTTTTTATATATCTGTGGTACAAAATTGTAACTACAGAGGAGGGTATAGCTACACTAATTTACTCTGGGAGAACACTCTTCTGTATTGGTATAGCTATGCCAAATTCTGTCGTTGGCTTGGTTTAATGTTGGCATCTGTATACTGGAGAAATCAGTAAAAAGTGACTCGGGACTCACAGATGTATTTCGTGGTAATTTGCTTGTTGCTACACCTGTCCTAGCATTGAAGGTGAGGCAGAATGGAAAGAGCAGGAGTAATGGTGGGATAAAAGGTAAAAAAACAGGTGTGAGGACGTTATAAAGGATGCAAGGACCATGGGAGAGTTCATCATTAGAGTCACAAGGCAGACGTGATTAGGTGAAACTAGGAGGGAAAGAAGTTTCAAGAAAGCCATGGGTAGGCACAACGCAGATGGCAGCTGAGGAGCAGCAGAAAATCTATGCACTGGTAGAGCCCCAAGAACCAGGAATTTGTTGCTTGGACTTTGGACTATAAAGGGATTTGAGAAGGGTTGAGGCATAACCAAAAGTAGGTGACAAGATATATGAAATCCCTGTCATTGTGCTGAATGGCAATTATGAATAACACATTTATTTAAATTTATCCATTCATTTGGGCTGGGGACTTCTGCTGCCAGGTGAGATATGAGTCTCTCTCCTACGTCACACTTTCCATGGTTTATACAGCAGGCAAGTGTGGTTTTGGAACTAAGTCCAGTTTTATTCAGACATTCCATCAAAAGACCTTTTTGAGAGAGAGAAAGAAACACTGTTTACATCTGAATTCTGAGTTTTTCATGGCACTTGGCAAACCAGAAAACAGTATCTTTCTTCAACACACAGGAAGGTCTGAGACAATTTACTATGCTGTAAACCCATATAAATGTGGCATGTCACTTTTAGTGCTTCTGTGGCTGGAGCCTTGAAAAAATCAACACGAATCTGATTGAATGTATACTAGAGGTGTTACTGATGATGCATATTAACTCATTGGTTATTAATTCATCATTGGTGATGAATTTGCCTTTGCAAAAATCAGTGCTATTTTTCCTACCCATTAATCCCAAAGGATTTTTTTTTAATGTAAAAAGATGATTGCCTTAACTATGAAGTAATTTTTGCATTATTTCACCAGATTAAAACAAAAATTGGAAGGGAAACACTGAAATTACCTTTGTTCCAAGTAATTTTAAGAGTAATAAACTGTAATTTTAAGAGTGATATACTAAGACTGTGTTATAACTTAGATGAAGTTGCCAAGAGTGATAAGTGGGCCACCTGTCTTAATGGATGTGATTTTCAATCTTATAGTTAATATTTGATTTTCTTGTTGGGTACAAACACTACAAGCTATTCTGCAGTGGTGCATTCATAACAAAGATACTTTGTATAAATTTCACTAATTTGGTCTCTCTGTCATTGTTGTACTGTTACAGAAACTAATGGTCAAATATAAACTAAAAAGTTATTCCCTAAATTATTTCACCAGAAAATATGCCAGAACCAAACCCCATTAGTTTTCATGGAAGTAGGTGCTAAGCAAAAAGGTTTAATATTATTCAACCTGCTTTACACTTAGAATTTAGTTCTTTTAGGAGAAGGAGAGAGGGGGAAAAAAGAAGGAAGTGGCAAGCGGAGATAACCATTCATTTGTGGTTTTTTGTTTTCTTTTGTTTTATTTTCCCTAAACTGCAGTAATCATACATTGGGCAGCCATGAAACTCTTCGCAAGACAACCACCTGCATTCAGCTTCGACTACACAACACTAGTAATTTGAAGCAAAATTTGTCTCGAACGGTATGTTGTCTTTTTTTCCTCCTCTTTCTTCCAGCATCCCTGAAGCAATAAAATTCCACCAATCCTTTTATGTAGCAATCTGAAGTAATAATCAAAAAGATATTATTTGCTTTCCTGAGAATGCATCTATTATTGCTGAATTCCCATTGAAACGTACTTGCTCCTGGACTTGTATCTGGTGAGTTAATGTAGAGAACACACAGTTGAAAAAGACTAAAGGTTACCTTTTTAGAAAAAAATAGTTTAGACAGAATTTAATGCTATTTATTTCAGGTAGTCAGAGAATTCTTATTTTTCATCAGCCTTTCTATGTTTTGAAATATAACAAGGGCAAAACCACTCGAAGTACTGTGTAAAATTAATTAGATCTGGATTCTTGTCATTATTACTGAAAACCAGGGGAGGCTGATAAAAGCCAGAATCACAGTTGGTGCGTTTGTGAATGTGATGCATACTTTTGTGTGTGTGTGTGTATGTGCTTGTATGTAGACGTGCAGGAATGCTGTCTGTAAGGACATGTGGTCATACAGAAAACATTGTTTTATCACGGTCTTGAATCTGGGGAGATTCATGTTCAGCTTATGTGAGTTTAAGCAACCTCGCAGTGGATTACTGAGCTTTAATGACACTTACCTATGCTACTAAATGTGAGCTTTTTTCCCAGTGGACCACTTTGAATTACTTCCAACCCAAAGTTTACACCACAGCAGAAGCTTTGTTATGGTCAGTGTTCACTGGCAGTGTATTGACTCTGTTCACAGATAGTACCAATTATCTGCTTTGCATAAGTATGCTATCAGCCCGAGTCTGTCAATATATGGGTCAGATGGCAGATTTTTGACAAAAAAAAAAAAGTTAGGGCTTTCTTTTAACCTCTGTTAGGTATCACAATGTGATACATCAAGGTCAATATAATGTGTTACCTGGAGCACTATAAAAGGACTATATATGTATATAAATTATACTAATTTTATGTAGTTATATATAACAATTTTTATATAATTATACCAAATAAATGTATATATTTAAATTTTAAACAGTTTATAGATAATCAGCAGAACATTTTAGTGCTGCCATGTACAATCCTGGCTTAAATTATTGGCCTTCTTCGCTGCAAATATTATTCACTTATTTATTTTTTAAAAAAACATTGATTCTTCTTGGCATAACATCATCCAAAAGAAAGTAAATTAGGAAAAATGGAAGCTTTCTTCACCCAGTCACTTCTTCAAAAATTATTCAGATCAATGTATTGCCAACTGCCTGCTGTCAGTCTAGAGGAAATAAGTTAAAGTTTGATATAACTTCAGAAGCGGGGGTCAAGTGTCCAGTTTCTGTATCCTTTCTCACACTATCCCCATATCACAGCAGCCAGAAGAACATGTCCAGTGACCATTGAAATGAGTTTTGTCTTGGGAAAGTATCTGTGATACCTCATTATAATTTAAATGCAAATTGTTGAGATCAAGGCAGGAATCACCATGTGATTTCCATTTTCTGTATTAACCAGAGATTAGATGGTCATCTTAGTTCTTTCTATAGTGTTAGATCTGTGACAAGACATCCTGTGTTAGGAGGCAGAAACCTTCATTTCTCCATGTAGTGCTGCCAATAAAGGGCTTGAGAAGAGTGGAGTGTTGGTGACTAGATATAATATGGGCACATGTAAGTATGTGTAATGGTGGAAAAAGTATTTACCTTTTTTTTGTGTTAGCAACTGTCATTTAAATGTAATAATATATTATTGACCCTTCTAGGCAGCTGTAGGCTTCCAACATTTTCTGGCCTGAGAAATCAATGACACAAATTAGAAGTTTGAAATTAATATGTTTTGCTACTTAGATGCATATAGCGTGCGGTGAAGGTATTTTTACATGCATATACTGAAAAGAGGGACTCAGACAACTTCTTGACAATCTCCTCTTCAAACTTTCAAGCCAATGACTGAATGTCTACAAGTTACTCCGTCTTCAGACAGAAAAATTAAAACATCAAGCAAAAGATCTATTTGCTGTATATAGATCTACTGTTACTATAGATATTCAAAATTATCTGCTAATGATGTGTTCAGGAGCCTCTTCTGAAGCTTTAAAGCTTGTTTATGTGCTAAGGAGGCAAAACTCTATACCAATGCCATCTGGAGACTGCCTTAATGATTCTTGCTTACTTTATATAATGCTATTGAAGTTGGGATGCATAGTGAAAAATATCTGCCTGCAATGCAAATTACTATTATTTTATTATTATGATTAATAGTCAATATAAGTGGACACTTTTAAGTAATGTGCAGCTAATTTATTTTTTTTTTAAACCAGATGGCTAATGAACTTTGACCAGTAACAAAATGTTCACAGTTCTTCTGAGAATTCAGCTGAAAAAGATATTTTTTAAGGGGAATACTTGCTTCCTTTCCTTTTGTGGGAAGCTGGCATTCTACAATTAAAGAGGAAATTGTATTGAACTGAGCAATTACAAGCAAGAAATTGGGCCTGGGATTTTACGTGGAATCACAGGTCTTTCAGCCACTAGGTGACCTTTAATTTGATTTTGGTTTTTTGAGACATTAAATTTATCAACCTTAACACTCTTGAACACAAGTATTTTAAGCTCTGAATTTTCAAGCTTATAGGTTCCTACTAAACTTCCAAATAAGGCTTATACAGGGTAAGGTTATCTTTATAATATGGAAACATATTGAAGCTTGGTCTTATAGCATCTAGCCAAAGAGTTTCTGTTGACATGAGTGGGAATTCTGCACCTTGCAAATTTTTCTCCACACATTGAAATCTTGAGAATGACAATGAATACAGAGAAAATCCAATAGTCCTCTTATCAAATGGTGGGCCAGTGTACACAGGTTACAATAATACTGAGTAATGACTGTTAGGTTTGTTTGACTGCGTATCTATTCTACTCTGCATTTTAACAAAAGTGGTCTCTAAGAGAGAAACTCCACAAGTTATAGTGGGTCAGAAGTGTTAAATTCCAAATGTCTGGGTGGTGTTTAAGAAGAAATGCTCAGTGGAACACCATAGAAGCAGAAATCTTTATCCAGATACTGTTTCCAGGGAGTGCTCTGTATATCCCAGTGACCCTTTTTTTTCAGATTTGTTCCCACATACTTATTGTCTGGGAAAGACATGAATTTTTGCAGTGGAGTGGCAGCAGAGAACACTTACAGATTTCTAACAAGAGCCTCACTTGCTTCCAGAAAGGAATTTTTGGACTAAAGCAGCTGGGAAGTGGTATTTCCTGAAAGTTCAATACCATTTTTATTTCCCTATATACCAGTGTTAATGGTGTTAATATTTTACCAGGCATGAGGCAAGTGTTAACATTCTGAGCAAAAGCACGGATGAGAAAAGTCAGTGGTCCATCACAGTAAGAAGGTGGGGCTTTTTTCCCATTATTTAAAATTAGAGGGATTGTGTAGTACCTCAAATAGAAGGAAACCACTTCTTGTATTTAAGTACCCCTTGAAATTTTGCTGGTGTAAAATGCTTCCTCTTTTATTAACATGCTCAAAGCGTCCTTCAGCTCTGTTGCAGTTTGACATGTCTAAATGAGGTCTGATACACTCCAATGTGTTCTGGAGGCCAGGAGCAGAGACCAAGCCTCTCTTGACATTTCATTTTTTTTGGAAATGGTTACAATTACAAGGTAGAATGAATACAAACAAACAAAACCAGTCTTTTAGGCAGGTAACTAACAAGCTTGGTAAAAATATTAGCAGTGTTCAGGCCATTAGAAAACATGTATTGTCTCAAAGATTCTGTGAAACTATTATTAATAACTTACAATAAGGTTTAACCAGGAAGGGGGACTTTTTCAGATATCTTCAAGTCAATTATTGATTGCCACTTTATGGTAACTGACATGGCTTTGAAAGCTTCAGGCCATGAAATTACTTCAGTTTGCTAGTAATAGCAAAGAACAGGAGTAGCTCTTCAGCTGGCATAAACCACAGACCCAGAGTGTTACACCAGCTCCAGGGTGTGCTTGTGGCAGACCGTTCGTATCGGAAAGGAGAGGTTCTGCTTGCAGGCAGGAGCACCAGCTAGTCTATTTGGACTAGAAAAAACCAGTCAGGACCAGAGGTGACACAGACTGTATTGCATTGAAAGCTGCAGAGTTTCCTTTCACTCTGGATCCAGTTCTGTGGAACTTTTTGGGCCTACTGAAACCCGCTCCAGTCTACACTGGGTTCAGTGATCTGAGGTAGCCTCTCCTGAGCTCACAGTCGATTTTGTTGCTGCTGTTCTCTGAAATGTGTGGCTTTGGTTGAAAGATTTATTTGAAAGTCACAGACTTAGAGGCAATTTATGGAAAACAAATTTCCCTCCCTCAGAATTCATATAAAAAGATGCGAAAATAGGAGGCGGGGAAGAAAGCAAAAACCTTTAAAATTCTTCAGCTATGTCAGACAGTTATGCACATATGTAGCTACTGTTTATTTTTTATCTGCACTGAGTCATGGTGAGAATTTGACCTGTGATCTATAGGATCCTTCCAAATTTTTAACTTTGCAATATGTTATTTTACAGAAATTTTCGCTAGTGTTGCAGTTTAACTAGTGTCACAGAAACATATTCATATCTTGACAGTTCTTCTATATAGTAATCACCCTGATGTATTCAGGTGCTAAATAATTCACAGACACCCACCTTTTGCCCTAGTCCATCAGATCCCCTTAAGCTTCTGGGTTCCTATCAATCATACGTACTTAATTTTGCTCTAAGCTTCAGGGCTCCCTCCTGCAGTCTGTGTCACATTGTTTCAAAATTCATCCCTCCCTGTCCTCTAGTCCTGTCAGTGGATGAGATCAAGGGGGAAGTTTGTCACTTACCAATCTTGTTCTGTTGCTCAAGCCTTGTCCCTGTGATTGCTCAGTTCAGATAGGCTTTGCTATTTGTAAGGTCTCCAGAGGTGGCAGTGTGACTAGGCACGGAGTGACATTATGAAAATGCAGGATGGATTTTGCAGAACATGTACACTACTCATCTGCAGGGTAATGACTTTAAAAGTAATTTTAAAAAGGGAGATATGATCTGCTGAGAGTCAAAATGGATGTGATTGACTATTGCTCTGTCTAGAAGTAGCAAAATCACATCATGATATTATTGCAAGCAACTATGGAGTGCTTGGTGTTATTTCGTTCCTGGAATGCATGCTTATGATTATCGTAGCATTACAACAGACTTCCAAGGCTTGAGATGTTATGCCAGTCCTATAGCATGAATTGAAGCAGTGTGATGATTATCAGAGATGAGGTGCTCCAAGCCTCAGGGTACGGTACAAGCAGAAGACATGAGCTGTGAATAAAATCAGCAGTTATTAGGACAGAAAGGTATGTAGCACAATTAGTGCTGTACTCACAAATTGTCATACATAAGCTATTTTTGTATGTCTTATAATCATTTTTGTAGGAGCACCTCAGAGGTTCAGAGACAGATGCTGAAATCAGCTGAGAAAAGACCATCTACTCTCAAATGCATCCCCTAACCCCCAAATACTTACTCTGTCTTCTCCTCTATAATATTTAATACTCTCATGCCAGTACACTGAGATAAAGAACACAGGTGTTTGTATAAGATCAAATGCCCAGACAAATTGGAGCTTAGGGCTGACACACATATTTAAGGCTTAATGCATGAGAACATTTTTCTTACTTTCCCCTCCCCCGCCTTCCATTTCATTCATCTAATTCATCTTTCACTTATTGCCACTATGTGATAATAGACATAGTAGCGCTCCAGATGGGAATTCTTTACAGAACATCTGTAATGTATCTAGCTCAGCAAGATCTTGCTCTGCAAATGGTGCTATTGCTAAATCTCTATACAGCGATCTAAAACAGAATTAGTGTGAATTAATTCACATGTCAATTAACATATTTAAATTGAATCCAACCATAGCAAAGGCAGAAGTTGCTCAGGAATGTTAGCTTTAAACCACTACTATACTTCAATTAACTAGAAAAAATAGTTAGTGTGATCACCTTATTCTGAACTACCTTTCAGCATTTGAATTAGCTACCATTCAAAATATTAGGAGAGGGCTTTTTTAGCCAAGCAAGTGAAATACTGTTTTGGTTTTTTTCTTTAGAAAATACAAATTTCTTTCAAATTCTGTTTAAAGAAGGGGGTGGGGATAATCATGAATTATATTTCATCACCATTTTTTTAAATTTTAATTATTGTACAAAAGTTAAAACAGTAAAAGATGAACAGAAGATATTTTTCTTAATGAAATTTTTTGCTTAAAGTTAAATCATTTTGTCTTCCCTTCACAAGGAACTTGAAAGTTTCATTAGTGTAGTCCAGCCTAAAATGGAGTCACTGGTCAGATTCTTCTGTATCTTTGGCCAGGTATAATTTCTGTCCTCTGCTTCACCTTTGAGCGAACAAATATTTCAGATCAATGCACCTGTAAAAAAAATAGGCTGTATCCTAAGTTGCGTCCATCCCAGCCATCATTTGCATTTCTAAAGATACTAAGAAAAATAATGTCTGTCAGCTGTCCCAGCCAATATGGAAACAGAAGTTTGTCACCACTAAATGCATATGTGCTGTGCTGTTCTGTTTCTGTTTTTTTCTCTCTCATCCCTCCATCCTTCCCAGGGCTATATCTGTTCATAAGTATCATTGTTTTTGTAATCCTTCACCAGTGAATTTGGGGTCATACTTGTCACAAACCCTTCAGTAGCTTTTCCCTATGAGTTATAGACATATGGGGTCAACCAGGAGTCAGAAAAAGGACAGAATTTTGAGGACATGGTGGTGCTTATGAGCTGGCAGTACATGCCTTGCGTGGGCTGAGCTACCTCCATGGGATGGGAGGAGTTAAGTCATCAAAAGCAACAAACCCATGGCACTGGAGAAAGGACTATATCTGAATGGGAACAGGTTTTATCAGGAGAATGTGTCAAATAAAGAAAAATCACAGAATTGTTTAGGCTGGAAGGGACCTCATGGGATCATTTAGTTCAGTCTCCCTGCTCATGCAGAGTCAGCTGGAGCAGGTTGCCTAGGACTATATCTAGTCAAGTTTTGAATATTTCGTTAGATATTCAAACCTACTCCACAATGTTTCAGGGCAAGTTCTTTCTGTGTTTGACAACCTTCACAGAATTATTTTTTTTTCTTGTGTTAAGGTGGGGTTTCATGTGCTTTATTTTCTGCCCTTTTCCTCTTGTCCGGTCAGTGATCACTACTGAGGAGATTCTGACTCCCTTGTCCTCACTACTTCCCATCAGGTATTTGTACACATTGAGTGTATATTGCTGTTGCAAAAGGGTGCCTTCTGCTGTCTGTAACAAGAAAGCAGAGGTAGAGTTTACTAAGGCATGGATGTTGCCTTAATCTATATGTATCTAGAAGGAACTACTGTGACAGTTTGGTTGTACTGCAGTACAACCCAGTGTAACATGAGAGAGATTCACCAAATAAAATTTCAGACTGAAATATCCCGAACACTGTGAAAGGACAGGTCCTAAAAGAACACGCTCAATTTGGAAAATACCAAGCAAATTGCTCCAACATAAAAGCTTTCTATCAGAATACTAAATCTCACTATATGCTTTTCTTCCACAGCATGAGGATGACCAAAGACGGTTCAGTGTGAATCAGCTGTTAGAATTCACTTGTGCCTGGAGACTGATTCGGTAAGAGCAATGGTATTTCTGTTTGTAAGTGTCCATATTCATAATGTTCCTCCCGTTCCCAAAGGACAATTCTGAGACCTACTGATGTCAGGAATAATAACAAAGAGAAAGAATATTTGTTCAATATTTTAGACTCTCATTTTCAGACTGTATTTATAGCTTAACAAATATCAATCATAATTTATAGATCTGAGTATTTTTTCCCAATTCTTTCCATTTCATATTATTGAAGGTTTCATAAGAGCTTTCATGTTTCCCAAAGATTCCCAGGATTGAAGAAGTCATAATTTTCATGTGTGCATTCCACTTAGAGAATTTTTCAGAGTAAATACTGTAAAAATAATAGATTTGCTCTTCATTATGCCTGTGTTTTCACTGTTGAGTGATGTTTTATTTGGTTTTATTTTTTTAACAGAGGCTAGCTATGACAAGTTTTTAACTTGGCACTCAGAGTGCATCTGACTCTAAAGCTAACCTACCATGGACAAGCACTAAATAAGATAGATTCCTCATTCAGCTTTCATTATGTTCCATTTCATGCACTTAGATAAAGAAACTGTTGACAGTTTTTGTAATGTTTTTCATCAGTGCATTATAAAGTACTTTGCCCAGAATGATAAATGCCACACCTGTCATTTAGCAGATGGAGGAAAACAGAGAGGTAGTGACTTGTCCGAGTTGAATATCTGGTGCTTACTGAGGACCCATCTGGTTTCCTATGAGCATGGCCCGAATTTCTATTCTGGTCCTTGCTATAAAGAGATCAAACCAATCATACAGTCTATACACACACTATTTATTGACTGGTTTATGTCTTGTGATGTAAAGCATGTGGCCTTTTCCACTGCAAAGAGACTCTTCAGAGGGGATACGTGATAAGATGTTGGGCTGCAAATCAACTATGGTCCACAAAATTTCCTCTGATGCTGCAGGTCAATGAATAACTGATAGCATAGCAATAAATACTTTCTTTCTTCAACTACAAGTTCAATAAATATTGAAAAACTAAAAGCTTGAGCTGTGTGTGATCACTATTTCCTGCTTGTCCCATGGACTGTTGGCAGGTAGGAGAAAACATTTTTCCAGCAGTGATGACCCAGAATGATCTTTGGTCAGACCCTGTGCTCTCAATTGCATTTCTAACTTACATGAGAAAAAAGGGTAAAAGCTAAGTGACAAAAGTTTGCTGTCCATAATGTGCACAGGGGCAGCCTGTGATGATTTGCAGAAGGATTTTACAGTGCTGAGTTTAGAGTGTGATAAAGCGGCAGATGGAATTTTGAGAAGATAAATGTAGATGGGAGGAACTGGTCTTAAATTCACATATGAAATCCTAGGCTCTGAGTCGACTTTTACCACCAGGAGTGAGTGCTTGGGGTTATAATAAATAGTTCTGAATGTCAGCTTGGTGCACAGCAGCTACAAAAAAGATAGAACAAATGTTGGGAATTATTATGAAATAAATGAAAAACCAAAAAAACAGTATTATGCCATAATATCAGTGTAGGGTGTACATTTATCTCGAATATGGCAAACATTCTGCTTTTCCCATTTTAAATATGTTGTAATAGAACTTGAAAAAGTCAAGAGAAGGGCAACAAGGGTGCTCAGAGGAATGAAGTGCCTTCCATATGAGAAACAAATATGTAACAATATTCTTCGTTCTGATGAAGTGATAACAGAAGATGGGCATTTTAGAGATGACAAGTCTATGAAATCCAGCAGCACAGAGAATGTCTGCAGGAAAGGATCATTTACTGTATCTTCCAGCGCAGGATAAAGGGAGCATGAAGTGAAAGTAGCAGATTCAAAGCAAAGAAGAGTAGATATTTCTTTGTATAAGACCTAAGTAATGTCTGGACACAGGCCGGCTTAGCCAGGAGTGTGTCCAGATGGTTTCTGAATATATTCAAGGAGGGAAACTCCACAACCTCTCTGGGCAACTTGTGCTACTGCTCAGTCGCCCTTGGTACCTCCCGTGTTTCAGTTTGTTTCGGGCAGTGCACCCATTGCCTCTTGTCTTGTCACATGTCACCACTGAAGAGAGCCTGGCTCTGTTGTCTTTGCACCCTTCCATCAGCTGTTTATATACACCAAGAATTATTCCTCCCGAGCTTTCTATTCTACAAGTTAAATAGTCCCAGCTCTCAGGCTTTCCCTAGAGGAGAGATGCTCTAGTCCTTTCATTGTGTTAGGGGCCTTTTGTTGAACTCTCTCCAGTACATCCATGTCTGTCTTGTACTGAGGAGCCTGGAACTGAACACAGAGCTTCAGGTGTGGCTTCACCAGTGCTGAGTAAGAGGGGAAGAATCAAAGGATCACCTCCCTCAGTCTGCTGGTACTATTCCTGCTAACGCAGCCCAGGATACCTTTAGACACCTTTAGCCTTTTTTGATGCAAGGACACATTATAGTTCATGTTAAGCTTCCTGTCCACAAGGATAGCCATGTCCTTTTCTGCAAAGCTACTTTCTGGACGGTCAGCTCCCAGCATGTACTGGTGCATGGGTTGATTCCTCCTCAGGTATGTGACTCTGCACTTCCTTTTACTGAACTTCATGAGGTTTCTGTCAACCCATTTCTCCAGCATGTCAACATCCTTCTGGATAGCAGTATGACTCTTTGGTTTATCAGCCACTCTTCCCAGTTTTGTGTCATCAGTAAATTTGCTGAGGGTACACTTTGCCAAATCATTTAGGTCATTAAGGAAGATGTTGAACAGTACTAGACCTAGGACTGACCCCTAGGGTATACCACTAGTTGCCACCTTCCAACTACAGTTTGAGACACTGATCACTACCCTCTGGTTTTCAATCCAACTCACTGATCATCCAGCGCATAGTTTATTAGCTTCTCTAGGAGGTTCTTATGAGTGACAGTGTCAAAAACTTATAATTTCATCACGGAAGGTTATCACGTAGGTCAAGCACAACTTTCCCTTGGTGAATCCGTTCTGACTACTCTCTATCATCTTCTTGTAGCTGATGTGCCTGGAAATGGTTTGCAGGATTACCTGTTTTTTCAAATTTCCTCTGTTTCATTGTGAGGCTGATCAGCCTGTAGTTCTCTGCATCCTCCTTATTGCTCTTCTTGAAGATAGGAGTGACATATGCAGTCTTCCAGAATTGTGCAGAAGGTTTGCTCCAGGATGGGCATTACATACCTTCCATGTTATAGTATGGAAATGCCACCATATTATGTTGGGCATTTTGAACTGAACGTGTCCCCCCCTCCCTTTAATTAATAAAACAACCTACATGTCTTAGTCCACTTTAGAGTTGTAGGGGACCTGGAGTAGGTTCTCACTTGGTGCTACGCAGGGTGCTCAACTGGTTCTATCTAACTGCGGCTACTCCAAGTATTGCGAACACAAGCCTTCATGCACTCCCTAATTTAGGAATGAAAAAGTCACTCCCTTGAGCAAACTTCTTTAGCAGTGTCCACATCTTCTTTTTCCTCATTGGAGGCAACTAGTTTGAGCTGAAAGCACTAGCACAATTATGTTGAGAAGGCACTTAGATTTGAAGCACCACAAACATTATCAGTGACCCATACAGCGAAGAAAAGCCATTATTCTTGTAAGCAGCACCACCCTGGTATTTTTTCTGTGATTAGGCCAGTCAGTAATATCATATCTAGTCTTAGCAGCTGTTTCTAACATAACATGCAATGACACCTTTGTGCTTATTCTGCATTAGGATATGTGCTTGCAACATTATGATTCCTCAGTTCTATACCTAACTAGGGATATACCAGAGATGGAGTAGATGGATGCAGTAGAACGGGCTCAACGCAGGCTGTGCAAATCTGCCTGGCACCTAGGAAGGCCAGCAGATTACTTTCCCATATTACTGTTCCTTCACAGCTGTGAGTATTTAGATTAGCTAAATAAAATAATGCTCAGGATTGTCTGCATGCACAGTAGTTACACTTGTAGCACACAAACATTTGTATTTTAGAGAACATACTGATTGAGATGCTCAGTCTGCTTAGATCAGCAGAGAAGAAAAAAGAACAGCTTGAACTGTTTTGAGATGAAGTAAAAAGAGTGGAATCTGGAACCTTAACTCTGTAATAATCAGATTTGCTCTCTCAGTCAAATGTGAAAAAAATAAAAGCAACAGCTCTTAGGTTGCTTCGTGTGCTGATTTTCATAGTTTGAGAACCAAACACAATGTAAATCAATGAGTGCATCACGAGATCTGCAGTCCGTTGGCACATAATCTCTGACATTGAGGTGCCAGTAACTGTACCATGATGGCTAGTCTGTTCTGTGCAGTTAGACACAGCTTAGTTAGGCAGCAAGGTGATAAACAGCAGTTTGGAAAGGAAACCTAGCATTGCTCCATGGTAGGTGCTGTTGCCAGGAGACTGAAAAATAAATGCTGTAAGTATACTATAGCTATAGTATATACTATATGCCAAGCTATATACTTGTCGTCTTCCTGCCATATAGACCAGCTTGGATCTAAGACTGTCTCTCTCAAGTTGTTTGCACTTCTCTTTTTTCTTTTCTTTTCAAAATTATTGCACCATACTTCCTTGCTTAAAAGCTTCAAAAATTTCCTCTTTGTCAAAGAAACACTGAATGTTCATGGGTTGGTTAGCTTTGTCATATTTATGCACAGTTATCAAAGATGGGCAAGTATGAAGTATGTCTGTGTGGTAATATATGTGTATTATTAGTTATCTAGCAGCCAAAGATTCGGGAAAGCATTAGTAGAGGTATTTTGATCATTTTTACAAGTTGCTGGATTTGTTTCCTATTAATTATGTAAAAGTATGGCTACTTTACAGAGAAAATTCTCTAGGGTAGAATAAACTGATGAAAAATATGCTAATTTTTGCACCAGTATTATAACTTCTGAAATTATACTGTAACTGCATAGGCCAAGCATGCTGATGAACATTCTTACCTGTATGTATTAAGGCAAGCTCATACATCCAGAACTATGTTTGAGCTGGGTAATGCTATGAAAAAGATGTTATGCCTGCAGACTTGGTCAAAGCAGAGCGACAACTTGTATTAGCTATGATTTAACAGGATTACAGGAGGAATTGCCAGACTCAACACAAACTGCCTGGCTAGATAAGGCTAGTGCAGATTGGAAATAAGAACCTGTACAGGCAAAACCACCTGTAGGAGGAGGTGAATAGTAGACATCTACAGGGAAGTACACCCTGGTATTAGCATGGGAAAGGCCACCTAACATTTCTCTATTCTGTATGATGATTTCAGTGCAATAACTCTATTTCCTTCTCTTGCCGTACAATATATATAATGAGAGTCTAAACACATACTGTGAAACCTGTACTTTAGACCATAGTTGCAAGTCCAATCTCCGATTACTCAGCCCAGCTAAGATACATGAGGACATGCACGATTTCTCTGTAAACAGTAGCCCGTTTGCTCTGAAGCAATCAAAATAGTTTTGTGACTTTTAGCTAACAGACTGCAATGACAGGGAAAGTCCTTCTAAGCCTTCTGAGGAGAGTGAACCCTAATACAAAGGGTCAAGTGGGAAATATAAGAAGTAAGGATATAATATGATATAAACGGTAAGGATAAAGTAATAAAGCAAATAAACACTGAAGAAAGAATATAATTTAAAATGTCCACCTTTTCATAAAAGCATGTGCAAACCCTACCTACCATTGTGGACCTTCAAGGCAATAATGTGTCCATTTTCCCAATCAGTAGGCTAGACAGGGTGTGGAAGTGGGAATTAAGGTCTCCCTACCTTTTGCTGAAGATTTCACCCAACAGAGCAGGCTGTCAAAGGAAAAGAAAATTGTACTGTGTGTAACAGCCTTAGCCATGGTATCATGGGCACCTTTTTTGTTTTGTTTCCGATGACAAATAAATGATGGCTAGCATTTGACTGTGCTTGAAACTCAGAAAGTTACACAAGTGCTTCTTCAAAGTGAAAGTCTTATTCTGCTTATCTGTTGGAGACAGCACTTGGAGCCTATGGTTCTAAAATGATGAGGTTTACCACTGAAGCATCAGTCCCATAATTCAGTTATAGAGTTGTATACTCCTGTTCATTATCCTAATTAATTTAGTGAAGCTTTATAAGGCATAGCAATCTGCCTGTGCAAACTTTGTGGTAAATTCTGTAGCACAACCAAGTCATGAGACGACAGGGTGTTATATGTCTGTCTATAGAAGTAAAATAAATTCACAGTTTAGGTGATATTACGGAAAAGGTAGTTGCTGAAGCAGTTTGAGTGTGTGAACTTGAGAACTGTGAGCAAATATTGTTGAATGAATTATGTAGCAACGGTGTCCCTATTTGTAATACTCAGTTTTATACTTGTGACTTAGTATGGACTTTTGAAACACAGAGCTTTTGCAGATGTTTTGCCTGATTGTCTGCAGCTTCAGCCTATGAAGTGATTGAGAAAGAAGGCATTGTAGCATGTACTTCAGTCCATCTTCTTCAAGGCAGTATTTAAGCACTTGCTTAGCCTTAAAGCATAAAATAAATTTGGAGTTCAATACACACTGAAATAGAAAATCACTTAGTAGAGTTCTTTCACTTGGGAAATGCCTATCCTCCCCGTATAAGTAGAAGATTTTTACATCTTTGCTTTGTGGCAAATGACTGCAAAAAAACTAGGCTTAATTACCTGATGTCTACATAAGCACTTGTCCTTATTTTGTCCCAACATAAAATCATTGTCTATTGAACTATTCCCAAATTATAAAAAAAAAAAAAAAACAACCAAGACCAAACCTGTTCTTTTTATCCAAATGTTAATAACTTAATGTTGTTTTCTTTTTTCTGATTTCCAGAAGGAACCTTTTTTCGGTTATTATGAAATATAGAGGTCAAGTGGAATATCTGTTGCAACATGAGGTATTTGTTCTCAGTTTGTTATACTAGAAAAGCATTAACATCTACGTGAAAGGTATCTAATTACTAATCTGTCTCAAATGCAATTAAGGAAGACTTTTAATTAAGGCTGTTCAAACTGACTTTGAAAGAATATAAATTCTCTTAATAAAACTTGGTTTGAGTTTAGAAAGAAAGTGCTACAAATTTAAAATATCAAAGGTGATTATTTCTAAGTGTCAAGCAACCTGTAAATAAAACAGGATCCTTTGGATTGACAGTATAATATTTGGAATTAGTAGAGGTATAATACACTATATATATCTGCAGAATTTGTCCCTGACTCTGCAAACCCACAAACCAAATGTTTGTATATTTAAGATATATATTCAAGCACGTGAGAGTTTGCAGGTTAGGTTTAGGTGGCAAAACTCCAAAGAGATTTTTTTTTAAGTATTGTGGGCTGCCAAGTGAATGTTACATGCTTGAAGGAAAAATCTCTTAGGAAATCTCCACTAACTAATGTTTTAAGGACAAATGTCTAAATGTCTACTTGAGCAATAGCTTGGAAGGAACCAAATGACTATTTGGTCTGAGTTTGACATGTCCTACTAACTGACTTTCTAAGGTTTGGAACTGGAAAGAAAATGGATGTTAGTAACATCAAAAAATACCAGTGTATCATGGACATAATCCAGTGCATACCTTCCAGAGTTACAACTCATTACGCTGAAGTTTGGATTTCTTTGAAATACATATTAAAACATAAAACTCTTATTTTGCCTCATAAATCTGTCACACGTATTCAAGTCTAGATTTTAATCTGTCCAGATATCCTTGATCCATGGGTATTTCTAATTTGATTAGTCAGAAACCATACACAGCCAACAAAGTGTGTGTACTTATACGCACACATATATACATACAGACATATACACAAATATAGGCATCGATGTATATCGATACACAATAAATATATGTTAATAAATATATGCAGATAAAAATATTCAACATTTTTGTGTCAATCTTTGACACTTTTGCACAATGTGCAAAAATTTAAAAGCTGTTGAACTGTTCCTAGCTATGAGGTAAAGCTCTGGTTATGATACTGTGTAGGTATTCACTAAATTTTCCTTTGTAAGCAACTTCTCAAAGGGAATTATTTAGTGTATAAAATGTGGTGCAGTCTTAACCATTTGGAAAATTGAGGTCCCCAAACTCAAATCTGCATATGTATTTCTTTGCTGAAGTAGACCCATCAGTGTAGTTATTCACATTCACTTTAAATTTTAGGGCCTAAAGTAAGAAGATTCCAAACTCAAAGAAAGCTATAATCTCAATGTTAATGAGACATTACAATCCACCCTCTCAACTGATGCTCTATAGATATTTCTCAGACCTATAATGAAGAACCCTTAATTTTTATTTTTTTTTTTTTGTTAAAAGATTTTACCTTGAGTAAGCAATTACTTGAGATCATTAACTTTTTATAAAGGGAAGACAGGACATTTTTCAAATATTTATGCTATGCAACAAATATACATGTGTTACTATAGAGCTAAATGTCTCCATTGTTTATATTTTAGCAAGGTCTTGTCTTGGCAGGGACACTCAACAAAGTTCATATGAATGGCTTCAAAAAACAGGATTGGAAGTTAATGACATAGGTCAGAACACCATGCAGAAGTTTTCATTCAGAGGCATCAGAGTGTATGGATCTTTTTCGAATCTATAATAGCTTAAACTAGTGTTATGGTTTCACTTTAATAAGTGGCTTGAAAAGTTATGGAGCTGTAATGTAATAATTTGTAGTCATAAATATATAGTAAAGAAAGCAAAAAATGATAACCCTTTATTTGTTCTAATGTTATATTTATGTGTTCTAAATTAAGTACACACATATCTACTTAAGTTCTGTACTCGGCTGGAACTCTCTTAAGCATTCAGATTTAATTAGACAGATCTTGAGATTCTCACTTTTAAAAAATTGATATTTTTTTTCACATTTATCTGCCTAATTTCAAATTTACTTGTTCAAGGATGGCTGGTAAAAAGCCTTAAAGATACAAGTGCTCCTCACTTTTGTGACAAGCCCACTAACATTGTTATTAATAATGATCAATGAATGGAAAATTAATTTTATGATGGATAACACCTCTACAAAATGGGAAAGGAAAACAAAAAAAGTTTAGGATATTTGGCACAAGGTGGAGCTGAGATTAGTGATGTTGGGGTTGAAATGTAAAGAATGTCTCCACAGAGTGTGCACAGTCAAACAACTAGACACTTTGATTGCCCTGATAATCACTTGATATGCATTTAATTTTTAAATCTATTCAGAAATTACTATTAATGTAGAGAGAAAACTTTGTAAATTTTTAATACGGAATGGAGAACTTCTAGAGTGAAGTAGCCTTTTTTTTCTTCATATAAGTAATTTAAACACCCAAATACCCTTCAAAGGTTCTGCTGGAAATTTAAATATGTAGAGGAAAAAAACCACATATACAAGATGTTGACTATAATTTTTTTTTTGACTTTCAGAAAATGTAAAATTCCTGTAAGAAATTAATCTCTGTCTTTCCTTCTTTGGGATAAAAATCAATGTCATGTGTCTACATATGGAAAAAGAAACTCTTTACATGATAATACCTTAAAGGAGAAATAAAGTGAAAAAAGTAATCATGCATAGTATACAGTATTAAATATTTTTTTCATATTTCTTCAATATGATCCTTAGAAGTAACAACCATATAAACGAAGTTCATAGTATAGTATCTTCTAGAAAATACTAAGTACTTTGTTAATTTATCTCTAAATGGAATAGTATATTATACAGAAACGGATACATTCCTCAAGTTACCCATCTCTCTTTGTGAAACAGCATATATACGTACCTAGAAAAATATATAAATTGTTGGGTTTGGTTTGGGGTTTTTTTTCCTGTCCATCAGTATAGCTGTTTTCTCTACGTCAGGATTACTCTTGTGTATGTCTTCTGCTTGCGTACTGCTAAGAAATTTCCCTACATTAATGTGTCTTTATAGACATAATATCCCATGTTCTAATAATCCATATCCACTTGTGAAGAAAAATGCTAAATTAAAATGTATTTAGATTAAATAATTATAAATACATTTACTTTTTAATTGTAAACTATATACAGTAATTAAAAATTATATATGTTTGTTTATATATATATATATATATATATGCATTTCTTCAACAACTGCAGACAACTGCAGCGTAAAAAGGCATTTATAATACTTTAGTGTTGTCAATGTGANNNNAATGTGATACATAGTAACAAAGCCATGGCGTTTTTACGGTTTTCTACTTCTGCTGGCAAGAGAGTAAATCCTGGAAGAGTTCAATTTAAAAATCTAAGTGGTAGGTCAGAAATACAAAAGAAAGGAAATCCTCTCCTTGTGAACTGGCAGGAGGGTTAATCAGCTTCAGACCAAAGGAAGTTCTAAAGTTCTCAAGAGATCACAGTCAGTCATAGCCGTTTTCTCCTAGTATGAAAAGTTGTTGCTGTCTTTAATTACTGAAAAAAACATACACAGCTTATATATTTAAAAGAATTCTGACCAGCAAATGTTTGAGGATATTTTACGCAATTAATTCCTGCTTTAGTTCTGCTCAAGATATGTAAAGTAGAATTATTAACCTCAATATATTTTTAAATTTATTTGTATTAATTACAGGTGGTAACAATTTCAGTGCAGTCTGGATATAGACTTTAAGCTCAAAACCAGAAAGTTCATTTTGGTAAAATTTTGTTCTTCTTCAGGCATGAAATGGATGAGTTACAGAAAAGGTTTTATCAGTACATAGACATACTGTAGCACACTGAAGGGAATGTTTATCAGTACAGAACATGGAGAATATTTATAGGAGAGCTTCTACTTGTTCAGAAGAATGTATTTTAAGTTTTAATGAAGTGATATAACTATACAGGAAACACATTAATTTGTATTTATTTATTTTTATTTCTTCCTTTTGGATCCAAATTATTTTTTTCTTGAATTCTCAAAAATATTTCTGAGATTATTCACCTGGTTGTTTTGTTTTTTTTTTTTATCACAAAATTTAAAGAGCTACATTTATTATTAATAAGATTTAATAGTTTGAACTATATCTGTATTTTGCAGAAAAGCTAGTTGCTGAAGTAATCAGTCCACAGGTGTCAGATTATGCAGCCTCCCACGCAGTCACTATTTTAGGAGGAACATGGCTGTCTGCCAGCACTCACAGAGATGGGTAGGAGACAACACTGGGGATAAATTCACAGTATCATAAAAACCTCAGAAAGTTTGTGAATTGTTTGGGTTCATGTTTCCTCAGAAGTTTCTTTACATTGTTTCAAAGCGTATGAAGTTCAGATAAACCAATGTTTTGCCCCAAATCAGTCTTAGATACCAAATTTGTCACAGTTTCAACAAGGCACATTTGGTAGAGGATAACTGGACTTCAATAAAAGTTATGCTATCCTTAGGAAACTATTGGTCCCTAACAATTTAAATATAGCCAGAATAATGCATGGTGTGTTTTAATTTTGCATGAGCAGTATGATTTTCTAGATGCATTGGCATGAAGTTTATGGTAAGATGTTTCTGGTGAATGGCATGTGTCTATTGTTTGCTTTTTTTCATTTCTTTGCTATCAACAGCATAAAGTTGATAATGTGATTGAAGCAGCTAAAACAATCTGCAGTGTCCTCTGTTGTGTGGAAACCAGAGACATTACTGATGCAGTCAAGAAACTCCATGCAGTGCCATTAGTGAAAGCACAGGTAAAAGATTCAAGTTGAAGTTCTATTTTTCTCTTTAAAACTAGAGCTTGAATGGGTATCACTAATTTTCTGGTTGATCAAGGACATTCTACTGTCTTACTACATATTTTTGTCTCTGACAAACACTAGATAGAGGTAGTATAAAGAAAGAAAAGATTGTTGACAATGTGTGACAGATGAGCAGCAGAGGACTTCTTCTGTGTTCCTGATGTGCTCCTCTGGTGGTTCTTTCTTATTCTCAACAAGCATACAAATCTCTGCTTTGCCACAGCACCTATTTACCAAATCATGTCATTTCAAAGGATTTAATTTTCATATATTTAACATAGGTTGTTAAAAATAATTAAAAAAAAACCCATTCTTTCTGTAATTGTCACTTAAATTATGAGGTTTTCAGATAGAAATGTTTCTGCTATTTATGCAGAGAAGGACTAGCATTATGTAGTCCTGATTTTAGCTGGAATGCTCATTCTTAAAACAATGAAGTGGGTTTTCCAGGGTTTACTGTATATTTGTGAACCAGGACTTTGGAGGGCAGTATCTGTTCTCAGTTTTATCTTCAGTCGCATTGGCCTGACCTTGGACAAGTCACTGTGACCTGATTTACAGAAGTTCTGAGCACCCAAAATATTCTTTTGAAGTCAGCATCTTGGAAATACAGGTGCTCAGCAAATTTTAAAATCAAGCCATTAATCATTTGGATTTAGTCTGGTGTAACCTTAAAACATGCTCATTCTTTCCCATCTTAATGAAATTCCCTCTTCACACCTTTTTTTTAAGTTTAATGAGTTATTAAGGATTTTTTTTCTTTCCTTGTATACTCTCTGTCTTGTCATTCTTTCTCACAGCAAATGTTGTGTAGAAAAACATACCCAACTGGGCAAGAGTCTTGCATTCTCAGACTATTACCTGCTTACAAAAGTTTTATTCTTTCTCTTTATTGTTTTTTTTTTAAGCTGATATCTTGTGATATATGGAAGAACACCTAGGACAGGAAGGTAAACAATGGGATAACTAGTTTTAACTCAGTTAACTAGTGAATGTTAATTAAAAACAGGTCTAACTACATATGTGGAATTTATTTAATTTTTATTATTATTATGCCTGATACATAGTTTGAGGTCCCAAACATATGACTGGGGAAAGCTAGCATAATTCTTTTTATAACATTTCTTGTGTCATAAGAGTGATATATAGCAAATTAATTGTATACTGTCATCCATATACACTTACTTTTGACAGCTTCAAAACCTCAAATGCTTATCATCTTGCAAGGGCACACTTCTACTTGACAGGTGAAAAATCTCATCAGAGAGCAAAAAGCATATTAGTTGAAGAGTCTCTAGTTATGCTCATAAAACCTCTTAACTTTCTGTGTTCTTAGTCTGTTTATTCCTCTTAGATGGAAGGGGGGGATTAGAGGGAACAGCCTCCAACTTAGGTAAAGTAGAGAACCCAAGCAAATAAACTAGAATATCTATGTAGCTCTGAGTTGTTAAGTAAATTCCCATACCATGTTTCTGGAACAGAGAACACTAGAAATCACAGACCAGACATTGCTGCAAGGCCCTGGGCAGAACCAGCTGTGGCTTTCTGAAATGAGCTATCTCTGAAGGCTGGCAAGTATTTTTAAGAACCAAGCTGAAAGAAACAGGTCTTTTGGTTGTTGCTCGGAGCTGACCAGCTGATTCACTTAAGTGCCTTCTCTTGCTTCTCTTCTAGGTCATGACTCACTGTAAGTCTTGTTTCTGTAGCATCCTAAATCTTGTCATGTCCACTTCAGCACCAATGATTAGAAGTCATTGTTCTGGGTAAATTCCAGTATAAATGGGCCTGTGACAGCACACGTATCTAGCATGCTATTGATTTAAATGGAAATAAGAACATCTCCATTTAAGAAAAGCTCTTCCTGTACATTAGAGGGCAAATATAGTAGAGAAAGAGATAAAAGAAGTTACAAGGGATTCACATGATCTGCTTTCCAGTTAAACCCAAGCTGTCCTGAGAGGCGGCAGGCAGATCAGCATCTTACTTACCCTTGAGAAAAGTATTTTGTCAACCCAGAATTTTTCTTAAGAGATAGAACTTGGTCCAGTAAAAAGACAGAGAGGAGAGTAACAGAACACGTTCTCCTTTAGGATGGAATCAGAGTGAAAGAAATGTATTGGGACTAATTTGGTAAAAGATTTATTTTGCAGTAAAAAGAACTGTAATGTATTTTCTCTTTGTTCAGGTCAGCTCTGTGAACCCAACTTGTAAAATATCTCCTATGACTGGCTTATATTTACTGAGTATCCCTGAGTGTATTTTTCAGCTCCATTCTCTCTGAATTCCATCAAAGAGATAGAAATAGTAGTCATAGCAAAATCAGTTCCTGTTAGTGTGGCCTGTCCTGAGCAATCAGAAAACCCCAAGTCATGCCAAAAAGAATAAGATAATGTGATAAAAAACAGAGTACAGGTCATCTTTTTCAAGTCTAAGGTTTCTGTTGATGTTTCATGTTGATGTTGCTTCTGCTTCTCTTCTGAGTCAGTCATGCAAATAGTTTCTATTTTAGAGACAAAGTGATTGTCACTAGGCAAATAATTCAATTGTGAGCTGATCTATCCTGTTTTAAAAGCAAACAAGCAAAACACAAACAAAACCCCCTGCTCCAAGTGTTAATAGCTTACTCTTCAATATGTGTCCAACTCCACTGCACAGACAGTCTCTAATATATACAGGTTCTGCTGAACAACTTCCATGTACTTCCTTGCACAGAGGGAGTAATACACTTTCCTTTTTCTGTTTTACCTATTTAAATTGTAAGCTTTTCAGAGCAAGGAGCGCCTCTTCTTATCTATATGTACACTCTCCAGAACAGTAGAGTGCTGGTCCTGGCTGTAACCTCCAGAGGCTAAAAATGATAAGTGGTGGTGATCATGATGATAATGATGGTGTTTGCTCACCTGTAATGAGTGAAATGATACTGTTACTGAATACCCTCTTCTGAATGTTAAAAAGATTCCGTCCTGATTGAATATTTTATCACTAGTCTTAAAATATTTTTCTGTCTTAATATTCATGTAAGAAGCTGCTTGTCTCCACATTTCTCTTGGAGAATTCTGTTACTCAGATTTTAAAGTTTTTAAGTTATTGAATTTCTGTTCCCTTAACATTCCCTTTCAGGCTTGGTTAGGAGAACTAGTTATCTGTCCCTTGAAACCTCCCTGTAAATGCTGTCTGTGACCTTGACTGACACCCCTCTCCCCCTTACTCTCCTTGGTGAAGCAGATCTGACTAACAACTGACTTCAAACAAATGGAAAAAAAAGAAAGTAAAAAAAAAAAAATAAAATAAAAAGCCCAATTGTTCCTGCACCAGCAAACCCAGTTGCTGCAACTTCTTTGCTTCTTTTTTACTCCTTTGAGAAATAAGTGCTAGGACAGTCGATGAGACTTCAGCAATCTAGAAAAAGTTCAGGTTTGATTTTATGAAGAGCTTCATCTTTCTCAGCAGCTACTGAACTATAAATGTCACAAAAGCAATAAAATACATTTCTGCATGTTCTGTGACTCGAACACTGTTCCATTTTATGAAAATACAGATTACATATTATATGCAACTACCTTATGTATAAAATAAAACATAGATATAACAAATCAGATTTTTTTGATATTTATCAATGTTTATACACAGACAATGGACCATTACTCTCGTCTCTATCAACATATGGAGCCAAAATTAATACTCAGCAGTTGGGTGCCTGATGAATTACAAACTCCTGCAAACCTCTTTTGGGTTAAACTCATACTGAAATGTAGGGACATTTAATGTGAATTCTGCGTACTGACAAAAGGATTAAATAATGCAGTGCTCACGTATCTTGTCAGTCTGCTCAAATTGTCTCTATTATCTTAATCAATGTAGTAACCCCAACACTTTTTGTGAGGTAAAAGAGAGGCTTTTTCCAGACAAGCTGGTAACTTGCAACACAAGTAAAGTGAAATTTTTGAGGCTACCTGGTACATCTCATTACACATCAGTTAAGGGAGAAATACCATTAAAAATGTTCTAATTGCTTTTTCACTGTGGTTTCCTGATGCTTTAGTTTAGTGTATGGTGTGGTTTTGTGTGGAATACCTTCTAATGCTTCCATTTGGCAAACTCCATGTGCACGTAATGCCTCAGGGAAACTACTGCTTACTCCCTTTAACATAAATTACATAGGGTGCCAGTATATGTTTGTGTATGCATATCTATATGTTTGTGCTTGCATACTGTAGAAAAGAATCTCAATGTGCTTCTACTTAATTCTGGTTTTATGAAAAAAAAAAAAAAAAAAAGCAACAAACCCCAAAGTTATTTCCAGTCTTCTGTGTTTAATTAAACTGTGCTTATTAGCTCCTTACTGCTTCTTCACTGCCATCACTATGCATTTCTGTACTGTGGCTGAGAGATTATGAAAGCAACTGGCACCAGTGATAGTTTATTCTTAACTGATTGAGTCTCTTTATAAATGTGATTCATTCAGTCTCTAACCAACATAACCTTGGGATTTTAAAATCCGTTCAGGGGAAACTCTGAGCCTGCTGCACAATTAATGTTTTTCATCCCTTTTTTTGCTTCCTTTTTTACAGCAGCTCGCAAAAGTCCTAGGAGATCAAATCCTGCCAGAATGGGCACTAATCCACTATATATTAAATGGGCTACACTATGTTGAAATTATAAGTGGTGCTCCAAAAAGTTGTTTACTTTCCAAAATTCGAGAGATTTGAACAAAGGTCTCTGTTCCCATTTGTCTCACTGCATTATAAAGATTGTGAAAACGCATTTCTCAGCCTGGAGGTTGCTTTCCTCCCCTCAAGTAAGCATTTGCCTTCTCTTCATATTTACCAGACAAATGCTGGCAGCTCCAAGCTGAGTACCAGAGGGAGAACCTACATCCAGCATTGTGCTACTTATGTCATCTCTGCATCTTGCTGAATACATATGTACTAACACGAAGCATTCTCAACCCACTGTAAAAGACAATAAACCTTTCAGGGACATGGGTTCAAACAGTGCAAGCCATAGGCAATACTGAAACATAGAATTAACTGTCTGGTCAAGATTTGCACCTCAGTAATTTATTTCTGTCACCTTGTTACATGCAAGTCTGATGTCAGAGACAGGTGAGGACAGGGCAGACTGAGCAACCAGCAGGGAAAAACTGTCAACCACAGTTGCCTTTGAGCCATGAACAGGTCCTACCTGCAGATCCTGGGGCTGTGAGTGCTGCCTGTCCTGCCAGGAGACATGCCCAGCTACCTGCATTGATGGCAGATTTTCATGTACAGACAGGGAGGCACAGGCAGTGTAGCAATATTTAATTTTGTCCTCAGAGCAAGGTCTGATTGATGGCAGTTGTTGTACTGGAGAATTTAATACAGCAGCTTTAAAAATAAAACAACGAAAAAACCAAGACCAACAAAAACAAACAAACAAACAAACAAAAACAACAAAAAAACACCCAAAAACTGAACAAGAAAAAAATAATTGTAAGTAGGCTGGTCTGTTCAGTCTAAATAACTGGCCTGACCTTTCAGCAGTCATAAGCACCCAGTAGTTCCTGCAGACAGCAGCTGGATATGAGAGGCGGGAGTCCTGATATACTGAATTAATGTTAGATATCAAGAGCTGTGTTTAGGCACGAAGGACGTAAATACCTCCTAGATCCCTGCACCTCATATTTCCTGTTGGCCATCTCTGGTTAGCTACCTGCTCAGAGGCCTTTGAAGAGTATAGCTATTTTTGCTGATTTGGCACAGGAATGAAGGTGAAATATAGGTCACTTGAGTGGACACTTGGTGCTCCTCAGCTTTGAAAGGATGACGAGACTCTGTCTGCTCAGCATGGTTATGGGATTCACCTATGAAAATACCAGGGATGGAGAGGGTATTCTTATCTCTGTTACACGAGTGCAGAGGCTGAAGATGTGTATGCAACTGAAATGTTGACAAATGCTTCATTGTATCTTGACACACACTTAAATAATGTCAGAAATTGGGTCCTGAGTGTTTTGCCTTATATGATAGAGGAAGGAAGTGGGAGAGCTGGAAATGTGGTCCTGAAACTCTGAATCTCAGTTGTGTCGTCTGTCATCATAATATTAGGACACATCCTTCCCTTTTCTTACCTAATTTCACGTGAGTACTACTCTTACTGATCACTTTTTCCCTCTGGTTTTATCTTTACAGAATTCACTTCAAAGTGTGGAAACACCAGACAAAGGTAAAGTGTTATTTTTAAAATATGTTAATTCAAGATATATCATCAAAGAGCACATGTTTTGCTATTTGTTTTTATTAGTGAACTGTTACAGTTGGCATATTGCAGATGTTTACATATTTAGTAGTATTATAAGGTAATTATGACAAGTTAAAATTTAAGTGATCTAAAAATGTAAATAAAATACAGCATTTCCCCAAACTAATGTGGAGATTCAAATATCAAAAAAAAAAAAAAAAATAGAGTGAAAGAACTGATTGCAGTTAGTGGTGGTTACAGCAGTTGTCCTGCCAAGTGCAGGGTCCTGCACCTGGGACATGGCAATCCCAAGCACAAATACAGGTTGGGCAGAGAATAGCTGGAAAGCAGCCCTGAGGAGAAGGACTTGTGAGTGATGGTGGATGAGAAGTTCAACATGAGCCAGCAGTGAGCAGTGGCAGCCCAGAAAGCCAACCATATCCTGGGCTGCATCAAAAGAAGCATGGCCGGTAGGTTGCAGGAGGTGATTCTACCCTTCTGCTCTCATGAGACCCCACTTGGAGTACTGTGTCCAGCTTTGGAGTCCTCAGCACAGAAAGGACATGGACATGTTGGAACAGGTCCAGTGGAGGGCCATGAAGATGATCAGAGGGCTAGAGCACCTCTCCTGTGAAGACAGGCTGAGAGAGTTTGGGTGGTTCAGGCTGGAGATGTGAAGGCTCTGGAGAAACCTTATTGGGGAGACCAGCATCTGAAGGGAAACTGCAGAAGAGCTGGGGAGGGAGTGTAGAGATAGGACACGGGGTAATCATTTTAAATTGAAAGAGGACAGATTTAGATTAGATACCAGAAAGAAATTCTTTACTGTGAGGGTGGTGAGGCACTGGAACAGGTTGCCCAGGGAAGTTCTGGAAGCCCCATCCCTGAGAGTGTTCAAGGCCAGGCTGGATGGGACTTTGAGCAACCTGGTCTAGTGGGAGGTGTCCCTGCTCATGGCAGGGGATTGAAACTCGATGATTTTTAAAGTCCCTTGCAACTCTAACCATTCTATGATTCTATAATCCCAACTTCTTCTATGGAGAAAAGAGGAAATAACTTTGTGAAAACCTAAAAAAATTATTTCTCTGTATGGTGTTTCTACTTGGCTGCAATAACTTTCATTCCTCCCTCCTTAAGCTTTAGTTCTTTGTTGTCTTTTTTTGTGTAAATAGTGCATTGTCTTAAATTTACATAATGTTATAAGAAGAGTAGCTTAATTAACAGTAATGGACAAAATCAAAGACCTTGCCTTATTTAATTCCTCAGTTAAAATTGGCTTAGACTCATTGGCTAATGCCCAGTACCGTTAGCATTACTGCAGGGCACCTCACAGACTGAGGGATGTGCAGGAGTCTGTCCTGTCCTGGATTGCCTGTGTGGAGTTCCCAGAGGGCTACATCGGGACATGGGTCCTGCTCTATCCCTCTGTGGCTGGCCTGCAACATGCAGCTGGCTGTGCTACATGGATGCTTTCAAAGGGCCCTCCGTCTGAATGATGGTGTGGGCTTGGTGTGCTGTGGAATGGTAATCTCTGTCCATTTTCTTTTTTTTTTTGAGGGGAAAATAAGTGGCCTCTGAGATGCCTTTTTTTTTTTCCTCTTTCTTTTTACTCTATTTGCTTTTCTCAATTGCAGTGTGCTCAGAGAGGTAAAAAGGTGAACCAACCACAAAGATTGCAGCAGCCTTTCAAACACAGGGGTGGTGCAAACGCAGGATTCCAAATGCCAGGGTTGTTGATTCACCATTATTCAACTTCATGAACAGCAAACATAGAAGCAGCAATTATATTTGTAAGCTGCCAGGAAAAGTTAAGCAGCTGGAGGGCCAGGGGAGTCAGGGGGAGAACATGCAGGTGCAGAAGGGAAGAGAAGGTAAATACAGTTTGTAGGATTCTTCTCCCTTGGATATAGTAATTTATACCTCCTTTTTTTTTTTTTTTTAAACATTCTTGAGGACAAAAAGAATGAATTCTTACTAATCAACATCCAACGTAGAAACATCTTCCTCTGCACACTATTCAGAAAACCTGGCTGGAAAGGATCTAAAACATTTCTCTACTTAAAGATATTTCCAAATTTGGACTTGATTGAATCAGCAGCTTCCTCAACAAAGATCTGATTTATTAAATAACAATAAAGGCATCAGATTTTTTACTCTCTACTTCTCTTATCCATTTATTTATGCCAGGAAAACGTCAGCTGTGAAGTGTGATGCTTCTGTGTTCTTGGCACAACCTAATTCCATAACAATTGCAGAATCCTTTTGATAGTGTAATATTAGAAACTGCAACCTACGGATTTCATGCCAGAACTCGCCAGGCCACTACCTTTTCTGTGAAGTTTACATTCAAAGTTGTACAAGGTAACCAAAATTCAAATTGACCTCTTTCATGCAGTGATATACATTTCATGTGTGCTAAAATGTACTGCATGACTTACACTTGCACCCATTAAATAAACTTCTAAAAGCCAGAAAAATATTTAAAGTTAGGCTAATGAGCATTAACAGAAAAGTCCAGGTATTGTATCATAGCTGGTGTTAAGGGCATGTCTGATAAAAACAAAGTGTGAGAGTAATGACCGAAACTGATCTGTTGGAACCTAGGCCTGATTCCTAAGAAGTGAACAAAGCCATTCTACACATATTTTCTTTTGGGGGTCCCAGGCTTTCCTTAGTCCTAGTCTTCTCAGTGAACACCTTCATGATAGTGCCGTGGGGCCTTACATCTGTTGATCTGGGGACACTGAGCCTGAGTGGAATACAGATATTTTCACCTGCTGAAGCCAGAAGTAAGAACCAACTAGGTGGTGAGATGTACATTCCTGCTGTAATCACCTTTCCTTTTCTGCCTCATTTTCTTCCTGCCCTCTATTTACTTCATTATGTTTAGCTGGCTATAGTTGTAGGCATGCAAAAAATTGCAAGCTTGTGACCCAAAAGTAAAGTAAAATCACCACCTTAGCTTACTGCTGGTAATTTTTTCCAGATCTCTAAGCAGCTAACAACCGTATGCTTTGCTTTCTCGTGCAGTACAATTGCAAATGTATTCACCATTGACAGCCAAGGAGGAAACAGACTGCATTTTCCATTTGTACTGCTCTTTTCTGTCTTTTATATGTATTCATGTTCATCTTAAAAAAGACAGGATCAAATTTGAACAGCAAGAGTAGCAGTTGCTCCAACTAATAATTTCTTTTTCCTCTCCTTTTCCTCCCCCAAGTGACACTTGTTATTACTCTAAGTATCACAAAAGACTTTTGGTTTTCTTCATTATAGCTTCACTTTATCACAAAAGAGAAAAAAGATAAAGGATGCTATTAAAATTAAACCATATTTAATAATTTGTTTAGAAACTGCTTTAATAAAAGATTATCAGAGGTTTAATATTACTAATTCACCACAGAATAAGCAAGTCAGAGACTATATTCAAAATATCTAGCCTTGATTTAGTGTTGCAATAACTGTCTCTATTAACAGTGTTACCTCTGTAGACCAAAATCTTCCAATGCTGTGAACAGAGTAGTACTTATCCATGTTATGCCCAACTCTGGATCATGTTCTTTTTCCTCTGTATGAAGCCCTTAGAAGATTGTATTAATATTTTAGTAGTCAAATTATTTTTTTTTATTTCTTCTTAAACATGAGGAACAGTAGGCATTTCTATACATTATCACCTTTCTGCAGCATCAAGTGTTCCCAGAAAAATAAAGAAAGAGATTCTTGAAGTTAAGGATTTAGCATTGGGGAGTTTGCTGCAGTCCTAAGTGTGAAAAAGCAGATTGCAAGCTGGTACAAAACTTGAGTCCATGCGTGTTTCTTAAAAGCTGATAGGTGAATGATTGTTTATACAGTGTCTACAGCCTCGCTACTTCAGGCAGGGATTTCACCAGATCAGACATAATAAGCAGCTTTTGGAATTCTCTTGGACCCATCCCAGAAAGTCTGGTATGTGCCATGAACTGATGATATTGAATCAACAGTCTTTTCCAGCTGTAATTGCTCTTTTTGAGTAAATGCAGAAATCAGATACCTTGATGATGGTACATCTAGTGAAGTTGTCATTACATTTAAGGGTGTAAAGGTTCACTAATTGTGCTTGGGATTTGATAGTTGCTTCTCAACCTGATCGTAAGAATATTCACCACAGAAATTTTCACTCAAAAAGAAGAAGGAAGGGGAAAAAAATGAATTTTTTTTTAAGGCTTTCCTGTGTAAAATTGAAAACATGGCACAAAGCCATTACAGTTTTATTTTGGAAAAATCACTTTTTGTTTCCAAATGTGGAAAAATGTTAAGAGCTTTTTATTGATTGCATTTCATCTCTGTAAGCGTCTACTGCATTGTTTTAAATCTGAGCATGGCTCTTTACCTCTGAGTTGTTGCTGTGTTACATACTGATATGTTGTTCTGAAAGCCAGGGGTTTTTTACCCAAGATTTGTTTTTAAATAACTGCAACCCCACAGTTCTCAAAAAAAAATTAAACGGAAGTTATCAAGGCCTGGCTTCCCTGTAAAGCATATAGTAGCAGAGGCATTTTTGATACCAGGACAGCATGAGATTTTAAGTTTCTTTCAAGGAATAATTCATAGGATTCTTTAGCTAGTGGGAGGAAAAAATAAGCTAAATAGTGATGCTTGGAAACTGCACTTGATCAGTATTGGCATTACAGTCTTTTCATGTTTTGCCTTTTTCTTATTATAATAATGGTCTAATTAACACTGCTTAGCACCTTACCTACATCTTAGAGTTGTTTTGGTTTTTTTTTTTTTTTTTCTGTGTGCTTTGTGTGTCCATGTATGACCTAAACTGTATTTGGGAGCTTGCTCTTTTTCTTGTCTCTGAAAATAAGTAGGAAAGAGCAGCATCAAGTTCCTGTTCTCCAAAGTATCTTTAAGATGTCAAAAGGGTCTTAAGCCTTCCTTCCAAATTCTGTTCAACCAGATATTTGTCATGTTTTGCCCAGAGAAAATGTGTATACAGTCAGAGAGGACATGTTTACTCTGTATTAAATTGACATCATCTGCTAGTGCAATAGCAGCAAAGTACCTACGCTGTTGGAAGGTCTGGCACTAAAATAATATGTGAATCATAATACTGGACTGAGAGGAAGAAAGTAAGTGGTTTTCTAGAAGGAATGTGCTAGTATGTTCCTGACTAAATCTTGAAGGCACCTGCAGGCATACTGATTAACATTTCTAGGGGTGGTGTGGATTGTTCCGTTTCTCACTAAGGGAACTAAAGGAAATGTATTCCTTGAAACTTCATGTACAAGGAACAGATGTCAGAAACAAGCATACCTGGCAGCTGTGGCTAAAGTTCTGTTCCCTTGGTCTCTTCTCATTTCTGCAAGTCTCATTTCTTCTCACCTTCACCAAGAAGGTGATGCTAAATAATTTCACACCAGAAATAAATTATGAGGTTTAAGTTGTGAGATTGTTAATCTTGGTCACGTTTCACTTTTTGTGTGGTGTATTCATTGTCTCCTAGATGCTGACTATGCCTGAGACTATTTTCTAGAAAATAAACTCTGGCATAGCTGATGCTGTGAATCCACTGTAGGATGTCCATAGCTTGTGCTATGTAGATCAGTGAAATACCATAGTCCTTTCTCATCTAAGATTTATTAATCATAAAAGTCATAAAAAGCAGTGAAGTTCTCTGGCTTCATGAATGGGCAATATAATTTCAGCATACCACATCCTATTCAACAGCTCATAAAAATATAGTGAAAAGATGCTGACCAACTCTTGCGAGTAATGGACACTTACAGACTAGCCAAGATGTTTGTCTTTAATTTAGTTAATTGCTACTGGTCTTAATGAGTGAAGAATGGTGGGGAAAAAAGGCTGACTGTGGCATGGAAAACACAGAGTCGTTTAAACTGAGAGCTGACAAGAGTAAGAAAATGAATGTAGAAAAATTACCTCAGCTGCAGACTAGGTCATACTTGGACATTTGCATACACTTGAGGAACTCTGTGCCTGAGATCATCTTCATTCTGGATCTTCTAATAATGAGATAAATAGTGCTGAAGTTTAATTTGTCTCCCTTTGCTGGCAGCTGAGCTGATTGCCCCACTGCTGTCTTCACCCCTCATTTGTCATTTCAGTGAGAGACTGTAGGCCTCCCCCAGGCTCTGCTTTCAAACTGGCTCAGTTTCTGCATTCAGACACAGACTACAAGGCCATGGGTGAAAGGTGGAAATTTAAGAGAGGCAAAAGAAGAACATTTCCCAGCTCCCTTCAGCAGGGAGTCTCACAGAAGTCGTCTGAAATTAAGTGAAGACTCTTAACCTTGCCCCATCTATCCACAAAGATCTTGTAGGGTGGGCAAGTCCTTGACACCCAGGAAAGTTTTTTCACCTCACCACTGACAGAGTGAAGCGTGTTATAAATAATTGAGGCAAAAAATGTGCTTTTCCTTATTTTCCCTTACATTTGGCGGATTTGATGTTTTGTTTATTTGCTTATTTGTCTGGTTTTTACTTATCTGACATTCAGTTTTGTCTCTCGGGTAAATAATGAGAGTAATTCTTCTGCAAATATGGCCAGGGGAAAAGATAGTTTGGATATAGCAATAGGCACCTTACATCTTATTCACTTCCTTGCCTAGCAAGTGTAAATTTTCTGTTATGGAAAATATATATCCTACTGTATCTGTTTCTCCAGACTTTTTTTTCCCCCCAAGGAATATTCCCTACTTTCTGTGGCTTAGTTGAAGTATAATACATTTCCTCTTGTTCTGGAAACAAAATTGGTAATATTATCTTACAGCCTAGAATATGGGTTTTGTAAAAACTGCTGGTGGTGAAAGTGTTTGTTTCAACCAACAACAGGAAGTTTATACTGATTCTGAGCTACATTTAACCCTCTTTTGGAGAAAATGCTCGGAAGCAATCATTTACTCCAATAGGCTGATTTACTTAACAAAGGATTTCACTGTTGACTCCATACCTGTCTGCCAATTTGAACAGATTTGAGCCAGGGAGACTCCCAAGAAGCTGTTTTTTTCCCATTGCAGTTTGGTAGATTTCAGATAAAGTATAAAATGTTGGTTCAAATAATAGTCCACTGATGTCCTCGTCTGCACATCTTAAGAAGGCTTTATGTACCTGACTCTAGGCAATTCCTTGGAATGTAAAAGAATTCAATGCAAATTAAACATTCAGTTTGGAAGGTACTAAGTTATGACACATCCAAGAGAACTGAGTATGAGAATAAAATGGTATTCTAAGGAAAAATATCATTAGAGGAATAAATCTATTCACGACAATTTTAGTGAATGGAGAAAACAGTAAAGAGAATTAATAAAAAGATAATTAAAAATGAGTGCTAGACAGACAAGTATAGACAAAGAGAGAGTAAAAAGACTGAGTTTTCTTAACTTGCCAGTCCCTAAATGATTTAGTTTTCCTATGTGAAAGATGATTACAACACGACAAGGAGTAGTCAGTAGCCAGTCCTTCACGAGTCCAATAATTTGCTTTACTAGCAAATTATTTTCACTAGGAAACTCCACTGTATGTCAAACCAATTTCAGTTTCAAAATATGTAACTCTATTGTTAGTTAGCTAAAATTTGTCTGTTATAAAATGAAGACTGGAATCATCTTGTTGCACTGTTTGCAATGCATTTTGTGACTCAGTGTTTGCTAGATTAAAGGCAAAATGTATCAAAGAAGGGGAATAAAATTCCAGAGCCAAATATGTTTTTTTGGAGACATTTCTGTCATGAAACTGAGACGGCTAAGTCCAGTGAATCATGGCATCTGTATCTGGTGTTGGGCAGGATTCCTGCACCTATCCTGAGTATAAAAAAGCAAGTCTCAGTCTTTCTGTTCCCAGGATTTTTTTTTATTTTTTTTTTAATAGACACTATTAGACAGCTGGTAGAGGGTTGCCAAATACAACTGCCAGACAGCAGGAATTGTAACAGATGATGAGAGTATGCTCTTGATTGTATAGGAATCCATTAATTAGAAGGCAGGGGGAAAGGAGAATTTGGGGTTCTCGGAACACAAATCACCCTGATTTTGGAATGATACAATGTACTCTGGCATTTTCTCTCTCAACCTGTCCTTTGCCTGAGAAATGAGCGTACCAGCTCTCTTCACTCGATGGAGGGTGCCAGGACTGAGGATTTTAATTTACACTGGCAATCAGGCAATCCCTTAGCTGCTCCAAAAACAGAGAGAGGGAAGATGGATAAAAGCCAGTAATTGCAGAAAAAGAGCACTGCAGAGCTTAACCCAGAAGAAACAACATAAATAAAGGTGTGATATAGATAAGGCTACAGCCTGCATTTCATATATATCTCTATAGATATGTATTTCAGTGTCCTTCTTTTTGTAATTTTATCACCAATCCATGCCCATCTTAATGCTGACCATGTCTGACTGTGGCTGCTACGGTACATATTTTATTAATTGTTTACTTACAATTGCAATAGCTTTATAGTCTTAAAATGTAGCCAGTGCCTTTTCTCCAGTTTTCTGCTTCATTGCCAGTTCCCTTGAACTAGGAAGCAACTTAGCTGCTGAAATTACAAAATACCTACATAATAAAAAACCTTCCAGTACAAAAAGTAACAGATTAAAATGGCATATCTGAGGCAGACACTACCTTACTGTAGTTTAAAATGCTTAGTTTGAAAATGACTTAATTTGAAAACACTGTAATGAAAGACTGTTAATGATATACCAGAAATGAGCTAAGGCTGGTTTCAGGAGCACAGATGGCTAATTGGCTTCAGTTGGTAGGTTATGTTGTTTTAATTAAATTTTATTAGGAAGCATTTCAAAGCCATAACTGATGGTTTAAGATGAATATGTTTCTTCATAAATGACCTATTGCTAACCTTTCTTTCTTTCTCTCTCTCCTCTCAGTGTTAATAGAGGCTGCTGTGACTGAGCTCTCGATGGCCATCTCTTGCCTCATACATGTTTACAGCAGCAGCTTTGATGCGAATTTCCAGCTTGCCAGCATACCTAAAAGCCCTTGGTGTTCGGACATTAGCCTAGATTCCCAGCTCAGCTTCACAGTTTATGCTGCCCATAACATCCCAGAAGCCTGGGTGAACAGGTAGGAGGAGATCTAGAAGCTGTTTTCACAAGACAGGGTGTTGTCTCTTATGATCCCGTGTTTTTCACAGATGCTAGCTTACCTCTGTTGCTTTGGTGATACTCCTGTATTAATGCTAGAGGCTGAGTAAGTGGGTGTATCTCCACTGTTTTTCTATAACAAAGGGCACTTAAGCTTAACTAAGAGACTTCCATGACCCATAGACAGAGAATTAAGGAGGTGGCCTCTATTGTTGCCCTTGACTGGTGTGGCAGGAGGGCAATAGAAACTAAGTCAGACCACTGGCTTTGATGGGTACGCTTACAAATGCTTGTGTGAACTGACTTGCTCAGAGGGAGGGAGGAAAGGGTGGGCACTGCATGCCAAGAATGTTTGGATTGGGACTTCGTGTGGTCTGTGCAGTACAAATAACTGGAAGGACTGAAGGCCAGCTTACCACATTAGACAAAGGGATGCTTGCTCAAACTCAGTCAGACTGAGCCTTTATCAGCAGCTTTTGTTCTTGATGTTTTCAAACCCCATTACTTGGCTAAGCATGTGCATTGACGATCCTCTTTATAGACAGTGATTAAAAGAAGTGTAGTTTATAGGTTCAAGCATATGTAGTATATTAGCATAGCAGAGGAAAGAAAGAGACACATCTTCAATAAAAAGCTGATTGAAAAGTTCTCTTCTGAATTGTTTATTTGGTCAAATTAGTTGTTTCTTCAAATAGCTGCTTTTCCTAGTCTGAGCAAAACTGGTGTTCTTCTCTTATCACTCCAGTGCAGTCAAATGAGGACAGGTGGCTACGGTCTGGTAGCATTGTTTTTATAAGTCAAAATCCTGTTCTCCAAGCTTTTATTAATATTTTCCCCTTACTCCAACTTTACCTTGAATTCCAAATGACTAATGAAAAAAGTGGGATCATTTATATTAGACTGTGAGCAATAGACTACTATACAGCATTAGTTGCAATTAACAGTTTAATAGAAATCTGAAAGAATTTGCATTAGTTAAGGTAAAAATAGAGAACTCTAATCACTGTAATGATTTTGCAGATGGTTATAGTATTCCCACTGCACTTTATGTTTTACTAGAAAAATGTGAACTTACATATGGCCTAAAGGCCACTGGTGATTTAAATGCTATGGTAAAGCAAGTGAAAATGAGAATCTCTGTTCCTCCTTAATTCCTCCATTCTTTCCAATATTCACAGGCAGCATGGGGTGCCGCTCTGACACCTACTTTCATCAAATGCTAACTTCATTCACATATGTACTCCCTGCACTTATTTCTGCAATGTATGTTTTCATGTTGGCTATGTCACAATTCTCATTTTCCCTTTCCCAAAGGTCATGTTTTATGATCTTGCTGCTGCTTATAACATGTATTTTTAATATATATTCCTGCATATATATATATGTATATATAATGCATGTATTATAAATGTTAATTTTTACATCCTTTTCTGTCTCATATTATTTTCTTTTCTATACAAGTCAGTATGTGACAAATGGCTTTTAATCATTTGGGATAAGGAAGAGTAAATTCTCTTCTGTTTTACAGGATCATATTAGTGTCCTGTCAAATCCCTCTCAAGTTCACTTTCGAGGATTTGATTTTTGTCAATTTTTTATCAATTTATGCTCTCAATTTCTTCTTCCAGTCTTACTCTTCTCATTAAAAAGATAGGTAGAGGACCTTAGAAGTTGCAGAACAGTGTTGCAAAACTGATTACTGTTCTTTACTATATTGTAATTCCTTCTTGGATTTTGTTGGATATTTTTTGTCAGCTTGTTGTTTTTATCTTACTTAGATCGCAAACAGATATGCTCTATTTGATGCCAGTGGCATAACATTGCTTGTTTCATTTGTTTCTACATCCCCAAAAATCAAATTCCTATCTACATGTGGACGATAACAAGTAATTTTTGGGACATCAGACAGTCATGCCTTCAAACTCACAGGGAGTGTACCTAGACAAAATGTTCTACAAAGACCTAAAATGTGTTGAAGTGCACACACTCTGAACAACCTTTCTGACTTCAGTTAAACTGAAGCATTATATAAACATTAATCTTTCCAAGTTTACGTCAATTTGGTATATAAATCAGGGATATATCTGTGTATTGTGTATCAATAATTCTGTTTAAACAGCAGTGCTTAATCATTTAATTTTATTAAAACCTATTATTTCCTGCACCATCCTCAAACTGTTTGCAATGTTTAGGTTCCAGAGAAAAGATGTCATGTTTAAGAGCAGAAGCATTTTCTAGTCTTGTAAGGTATTTTTTACTTTCTCTGCATCTATACCTCATAGGTACTACAGATTCCAGACCTTTCATTTTAATTAAAACAAAAAAAGACAGAGAAAAGAAAAAGCATATCTGCTACAATAACTATAACAGTAATTACAATGTTCTGGAAAAGATTAACAATCATAATTGTAAATAAGACAAAGCTAGACACCTTCAATTTGCAAATGCTTCAAATGTGTTGTTCTGATTTGACTCTGTTTCCCATATTCATCATTCTTGTATCAAATGTGGTCTAAAGTTGAGTGGCAGGAAGATGTGGAAGTTAAAAGTCCAGTTAAGAACACTAATTGATTATGTACTATTCCTCTATTTTGACTAAAATTTTATAAGACTTCAGTAAGAAGAATATTAAACCACCAGCCCCAGACCTGACTTACCCTATGAAGCTAATCGGTATCTGAATAATGCCAACACGTAAGACTATAATGCTTCCGCTGTAATGAATGCATAGATTCTCTTAATGACACACATGTCTTTCACTGATTGGAAAAGTAAGTATAGAAGAATTAGTGTTGACTGAAGTTGTGTCATTAGAGAATCGTAACATTTCAAAACTTGTGTCCAAATGTCCCTTGACTGCATTAATGAAACAAAAATTAGTCTTAATGACAAAAACATGGAACAGAATTTAGGTGTCTGAAGTAGTTTTCCTGAATATTAAAAAAAATACCAAGCCAAAATAAACTGCTTCCACTCCCATATTAATAACAGATTCATTTAATACTTTTTGCATGTAAGGATGGATTTTCACAAGCTGCTGAACAGTTAGCTTCAAATTTGCTGTACTGGACATGTTAAATTTCAATTAATCGTTGCCTTTTTCTTTTTTTTTTTTTTTTTTTTCCTTCCCTTTAGCTACAAGGTTTTCTCTTTTTCCTGTTCACTAACTTACGCTGGGAAGACAATATGTCAAGTCAAGGTTTGCAAAAATATACCAGTTAGAAGATCCTTCTTTTTCCTGGCTGACTGGAACGAGAAGTAAGTTTTGTCAGTGTTTGATATATGCCTGTCTGACAGATTTTATACATTCAATATTCATTTCCCCCAAAATGATCCATATCTTTATTATGGATCTTCTTCTAATCAAATTAAACTCCACAGAATTCAGAGAAACTGACGTAAATGGGAATGCAAAAAGGAGTGGGATAGCCAGAGGAAGGGCAACAGGACTAACCTAAGTCTGATCTGACAATAAAGCAAACTAAGCAGTCTGAGAATAATTCTCATTAACTATTCATGGAGGAATAGTGGAACCAAAAGCAGATATGACAAAAGGCTGTATTTCTGTTCTCTTTTAAGAACTTCTTTCCTTCAGATCCACCCCTAATAGATATGCAATCCAACTTGAGAAGGTATTGTAATGCTTCTTTAACGGAAGGAACAGGGCTATTGAGTTTTTCTGGGGTTGGGGGGTGGGGTTGTTTGTTGGTTGGTTTCCTTTTTTGCATAAGAAGGGTCTGCAGTTTTAAAATTAGGACCTTAGTTTGAGACGGGAATTTTAGACTAAAGGCTATCAACTGCCTGTCACCTGCCTGTCTGTCTGCTTTAAGGAAACTAACTCCATTGAAAAGCAAGGTACACAATCAGTTAAGGCAATGGGTTGCTAAAAAGCATATTTGCAATAGATGGGAGAGAAGAAGGTGGCAATTTTTTATGATTTGGTGGTTAATATTGTATTTTTCCAACTTTCTGAACATGACATGTTTACATTTACAATCTTTCAAATTTTTGATATTTTACATCACTGTTTACTGTATTATAAATCTGAAAGCAGCTTGATTACATTATAATTGAACAAAGCCTACAAGGCAGCTGAAAGGTTTTTTTTTTTTTTTAAATTACAACTGAATGCAGAGTGTAATTCGTAACCTCTGTTTGCCTTTATCTAAGATATACAAGAGTGAGCATGTTGAGATCATGACAATAGATTCTGGTTTTATTCTAAATCTAACACAGCACTTAACAATAAATCAAATGTTTTCACATAAAGACAGGAATTTGGTATAGTATCAGATTATTAGGTAGGATGGTGATGCCAAGGTTTCTTTTCTGTATGAAAATATGCATAGGGAAAGAAATGTTTATGCTGTTTTTAATTTATTTTAAATACAAAACACTCGTCACAGTCCTATCATGAGAAAATGTGAGTTTTGCTATTTGTGCTGCTAAACCTCTAAACAAACGAACAGCACCAAACCTGACAGAACAATCTGTATATTCAGAATATTTTGAAATATACAGAGAGAAGGAACAATAGAGGTGGTGCTATATGCCTATCTGGCACAATTTAAAACATACTCAGGAAGAGGTTAGTTTGATTTTCATATGTTGAATACATGGATATAAAAACGAATACATTTTGCAAGAATTCAAGCAAGAATTTATTAAAAAATAGATTATTTCTCTGAGATAAGGGTTACTGAAATTGTTCTTCATGTCATTAAGTGGCACCATTTCCTAATGTAGCAAGTTTGAGTCACACACCAGCTATGTTCACTCTTAGTTATCTTTTGGCTGTAACATCACCTTTCTGAAATAGAACAGAATATCTTTGATTAAGAGTTGGCAGAGGATACAATTTCTATTTTGTAAAGTTTCTTGTCTTGCGTTACAAAGGCTACTTTCATTGTAATCCATATGCTGTTTTCAGTTGATCACAGCCAATGAAAATGCAGGTGGTAAAAAGTCACCAGGAAGAGTTTCTATTACATTAGGAAGTCAGATATTGTCTATACGGGTAGAGATCAATCAGGCCCAAACATGAACCTAACTAATTCAAAATGAGTCCTGATCTTAGATTAAGATTGACTCAACAAGCTAAAAAAAATGGAGAGTAGCGTTTTGATGGCTGGAAATCTAGGAAGAGAGTTTTTACTGAAGAAAGGACTTGCTTTATTGGCTGATTTTCATGTATTTAGTTTGTATTATCAAGTACTGTAAGCAGTTACTGTCTGAACATTAACTGCATAGGTTTATGTGTTTAAACATGAGTTTCTGTGGGTCTTTCATTATATTTAGGCACTCACAGAATGTTCTCAGAAAAGATGAGAATCACTTGATACCTAAGGAGGTTGCTCCCTTCAGTGCTTCTTCTGTTTGTCCTTTTTTAAGAGTACACTTTTTGCTTTAGAAGATGTGGGTTATGTTTGAAAAGTGTGATTGTCACTTTAGTACAGAGTTCAAACAGGCAGATACTATCTAGCACTTAATCAGTAAAGTCCAAAAGCTGCCCCCTTAATTTTCTAATCAGATTAATTTTTCAGTGACTGAGAGCTCCCAATTATTTTCTATCTTTTGTCTTAGCTGGTTGCTCTTAATATATTTATTCTACTTTCTCCTCTTTTTCCAGCTTTCCATTCCATCCTAGGACGTTGTCTACCTAGATTTTGGTAAGGCCTTTGACACCATCCCCCACAGCATTCTCCTGGAGAAGCTGAAATCATGGCATAGACATGTGTACTCTTCACTGAGAAAAAAACTGGCTGGATGGCTGTACCCAGAGAGTTGTGATTAATGGGGTGAAATCTTGGTGCCCAGTCACCAGTGGTGTCCTGCAGGGCTCAGTTTTGGGGGCAGTCTTGTTTAACATCTTTATCGATGATTTGGATGAGGGGATTGAGCACACCCTCGGTAAGTTTGCAGACAACACCAAACTAGATTGATCTGCTTGAGGGTAGGAAGGCTCTACAGAGGGACCTGGAAAGGTTGGATCAATGAGCCAAGGCAAATTGCATGAGGTT
>VXBJ01005522.1:0-47143 GCA_013400055.1 Nycticryphes semicollaris | reverse complement strand
AAAAAAAAAAAAAGAAGCTTTATGTTTATTTTGAGTATTTCTACCATCCTAGTGCTTAGAGTGAAACAGAGGGATTATCTTGGTTGAGAATCTAATTTGAGATGAAGAGTTAAGGAGTCCTCATCTGCAGCAAGCTGATATATGCTGAGTACATGCAGAAGCAGACCATTAGGCATGATAACTTAATTGAGGAATGCTTGGGCACCTTGGGAGGTAAATGGAATACATGAGAATCCTGTTCTTGAGAACCTGTGAGATTTTCTTCAAGTCCCAAAGGAATGATTTCTGGAAGATCTGAAAGCCCTCAGCTCCCTGTGATGCTGATTTTTCAGATGTATGCCAACAGAGCAAGGGTGGTGATTTTCATTAGGAAGATCTCAAAGTCATTCAACAATTTTGAAAATTTTACTGAAAAATGGTTCCATTCTCTCATGGTACACACAGTTATCACAGTGAAAGGGAGAGAGGGTTACATTCCTTTCATTTGCTGTATAATTGTACAGATCATTGCTGAAATGACCCTTCAAAGCAGAAATAAAAGTTGAGTTTCTGGGGAGAAATGATTTAGGAATAGCATGTTCAACACCCCCTAATCTGATAACTGTGTCATTTACAATTATTGTAATTACTAACACAAAGAAGCCTAAATGCTTTTTCCTCTTTCGGCCAACCGCAACTCCTCAGAATTATTAATTTACTCTTATTTCAATTGACAGACTGATTTAAAAATAAGGATAGCTCTGAGATTCCTTTTGAAATGTGAAACTTGAAAATATCTGAACGTTCATCCAGCCTGCTTTTCCTTTTCTAAGGAAAATCATGAATATTTTTTGGTAAACTACCTGCTTCTTAAAAAGTAAAACTGTCAGGTGATTTGTAATAGGTAATGCTATCAGTTAGTTGAAATAACTGAGAAGCAACAGTAGGACCTTGAGAGGCTGTTTCCTGCTCCACAAAAAATTACAAGTTATTAATTGTTCTAATTTGACTCCATTAGTAAACCAGGAAACCATTAGTAAACCGAGCAATGAACCTAACATCACTCCCCTTGCTCCAGGAGTGCAATTAAACTTCAAGACTTATTTCAGTAGAGTACTTCTGTACCAAAAAAAGATTTGTACCTTGAAGTGTCATGCTAATGTGACAAGGGTACCTTTTATTATTGCAAATACCATTAGGGTCTTTAAATGAACAAACTCTGTAAATGTCTATAAAGAGATTATCAAGAAATCTGACAAGGAAAACTTGGACAAAACATTTATAACTTGGAAAATACCACTTTCTCAAAGGAAGACTTGAGAGAAAAAATAGAGGTGAATTTGAGTTCTAAAAAAGTATTAACAATCTCATGTCTAGGATTTAATTCATAAGGGAAAGGACAGAAATAAGCTGTTTGAAGAATCCAGTAGCCCTGAGGTGTTTGCCTGGGTCATCAAACATCCTTTATCAAATCCTTGTTGCAGTTGGTCACTGAGCTATTCTTCTCAGGGTAAAGAAAGATAAGAACAGAGAGTGATCTCTTTTTCTCCATTCAGATGCATGTTAAAAAAAATTATTTTTTTAAACACTAGAAAAAGAAAGAAATAAACATTTTACAAATACGGTTCCTCATTTCTGTACCATTATATCTTTTCCTGATTAAAAAACACAGGAATTCTCTTCAAGATGGTTGTGCCTTATGTTAAAGAGAAGGAAAAAAATTATCAGTTTTGAATCATTCTCAGATATTACTTAACATTTGAGTGACCTGAGGCAAAAGATCACTTCATTTTAAAAGACTGAATTCACTTGTCTCTGTAAATTTGATACCTATTTTCTCTGCCAAAATTATTATTGTCATTGTACCATTATTTCTTTCCTTGATAATTTAATTCTTTATTTTATATTTTAATATATAGCATACAAATTCTTTTCATCTGCTTCAAGAAGTGTGAAGAGTTTCTAAAGGTTTTGGACAAGACCATGTCAAAGTCTCTTGCCAGATCAAAGTGCTGTGGCTATTTCCTGAGATTTTAACACTTCAGTTCTTCTCTAAAAAAATACTGACTAAGCAGAGTGTATGAGAAATATAGAAAAATGTAGAAGCAAAACCCAAATGTTTAAATAAAGCATATTACTTATTTAGCATTTCTTATTGCAATCTATACTCCATACCTTGCCCATGTTGAAACAATACAATACCACACAATTAAAAACATTTTGGTCTCTTTAATTAATATTTAATTTAATGAGTAGTAAATTTGAAATTTGCTTTATTTACATTATTTCCTCAATTTCAGTAATATCTGTCACTCTTCTCACAGCTGCCTTAGTGTTCTGATTTATAACATGAGTAGCTGATGGATATACAAGGCAGCCACTATACTCTTTATCAAAAGTATGTTGGGATGATTTCTTATCAACTTATGTTTCTGTACCAATAGCTTCACCCTTTACAGAACTGACTTTCTGCAAGTTTTCTCCAAACTTTGCCTAAATTAGGTTGTTTACCTTAAAATTATTTCTTGTACACTTGTTTTGTAACATCGTTTTGGGGCAAGAAGTAGGAAAGAACCCCTACCATAAATGCAATTTTTTTTTAGAAGTCTGAAATAACAACATAATTTTGCATTTTCTGCATTCAGCACCTTCAAATTTCTGGAATTGATTTAAACTAGAAACTGTGGGGAGGGAAAATGTGGTTCTTATAAATGTCTGTAGGACATTTAGCATAACTTTGTAGTTAAAAAATGTATCTCTAATTTGAATTTTATAGAATACTGTAGTAGTTGTAATTATAATAAAGTAGTTATTTCACAATATCATTCCAATGCAGAATTCAGAGTGCCGTGAGATATGCGGGGTTTATACTTAGTAGCTTTGGATTTCCTTTAAGTTTACCCTCTGCTCTGAACTTCTGAGGCTTGTGATATCAGGTTTGGGGATAATTACATTATTTTTACACCATATTTTGTCCTCATTTTCCTGGTATATCCAGTCTAAGCAGTAACTCTGCTCTAATGTTATATACGTTTGGGAATGAATACGGTAATAATGATTGCTGCTGCCAACTTGTACAGTAGGCGAGCCTCCACATCCACATTTTTCATCCTTATCAGGTAGTTGACTTTAGATAGTGGCCCTAAATCAATACCAGTAAGGCCCTTGATGGTGCTTCTCTATAAGAAGTCTTATTAGACGCAAAAAACAGTTCAAAAAGTGTTTGCAAGACTGTGTGCCAACTTTCCATTCCTTCACATCAGAAAAATGTGTTTATCTCTTGGGCTGAATAGTTTAGTCATCTAGACCTAATTAACAAATCAGAAATCCATCATTTGGGGCAATCTGGGAGTTGTAATGTCCCCCACAGTGCCCATTGCTCCAACTTCACTGATTCTAGCAACAAAATTTATTTTGAACATGTATTTCCAAATTGGACACAGCAAGCAACAAAAATTTCCTCTTGCTGAGTGTGGTGAGGGAAGTCTGCCATGTGACTTGGGGACACAAGGTTGACTTAATTTTAAGTTAGGGTAGCTTGAGCTATCCTTAAATAGCAGTGCCCTCTTCTGTTGTAATAAAATGGGAAATTTAGTTTACCTCCAGTAATAAGCAAGAGCTGGGAATCTGTGTAATTCCAGGGGTTTCCAGCTGCCCTCATTTTGCAGAAGCATATGAATAAATAAAAGGTGGTAGGCACAGAGCAGCATTTGTTTATTCACCTTCTGATGTACTTGATGCTGAAGTTGCTATATGGAATCCATTGTCTGTGCCTGTGATCACTATTCAGCCTTTACAATGGCCATTATCACTACCCTCACCTTACAGATGGGAAAATTGACAGACAAAATGGAGAGTGATCTGCCTGAGTTCACCAGCAGAATCATGTAGAAGAGAGAGGCATATGTCTGTTCAGTAAATGTTATGGTTATAATGCTCATGATGCTGGCTCCTTCCTTTTCTAGAATGAATCCTGCACACTCTTTCGCTTCTTTTCCTTTTTCTAAAAATTATCAAGCATTGTTCTTACTGTTTCATTCATCTGTATGGCCTTCTTATTCCATTTGTGTGTCCAAATGCAGACTTGGTCCTGAATAATATTAACTGTGCAGTGCATACAGTGCTCTAATGATTGCTAAGAAAAGCTGTGCCTCAAAAATGTACATCATATTTTACAGTTGTTGATGCCTCTTCACATCTTTTTTAAAATGCCTCTTATGTTTACAGACTAGCCTTAGTCCAAAGAGTGACTTACTGATGGAAGATATATTAACTCCCCACTTATTTGCAAATGTATCAATTAGGCTACTCTATACACAAGTTATTAATATGTGTCTGGGTTTTACAACTAATTTATTTTTTCTTAGGAGAAGTCTTCTCCATACTATCAAAAGGGTTTAATGTCTGTGGTTTTACTCACAGTTCTATAATTTGTTTTTAACACATGAAGTCTTCTCAGTCCAGAAAAGATACATTCCTTTCCTTGCTGTTTCTGTAGTTGAGGACTCTGAGAAACCCACCTGCTGATTCTTCCTTATCTTCATGGACAGTATTTAGCTACATCTGCACTCAGTGCAAATGAGTTGAAATAATGAACTCGGGAAATGTCTCAATTAAACACATCTACAGTTCCTCTGAGGTCTGTGCTACTTCTTGTATTTGCCCACACAATTTTCCAGTTTTCCCAGAAAAAAAAAAAAACCAAAACAAAAAAAAAAAAAAACCCACTGCAAGTATTCATTTTAATAGCCCTCCATAGTTTCAGAGCACAATATGAAAGTGTTTAGCAGTAATGAGGGCTGAAAAGGATAATTAAGTCTCCATGTTCATTCAGTTTGCAGCTACTTGTCTCTCCTCTAACAAAAGTGCCAATTAGTTCAAATTATGATGTAAACCACTGTCCGCAAACAAGTGACTGTAGAGATGCGACTCATTTATTAAAGGTCATCTGAGTACACATCACGGAAAAAAAAATTTGAACCACCATTGGTCAGTTCCACATTCACATCAGTGACCTAAATATGAAAGACTTAATGTCACCCAACTGCTTTACTCCCAAGTGCTATCTGGTTCACATCACAGCTCTTTTTTTTTTGTCTCTGTTCCCCTGAAAATACAACTACAGCTGCAGAAGAAACTTCAGAATATGGTTTTGTCTTTAATCATCCTGAGTTGTGTTCTCACAATAAAATAAAATGTTTGTGCTAAAAACATGAATAGCTTGAGAAGTGAAATAGAAGAGTTAGCCCTGAATTGGGTTTACACGCAGTGTTGACTAAAAAATTACTTTGCAGGAGTTTCTTATTTCTTCTTCAAATGACTTTGCAAACTGAAATAAATTGTTGGTATTCAAAAAGTACCTTTTTAACAGCAATGTTGCAAATTCATGCTGGGATCAAGAAGTCTGTGTAGATTCTCTTGTACAACTAGCATCCTCCTCTCAGGTAAAAGCTGTACACTTAGATCTTATCTTCCTGACTGGCTGTTTCTGTTGCAATGGGCAGAAGAGAATCTAGGCCTTTCTCTCAGTTCTATTGACTGAGCAATGCTTGGAACAATCACAATAATAATTATTTGTTATAAAAAAAAAGGGATGTTGAACATAAACATATTTCTGACCTCACTAACCATTCAGATGTGACCAAATTAAAAGGTGAGTCCAGTGTACTATATCTTCCTCTATTCAAGTAGAGCATTCTTAATTAGAGTGTATTAGTTATGATTAGAACTTCCTGATTTTATTCAGGTTCTCTAGACTGAATGTTGTTGACCTGCATGCCTGGTTTTGATAAGACTTTCTTGTACGTATAATGCTTAGGTTGGTACTTCAGACTACATTCGTTCATCTGTCCAGAAGCCCATGTAGTACAAGCTATCCCACTTGAACTCCTTTCAGTTTTTTGGAGACTCTAATGTCATAGTCATGCCTCTCTGCCATCTACACATTAAATCAGTAAGGCTGCTTCATGGTTGCAGTAGGTTGCCATGAGTTGCTTGGTTTTGTGGAATAAATATGTGCTGCCCTCCACCTCATACAGTGTGTTGACACTTCATAATCTCTAATATATTCATCCTCAAAATTAAGCCTTGAAATAGAAATGTTGTATTATCGTTTTACACCTGCCTTAAATGACAACCCTTGTCACAAAAGAAGTCAGGGGTAAAGTACAGAGCTGACCTGGAATGTCTTGGCAGCTTGATTTATTTATTCTTGCAACTGCACAGATACCACTACAGCAGTGAGGCAATCAGTGTACAACCTCTGATGATCTAGGCCAGATTTGTACTAGCCATATAAAGATGAAAGGTTTGTTCTCCTTTTGCCTGTCCTAAGCTACCCAATTCCATGTATGTATTATTTGATGTAATTTCAATAAACCTTGTTCACCTTGTCCCCAGTACTGATGCAGTACTTCTGTCTGTGTTCATTGCAGGAGGCTCATTCATGGGACAGTGCTGCTTAATATGATGTTGTACAACACGCTTACAACCACCATGATTACCCCAGGTATCTGCAGTACTGATATGCCAACCTCTGTGACATTACAGGTAAGAAAGTGAGAAAGAAAAGGGTTGTTTTCTAACAAAGTGCAAGAAAAAGGGTTGTTCCCACATGTCATCAAGACCACATGTGTTTAAAAAACTATTTTATTATAGCCACTCAAAGAGAGCAGGTTAATCATAATGGAAGGAAGTATATAATTCTGCATGGTGACAAATAGGTACGATACTTTCCATAACAAATACCACCTATGAAGACTAGAGAAGGTTCTAGGGTAATCTTTGTTGTTGTAATTTTGGTGCCAAAAATACTTTGCACACAATGTAATGACTTGGTACCTGACTTACAGCTGCCTTTTCAAATCCGAACTTTTGTTCTGAGTACTATTGAATTGCATACTATTATAAATGGAACATACAGCTTGCAATTAGACTGAGTAGCATAAAGGATTTGTAAAGGAAGTGGCTACAAGGAAATTGCCAATAGGCATCAGCATAGCTCTCCCTTGATGACTACATGCTGAGCACCCACTCATTCTGGGCAGATTGGTGCTCCCAGTATTGAAAATCTATTAGGTCCACATGGTAGTTTTGTCACCTTTCCAGGTTAAATTAGCAACTGGATATTTCAAGGTCAAAGCCAATTGTTTTCTGTATTATAAAGCTGAATGACTATTAGTAAATGACATGTAAAAATAGATAATACAGATAAATGAGGCTAGCCTAAAAATGCCCTGTTTTTAATAGATAAGTAAATGGGGATTTTCTAGTCTGAGGAGTTCAGTCAAAGACAAAGCCTTAAAATAGCTCCCACATTAATAATAAAGGGAAGGTGAGAAAGTAAATTACTCTTAATTTATAATCTCTCTCTGCTGAAAGAAACTGAACAGGAGAATCATTCTGCCCATTCTTCTTCCCTGTTTTCAATTATTCCCATGCATGTGACAGTATCACAATCTCTGAACATGCTGGAAATGTCATAATGATAGTTTTTCCGATGTGTCTGATGAGACACTTAGGTTTTGTAGGGAATGATTTTGTTAACCTTTAGAAGAGTGATGCATATCAAATACACATATTAAGAAATAGATATTTATGAGGTTATGGTGTGCATTAAACTGAAGTTGGATGTTCAAATTGAGGTGAATTTTGAAGAGCAACCTGAATTTTCAGCTAAGGCTGTGGTCAGATTACCAAGCACTTCAAGCTTTGTTATTTTGGTTAAATATTTTCTTTTTCTGTGTCTTAAAAATATTATCCTAGATTTCTGACCCCTGTATGTAAATGTAAAGAATCAAAAATTGGTAGATGTTGTATAATAGTTATGAAATTAAGCATCCCAAAGTGATATCAGAAATCTGATTGCCACCATTTACACTGGCAAACTACACAACAGAATTATTCTTATTTATTCAGAAAAAAAACCCCAAACCCAAAACCAAAACAAAAACCGAAAAATCTACATTATAGGAAGCTTTCCATTTAAGAACCATCTCATTAAAAATAGGAAAGGAAGAAAAAAGGAAGAAAATACTTCAGCTTTGAGTTCAGGTGGTTTTTATAAAATTGAAATGCAGTGAATTAAATTCTCCCATGAAAGTCAATGATAAAGCTTTCACTGATTTTCGTGGGCTGAGTTTATCACAGTCCTTTAAGTAATATAATACATGCCCTGAACAACCTCAAACAATTTTCCCCTCTTCTTTCTCTCATATTTTGTGTACTACCTGTACAGTCCAAGATTACATTTATCAACAGTTGTACTTAAGAATACATATAGTTAAAAGGATTTATCTTTTTTTCTTGTTTTGTTTCTTTTTTTTTTAATTTTAAATAAAGATTGACTTTCCAGAAACTAATTTGGTGTTCATTAAACCTGAACCTGAAGAAAGAAAAGGTGACCTTGAAGAGCCAACGAAAGATTGCCTGATGCATATTACAAAACTTTCGCAGACGCATTCACTACTGCTGTAAGTAGTACCCAGCCAGCCCTGCTGATTCTTGGCTTGCTGTACTTATTCTATTGATCACAATTAAATGTATCCAATTCTTTAAAAACAAAATTTTCCTCTGAAGGCTTCTAACTTGATTGATTTGAGAACTACCACCTCTAAATGAGAGTATAGATCACAGCAAAGCTTAAATAAGCCCCTGGAGGTGGCAGTGTATTTTACCAGTTTAGAAAAGGATTGGTTTTGCCTTTCTATTACTATATCTTTTTGTGTCCTTGAAGCGAGAAAACTAATTTTTGAATCAAAAAAAACATTTTTGATTCAAAAAGCAAGATTTTCTGGTGGTGCAATAAGTCTACATCAGTATTAGCAAGAAACCTTTGTGTTCCATAAAAATCAGCCTTTTTTAGTAATAATACACTCAGTATTATATAATTTAGTACTAATTCACTTCGGCTATAGTACTTGAGTGGCACATAATCATTAAAAATACCTCTGTCAAGTACTAAGCAAGGAAAAAAGTAAGGAACGTTTAGCTTTCACAGAAGATGAATAAAGACAAAGTGAAAGAAAACACACTTGTGTATACTGGGGCCAATTAGTACTCTCAGCTATATGTATGTTACACTATCAATTAGGATTATGTACTGTATCAAATAATTTTAAATATAATCAGAGTGGAAACGGGAACACAAGTGCTTACAGAGAGCCTTTATACCAATCACAGTTAATTGTGTATATTAATCCTCCAGCAAAGGAAAAAGATCCATTAGTTGTACAGTAACTAAATAACTTAAAGCCAGTTCAGCCCTCTCAGCACAGTATGACATACCTACTAAGAAGACTGTTCTGTACTGATTTTGACGACGGCTGTTTGGCTTTTTTAAAATCAATTTCTTTTTAAAAACACAAACTTGCAGTTGTACTCAATGTTTACTTGGAATTTTTTTTTTTTTTTTTAAAAAAAGGGGTCTGTGATTTGATTCTTTTTTAATTTTATTAATTATTATAGGTGGCAGTAAGTAAACTTACTGGGAGATCAGTATTTTATTGCAAATAGCAACTGTGGCAAGGCACCAGCAAATTACAAGCAGAATTTCCACCTGATAAAGGTGCTCAGAAGTGATTTGGGGAGCCATCAAGCCAATTCACGGTAAAATGGTAGTTCTATAAGAAGGACTAACATCATTAAGTATTAGGGAAGTATGGAGTATTTTGTCAGGAAAGACACAGTGTGCCTTCTGTGAATAGAAATCCTGCGTCATCAACCTGTTGCTGTCCTAGAAGATTGTCAGTGGGTGCATGTATAGTTAGTTGGTGGATGTTCAAAAAATTTTGCTGAGGTTCCACACCAGAATATTAAAGAAATGAAGTTGTCATGGATTTAGAGGAAAACTGGTTAAAGGTAAAGATTGTATGTTTAATGGTGGCTTTTCAGAATGAAGTAATAAGCAGTAGGATCTTTCAGTACTCATGGTTGGGACCAGTTTTACTCATTATCTTAGCCAATGACAAAGTCAAGGAAATGGATGGGGAAATCTCTAAGTTTATAGATGGTAGTAAGCCTGCCAGATTCAGAAAGAACTTACAGAACTGTACATAAACGTCACAGATGAGCTTCAGTGTGGGTAAATTCAAGGGGACATATTTAAGGAAAAATTATCTAAGCATCTGTACATGACACTGAACTCAGAACTGGCAGTTACAGTGCAGGAAATACATCTTGACATTACTGCTGATATTTTCCTGAACTCATGAGGTTAACGAGGAGCTGCAGCCAAAAGTGCCAACAAAATATTGGGCATTGTCAGGAAAAGCATTGAGAAGTCTGTATTTGAACTGGGATAATTCAGTGAAATAGCTAGGAGGTCAATTGTCAAAAAATGAAAGAAAGTACGAAAGTAATTCCTAAGACAGCAATGCACATTTAAAATCTGTCATTACGAGGTTGTGGAGGCAGACAATATCATCAGATTTATGAAGGCTATACATACACAAATTCATGGATAATAGGTTCATTAATAGGTATTATAAGACCAGGCAAGGGTAGACCCTTATAACATCCCTAACATAAGTTTTGGATCCTGTGGGAAAGAGACCACTGAAAGTCACCAGGCTGAAGTTAAGGCTTTGGCAAGTTCAATAACATATTCTTGGAGGAAAGAGAGTAATAGTCCTGTTTTTTTCCATAATTTGTTTTTTCGTTATCCTATTTTATTGGGAAAGCAAAGCTGGTCCATCAAAAGGATTATCACGGTGAAGGGTGTTTGATACTTGATGTTTGAATGAAGGAATTCCATTTTTAAGTACTTTCTGATCAAGACTAATCTGTTATCCTGTAAATTTTGATGTATCTGTATCAGAGGAATTCTTTTTACCTTCCTCGATCATGATAGTTTTATTAAAAATTTTGTAACAACATATTAGCATCCAAGCATCCAAACACAATATTACCATGTTATAGAAGAAAGAAAATATCTTCCTTCCCTTTTTTTTTTTTTTTTGGTCAAGAAAAAGAGGGTGATCTAGGTAGCTTTTCAGTGGCAATATGTCTGTATTATGATGCTTCAGGCTTACAAGCCTCAAATATGATTTTGAAATAAATGGTATCTGTGGTTTGAAGACACAGGCTGTTCACATCCTTCTGTTCATTCTACTGAAAGGAGAGGGAATATCTTAATGGACAGAAAATGTTCTTCACCCTATGGTAGAAAAGGAAGAAACCAGTTAAAAACAGGCAACTCCATGGTTAGCCTTGTTATAGGCTGTTGAATCCAGTAGTGTTATGAATGTAAGGCTGCTATGGCTCCATGTCCCTCTGTTCAGCCATTAGAGAGGTGGACCACATATTCCTCATAAGAATATCAAAAAATCAACACAGGCAGAAAGCAGTACCTTACCAGTGCACAGAAACACATAACACTGCCACAAAATGCACAGCATAAACAGCCCCATTCTGTTCCTCCTCTCTGCCTGATCAGGATCAAAGTCCGCTGTTGGAATACATATGCATACATATATTTATATGTGTATAGTATCAAAATAATAGTTGCTCCAATAGTTGGGCTCAGACATTCAATCCTGTAGCTGACTCCAGATCTCCCTGCTCTCCCTAGACGCTGACATCCAGGCACATGAGCCTCCAAGGTTTACAACCATGCTCCATTTGCTGGTGCTTGGACCTTTTCCTGATACATGGGACGTGGGTTTCCCTAATAGCTGGTCCTGATGTATGGTCTTCCCAAGAGATGACAGTTGGACCCTTGTCTCTCTGGTAGCTGATTCAGATCACTGGTCCCCATAACCACCATCTCTTGGATGAGGGGATGAATGGGAGTGAAGCAAATGAACTTCACCATACGGCTCTTGTGCTCCTCACAGCCCTACACTGTGGGCTGCTGTGCGTTCTTTGGCATCATGACCAAACCAGGCAAGAAAGGGGACGCCAAGAAAATTCATTAATAACTGCCAGCCAGTTCAGATGTAAGTCTTTGATTCCTTTTAGAATTACTGTGTTTGAAATACAAACCTGAGAAAACTAGCCATCTGAGACAGAAGCTGCTCTTCAAATACCGTACAGCCTACTAGTGCGAGGTGACTCTTAGTGTAAGGATCAGGGTCTGGTTTGAAGACAGGAAGATGACAGTCTTGTTTCTGCTATCTTTCTTTCCTTCATTCATCATTTTCTTTCTACCTTTTTCCTCTCTTTCAGCTTCCCTTTTCTGTTCCTTTTGCTTTTCCACTTTGCCACTTACCTGGCGAGAATCTAGTTTGCCTAGCAGTTGTCACAGGAGTGCCATTGCTGTGAACTGTGATTTAGAAAAACTACTTCCAGACGGCTGAATAGTAGAACAGGTCTAAAAAAGTGCAGTGATGCTGCACAATTTTGCTAGTCTGTCCACAAGAGAGAATCTTGCAAGTAAAAATTAGTCTCAGTGGGCAGAAATTTGCTTTTGCTAGTTTTGCTGCTTTTTCCTCTTTTTGCCTTTTGTCTTGTTCTGGTTTAGTACAGAATATGAACAACAAAGAAGCATTTAAACTCTTTTTTTTTTCCATTTTCCCCACAAAAAAAATATGTAATAATTAAGATCAGCTAACAAAGCTTTCACAGAAGCTGTTCACTTCATTTAGCAAAAGGGATTAGTAAAAACTTTTCAACTATAAACTACTGAATTATTTATGGTTTAAGATACTTTATTTTTCTTTGTGGTGAGTAGAAGGCTATGCATTTTAATATAGCTGTTATATGGAGGGAAATTTAGATACAACTCTTCCTAAAAAAAACCTCACAAAACGCATTTTTATCAATAAAGTTTTATTATCATCTTATCCCCATTGAGCCAAAGAAATGTCCTTATTAGCGTAATAATCCTCACATGCTGTATGTATGCAAAATACTTTTACCATTCATTTTGAATGTCCTGTTACATGTATGTGTAAAATTTTGTTGCAACTAAGAATCTTAAAATGGAAACCTAAAAAAAAACCCCACCCCACTCAACCTTTAATTCCATCTCTGATCTTTAAAACATGGAAAAAGAAAATGTCATTGCCTCTGGAGTGAAGTCAAAGGGAGAAATCTGTTATTTAGAAAACCTGATACAAGGATTGATTTCTTTTCTTGCTTGGTAAGCTCAGTAGAGGCTTTGGCTGCTTTAATCTGAACAACAGATTGTCTAGTTTGGAGGATGCTGTCTGAAAGCTTAAATCCCTGTTTAAAGTCAACATATAAAAGGGGACCTTTAGCTGAACTGTCCTGCAGAATACCATCCAAATGCATAAGAAAACCAGACAAGCAATAAAGTCTTAGGCCTACTTTTATCTCTTTTTCTGTGTGTGACTTATTCACATAAACATAAAGACATCTATGTGTCGTACAACAGACATGCTGTGAATTCTGAAGCCATTTCTTGAAATAACAAACTGATGCTTTCTTGAAATGATTACTACAAGTCATGACAGAATTTGTATCATCTTTGAACGTTCTGTTCATCTTCTACATAAATTTATGAGCTTATTCTCCTAAGGGAAAGAAATAAACATTCGCTCTTGTGACAGTAAAAAACATGCCCATCTTTGTACCACTACTGTGTTCTTAAATGTGTGGCAATTCAGAATTGCAAAGAAAAGTTTTCCAGTGCATACAGAGTCAAAGGAATTCATTGCGATGAGGTGTAAAAGCCACGATCTTGACAGATATAGAGCAGGGCTAACATAGTTTTTTGGCTAAGAATGTCCCAAAGCATTGCAAATAGAAGAAAGACAACCTTGGAAGGAATGTAAACACTTAGGCCTTGAGCCCTGCTTACACATCTGGATAATGAAACGATTGGAAATGAGCAGTTTACTTACTGCCACCTACAAAGTTTCTCACACCTTCTTCTGAAATATCTAGGTCCATCTAAAGTCACAGTTATGTTAATGTTATTAAGTAGACGGATCACCAGTCTGGTCAAGCGTGACCAAGAAATCCAATATTCCTCTTTGTTTCAGTAATGATTTGTTTGAAATGGAGACCAGTCTGCACTCTCAAAGCTTGCTTTTGAAGGCTCTGATATCAAATTAAGGAGATAGCCTGAGATTGTCTCTCATGGGGAATTTCTTTTTCTGTTTTCTAATGGTATCAAATCTTAGGATTTAATATGCAAAGATATATTAATAGGCAAAGACATCCAAATTGTTGACAAATTAGAGGATATATAGCAAAATTTTTCTAGAGGCATTTCTCACTGTGGTGAAATGTGGTGTGATGGCTGACCATTTTATCAATATGTCATTTAGATACCTAATAACTCTATGAGGAATTTGGTATTGCATCTTTTTTTGTAAGTGAGAACAGTGAAGCACGGCGTGCTAGCCCTTGTGAACAGATGTAGAAGTTGCTGGGAGCTTTCTTTCCCTTTTCCAAATTCATACTAGTGCTAGGTATAATCACACTCTGTGTGTGTGCGCATGCATGTACACTCACTCCTGTTCATGTGTATGTGCATGAATGTGCCTAAAACCTATTTGAAATGCAAATATATTAAAAATAGCCACAACTGCAGTAAGCAGTCAAAGCATCTACAGGAATGAAAGCTCTGACTTAGTGTGTTGCGTGTCTAGTTGTTACAGTAGTTAGTTAGAGATGATGTGTAGCAGATGGATGTAAAATAATTTATCCGGTGATAACAGCACCTTCTTTGTCTCTGTCAGCAAACGCCAGTGAAAAACAAACAAACACCACCAACAACAGAGACAGTGGAGAAGAAAAATGCAAGTGCTCGGGAAGTGAAATAACCATATAAGTGTGTCTTTTGACACTTCATTTTTATATGACCCAAGGCTGACAGATCCAGAGTATAAGTATCACTCTTCTTATAAAAGCTGGTCTGCAGAAAATGATATTCTACCCTAAGGAAAACACGTACTTAGCTGAAAAGTAGTGTACTGTATGACTTGGCCCCTCTGTACAATAAAGTTTGTTGCTACACAAAGCTCCAGGTGGTTTTAATTTCAAACTGAATTTCTAATCTTCTCTTCCAGACTCTCAGAGCAACAGAAAAGAATCTTATGGTTTTATCGTTACTACTGCAATAATCAAAATTGCTCTCTTCCTTTGGTACTGGGCAGTGCACCCAGTTGGGATCGAATGACTGTATCAGAAATGTATGCTGTGTTGAAGAGATGGAGATTTTCTAACCCTCTGGAGGCACTTGGGCTTCTGACTTTCAGGTGAGCGAAAATTAACCAAGTAGGAAAATAACAATCAACAGAATGATCATGTGCTGATTAATTCAGCACTTCAGTTTGCTGAGCACAGTATCATGCTTTGGTTCACTGACTGTGCTTTCAGTTCTGTCCCGGTGTCAAAGTGAAAATATAGTTGCAGCTCTTGTGATGACCTTGAGTTGAACATACCAGCCCTGCTTTCATGGCTGAGAAGATTTTCTGTTTCTCAAGGTAGTGGAAAGAGTATTTCATTCTCTATAGCAGATTCAGTCAGTTTCGGGTAACAGGTGATCAGTCAAATACCTGTTACATAACACTTGTATCCTCAAACTATTGTACAGACATGAAGTGACTAATGGGAGATAAGGAGGACTGAAATATGCTTCCAGATTATGCTACTATGTACAGTCCCACCTGCAGCCATCTTTCTGAAGTAGATAGGGTGAAACTTTGAAGTCAGTTCCCTGCACTTGGATTAAATTCTGTTGTGATGCCTTATGTTTCCGCCCCCACTTACACTTGGAGCTGGTGGTTTGTTGGAAGGCTTCTTGATGTTGGAGATAGTCTTATCTATGATGTAACAGTAGATGTCAGGGGACAGAATCTGTGTCAGCAGTTACATTTCCTCCAAAAGCTTGGGAGGTATTGTGCATTAAGTGATCTACCTGTGAAAACATTAAATGTGCAGATGAAATGGTTGGGCAAATTTGGTTTATCAAGTCCTTGCTTGTCTGCGTAAGCACAAGCTGCACCATCTTTACAATCTCAGTTCCATAATGAACCTTTAGAAAAAACACCTTACCTAGAGCTTTACTTGAGAAAGATTTTATATATTCTCCTCTACATTATTAAAAAATAGGTATTTAATAATATAAAACTGACTATTGACTATTATTTCCCTCTGGATGGGATTTCCTGAGAATACCCGTGTCTCAGGTTTATATCCAAACTATTAGCAGTTTCACATTTTTGCATACATGTCTTTTTTACATTTAGTGGCAATGATGGAAGCGAAAGTCCTGAAAGATAAGGCTCTAGAGCATGTTGTTATCTTATTTGCCATTATTAAATTACTAAAATCAACTTCTAATTTATAAAAGCACCATGTAAAAAAGAGTACATGGACTATGTGTTGTCTTCCGTGCCCCAGAGTAGCAAGAGGTTTTGAGATTGTTTGTCAGAATGTGCCAGGCTTTCAGATCAGACCTTTAGTCAAATTTTGTTTCTGTGTACGGGTGGCATTTTTGCAAATGAGCAGCTTGACAGTTCTTTGAAGATGCAGCTCCACATCAGGGTGTGGTGCAGAACATCAGTTCTGTCGGGTGCTTCACAAGATATTTAATATGACTCAGACTGTCACAGAGCTTTTTGGTGCGTAGTGGATGCATTGTACCCACTGCTCATTCTGGCTACCGCAAAGCTTGCTGGCATGAAAAGACAGGAAGATGTCATCACCTTGTCTCTCATGGTGCCACTGTTGGGAGTGGCTGGCACCTGCAGTGGTGCCAAAAAACAAGTACTGCTGATCAGGATCTTGGCTGGTTTGTCCCTTTAGTTTCTTTCTCACAAAAGATAGTATCAATTTGAGGGTTTTGTGCTTCATGCTAACACTACAGAAAGAAGTTCTGAATCACAGTACAAACCCCCCTTTTTTTTTTTCTTAAAAAAAAAAAAAAAAAAAGATTCTGTCCTTCACATATCCACAATATTTTGTAGGTGCGTGAACAACTGGGAAGCTAACCTTCAGAAACAGAGGGACTACATTTCCTTAAAGATGTCTAGTTTCACAGATGTCTAGGTTGCATGGTTTAACTGCTGGGAGACGTGTACGTGCAAATTGAGAAAGTGGGTTGAAGGAGAGGAGTACTTTCCATATAAATGGATTTCTGAGGTTTCTTCTCTTGGTTCTTTTTTTCTCAGATTTCAATCATTTTGAAAAGCAAAGTAGCACTGTATAGGCTCCAACTTTCCTTCAACATTACCTTCAGTAACTTTAGATTTTAGGCTCCGTAACTGAGCTGTTTTTGAAGGTTCATTCAACTCTATCCTGTATTATGTTTGGCACTGGCAATTCAACTCAGTTTCTTATTCTATCATCCACAAAACAGCTCTCTGATTTCTGAGACAGAGCTGAAAGACCCACGTTCATATAAATCATGAGCAGGATATAAAAGAAATGCATTACCATCAATATTAAATGATATGTAAGTAAAATAAATTAGAGCTGATATTTGTCTACATGTATTGTTAACATAAAGTATGGATGCAGAAGCAGCTGCACTAAATCAGACCAAAGATCGGTCTAGTGCTTCCCGTCTGCCTAGGGAAGACAATGTGAATGGGCAAAGCATAAAGACACTTTGCTGCTCTCCCAAAATCTGAAGCTTAGAGACTTCCTGAGACAGATTTTTTTAGTTAAAGTGCCCTCTTGAATTTGTCTTCTGATTATTTTTTTTAAAAAAAATTGATTTAACATAAACATTCAGCTTTCAGAACACCTTACACAAAGGAGATCTGCAGTTCAGATCTATGTTTTATCATTTCTGTATACCACAATTTACCACTTTGTTAGCAATACTGTAAAAGAGACCAAGAGTTTCCAATCATTCTGAATTTTGGATGCTCCTTTTGCTGGAACTTCACTTTTCAGAGTCTTAAGAAGAACCTGAATCCCTCCTGCAGGTATGTGCTTATGCTTTGTACAGTTTAGAGAGGGAACTCAAAATCACTAGTTGCTTTTGCAAACCTTGGGCGGGAGACTCTTATCTTTCTTCTCAGGGTGAAAAAGCAGCATCTGTCCTGGTGATTAAGCTCCACCTCACATTTTCACATATAAAGAAAAGAAAATCATTTGAAGCACCACCTCATTGCCTGGGTTAGAAAACAGTATCACAGATCTTAGGAAGAGGTATCATGGCCCATCAGATCAAACCTGCTATCATTCCTTAAGTTAGAACCCTCTTTGCAATTTTCTGAAACCTCTAAGTTGTTTTGTTACTACACAGTTAAATGTACAATTTAATAGATGTTTGTTGTTCTATAAGCATGTTTCTACACCTTATGATCTTCCCTTTTGCAGGCACATCTCAAGGCAGCCAAACGATAACATACTAATTTATGCAGTGGCAAAGAAGAACTTTCATAAATTGAAAACACAGTCATGGTACATTTGACAGATAAATTCAGTAGCAACCTTGCATCTAGTCCTTGCAGCAAATGCATTGATTCTTACAGCCCCAGAAGTCAAAGCTTAAAAAAAAAGAAAACATTTTAAAAAACAATGATTATTTCTTTAATCAATAAAGACAGGATGGAGAGAGTGGCAGGAGAAGTGCAGAATAAGATTTTACACTCTTAGTTTTACCTCTCATTTCAGGGAAGGGTGATTATAAGCCATTGCTAATTTTCCCTAAGGCAGAAGGTATAGAGCTGGTCCCGCCTACTCAGCACTGCTTATTGATGCCCTGTGCATTTTACCATTAACTTCACTTACTGGGTTTGGTAAAAAGCCAAGTTTTAGTGGAGTTAGAGCTTTCTATATCTGTATCTACTTCACATGGCACCGCAGCCAGCGAAATGACACCAGTAGACTTGTTTATTCAGAGAATTTTCTTGATGAGAGAAAGAAACCAAAGGCAGTGTTGGAAACGCCATCATTTATGATGTATTGGTAACATGCCAGTGCTTTGTGTTTGTATAGAACTGCACTTACAATTTTTTGTCAGGTTATTTTGCTGACATGTTATGAATGCCAAAATACATTCATTAACTGAAATAGAAGAATGTTTGCTCCAGGCTTGATTTACTGGCACATCTAGAGGATGCTTTCTGACCTGAGAAGTTTTGTGGCAAGGAATCATGAAATTGAGCTAGAAACAGGAAACAACCACCAAAGTAGTCATGTCATGTTCCAGTATTATACATGGTTGCAGCCATTCTGAAGAGAGAATTTTTCTCAGTAGACAGTGCAGGTGAAGACATAACCTCACTGGTAGGCTTAACAATTTTTCGTAGAAACTGTCTGCTAAATTCTAGCTCTGTCGGGGCAAGTGCATAGAAAAGGACATTCCTTTAAAATCACGTGTCAATTCAGAGGATTTTCAGATGAGACATTAAGGTGTCAGAGGGGTTTTATGCTACCTTACTTAAAACGCCTGTATGGAGCAGGCAGAGTACAGGAAGATACGACTTCTCCTGCCTCTCCTTGACCAGAGAATATGCCATTTTGGTTATAAAATCCCTCAGCCTTTGACTCTCACAGCATTATTTTTGATTTTCATATTACATAGTGCAGTAGCTATTGAGTTTCAGAGATTGGGTTATATATCAATATATGCAAAACTCACTTTTTAACTCATAATTTAATGGTATGTGATAGCTTGAAGCCACAGTTTGTTCTTACACCTTTGAAAGCCAAACTGATTTTAGAAGTGTTGAATCAGTTTACTATTGTTTTAAAAAAAGCAGAATATGAACTGTTCCCTGAGAGTCCACAGCAGAGTGTCAGGCTAGAGCATATCTTGACTTTTTGCATCCCACTTTGTTTAAAAGCTGTAGTTGTATATCAGCATGGAGACTAAACAAGAGCTTGGGCAAAGACATAAGAACAAAGCAACAGTCTACAATTTGATGCTTTGACATACAGAACACACTGCTGAGAAAGCTTTAAAACTGCTTTGTAGTTATGTACATGAAATTAAGTTATTACTTATGTGGAGATGTATGCATTGTTAGGAATAGACAAGTCTTCAAGTGTCATAATGTGTTTACATCCTTTTTTTGACTGCCTTTAATGATTTTCAGTTTTCTTGGCAGTGCCTTGATATGGCAGGCTTTCTGTACACAACTGTGCAATCTAATCAGGAGGCTACACCTGTAAATAATCAAGTTTTCCATGTTTTGTTCTTTGTTTTAATTTAACCAAGCTTGTCTCAGGGGTGGAAAGAACCTTCTAGATCATGCAGCCTCCAAATGGAAAACAGCTTTTTATTAATCTCTTCCTATCTTGTTCTCTCCTAGGATATGGTTGACCGTATGGTCTCTATGACATCTTAAACCTATTACTAGTTTTTTCAGCCAGAGTTTCTGGTAGAAAATCTATGTAAGCATTACTTAAAGTATATATTTTTTTCTGTGAACAAATTCTACAGAACCATCTGACAATTGATCAGCTGAAGCAATAGTTTGTGTATCTGATGATGAGCTTTGCAGTGGGGGGATGTCAGGGGGTGGAAAGGGTTCACATGCCTTATCCAGAGAGGAGTGAATATACTACACTTTTTCAACTGAAAATTTTGAAAATCCAGTGTCCTTTTTTACTGATGGTATTTGTTATCTTTCTGTACTTTCTTTAAGTCCTTGCCTTTTTCTAATCTTCATAAACTCACACTGTTTTCTTTAGAAGCTCTCAGAGGAATTAAAAAAATCACCAGCAGAAAGAAAATAGCCCTGCTAATTTTCACCTAAAAGAGGAATCCCCTAATTATTATTCTTTAATTTTCTTCTCTCTTCCCATCTAGTTACTTTTAGAATACTTAAATTGGTACCCAAATCTTGTCTGGTTTTTTAAACAATTCTTCTGTACTTTCTATCCTGGGCCAGCTGCATCCATCAGTGACATGATGTCTTTAACTACTTAGAGGGTTTTTTTGTTTTCAATTAGTACTTTCATTCCAATAGGATTGCTAGCTCATCCTTCCTTGTTTCTTCCAGGCTTCATACACGCATTTCATGGCAGCAAAGCCTCTGTTTTTTGAAAATGCAACAGAACTTAAAGTGTGAAGAGAGTTGCAGAAGTATGTGGTATGTCATAAAGCTCCAGCTTAAATGATGGTTCATGAAAGCCTGTTCTGTTCTCTACAGAGATCCTCACATGCTAGAAAATGTAGTGAACGGTACATTTCCATTTACCTGACAAATATTTTCCAGCATAGGATTATTTGAGACAGTGCAACAAAATTAGGATAATAAAACTTCTAAAAATTAAATGCACATCTATCTCTCATTTACAGTCAAGTCACCACTGGCAGATACTAAAACCCCCAGAGAATTTCACAAATCCACAGGATGCCTCAGTAGTGCTTAGTTTTGTGTTTGAATCTGATTTTGCTGAAAGGTACAGATAGACAAATAGCTCCCTACTGGCTACTACCTATATGAAAAGAAACAAAGACTGTAAGTTGTTATTACTTCTAAAGCAAATTGTAATCTATGCTCATCCAGCTCAAAATCCAGTTTTTACAAAAAAACATCTTAAAATCTGAAGGGAGACCTAGCAACCTTACAGGTATTTAGAAGTTATAAACGGGTGGCTGTCTATCATTGACATCATGGATAGATAAAAAGAATAAAAGAATAAAAAGCAAAAGTGGTTCTGAGGTTAAAAATCTAAGGAAATCAGTTTAATAACTTAAGGTTGTAAGATGAGCTGCGAAGGGGAAATATTCATTATAGCAAGCCCTGGAAATCAGCTGTTCTGTGATATCCAAAATATGAAGCCATTTTTTTAGGCCTGAAGTGATTTCCCTTGCATTGAATCACAGAGCCAAAAAAAATCAATTAATTGTGTCCTTTAATCAAGACTAATTTATGGCTTACTGAAATCAAATTTGATGCAACACTCAAAATTTTTCAAGATTATTCACTGAAAAAACCCCTCTAGCTCTAATTAATTACCAGACTACAAGATGGCATAGTTTCAGGAATGTGAAGGGTAGGATTTCTAACTCAGATCTGCTGCTAGACCTTACCCTGTTATTGGCTTTTAGCAAATAAGCTGATATATGTAAGAGTGAATAGCGTAAGCACCATGTAATACTATTTGAGTTCATAAGTATTTGGTGTAGTTCTAGCGTTTCTGAGGATGTTATGCGTAAACCATATTCTTCTGTTTTATGTGTGGCCCTGAACAGCACTGAAAATCAAGAAAGAAACAGATATCACATCTAAGGTTTAACAAATTGCCAGGTAGTTAAAAGAAAGTGTTAATTGCCCATTCTTTTGAAAAGATTCAACTCAGCCTCAAGCTGACCTCAAGATTTACAAACTGAAGGAAACAATTTAGTAGCCAGGACCAACAAATTACTAAAATCTCATTCAAGAGTGACATGAGCCATGTTTCCTGAAACAACCTAACCTGTAGATTTTTCACCTTGTTGCCTATGCACTTGAGCTCATCATTAGTCTAACCAAATCTCTCACAGATACTTTTGCTAACTTAGATATAGGCCCAGTTAATACTTACAGTAAATTAATTCTAATCAAGTCAAATGTTAGCTGTTGAATTTTCTGTGAAGGCGTGGATCAAAATAGTTTTATCATTTTTTGTTTATTTGGAAAATATAGGAGTTTCTCTCATTGCAGCATTGAATATATTCAAATGTTGGATTTTAGTAAGGACAAGCAGTAACTAAATAATAACATTTTTCTGCTTGGCTAGTGCCTGCATAGAGCATATTTCACTGTTCAATAACCTGTTGAACTAGGCGAGATGGGAAAGGGAAAGACTAATTTCCATATTATCTGCACTTGCTTGGCACACAGCCCTTTGGAGCAATTACATAATTAGCAGATAGGATGATATGAAAAGGATTATTTTTTTTTAATATGCAGTCCTCCTTCAAATATGTTTTGTTCTAAATAGCCACGTGAATATTAAAGTAGCAACTTCATATTCCTAATTGCTTGCCTAGAATAAATAAATAAATAAATACTCCTTGCAAAATAGGCTAATTTTGGACTATCATGATAATTTATTTATAATGTATTCCCTCTCTCCCCATCAAGGCCCTCTCAGCACTATACAAACAAATATAAACTGTATTAAAAACATCATCAAATATGAACCAGAACAGATAAACAAAATAATAAAACCGGACCTGAGCTGCATTGTTAAAAGGGGGTTTGAAAGTACCACAGGTGGCAACCGATTGCAGCCAGGCCTTTCAAGTAGGCCCAACTGTTAGCCATGTTTTTTGAAAATGTCCACATTTTTATTTGATTACCTATAGCTAATTCAATGATCAAAGTGTCCATATTGTTTTGCTTCAGTTTATTTTATTGAACTTAAAAGGTAAAGTCTAGAGTTGCAGGTGCCATTATACTTCTGAGCTCTTACCCTTGCAATTTCTTCTCTTTCTCTCTTGATAGCAATGGGCAGTGATTGCTGCAAATGTGGTACTGTCTCCCATGTCTCACTTCTGATTTATTTTTTCTGGGGGGTATATTGCTGATAAAAGGTGCTGAATGGGAAGCAGGGAAGAGAACAGTTCTTTTTTGTGTTGAGCGCTTAAAGCAGTAGTACTGGTGGCCTTGTGACACCTTCTGCCATACATTATGGTTCTGATTTCAAAGGGCTTTCTCCAGGGCAAATTGACAGGATAATCTGTGTCCTTTACTCATCATTTTTAGTATGCCTAGACTGCCTAATCAGAAATTTTCAAAAGACCCTAATAGCCATATCAGTTCAGAGGGGAAGGATTCACTGCTTTCAGTGGGGCAAGTACTTGCCCTCAGAGAAGTGGATCAAAGCCCAGCAGCTCTTTTGAACAATATCTAATTGACTATGTTGCTGTTTGAAGACATTTTTGCCCTGGTGACAGAAAGGTCTGGTGACAGAAAGGTCTATATGAACATTTCTAGAATTTCTAGATAGAAAAGACTTTTGGGATGGCAATGGGCAAGCTTCAGTTACTGACAGATAGCTAAGGTTGACACAACATAACAGAAGTACACAGAAGAGCGCATCTATTCCTTTCCGTGTGAAAGCGGGGCAGTAGCAAAACACCAAACTGTGAACCAATCCAGGCAGCTACCCTATACAAGAAATTCTTTATCTATCACAATTAATGTCATGAATGCAACACTTGAAAAGGTCGACATTATTTTTGTATTTTATTTTCTCAAAAGAAGTCCTAAAATATTTTTTATCAGGTTTTAAATATTAAAAGAAACACTATATACTTTTTGTCTAGTTCTCTGACAAGAGGAAAAAGCTCTGTTAAGAGTCAGTTTCGATCAGTCAGGTTACACCAAAATTTCATGCTTTTTCTTTTTTCAAGAAAAATGTTTTGACCAGCTATGTTATCCAGGTTTCTTTTCCTGTTTTATCATTGATGATATGCCATGTTTCCCTCTATTATCATTTTTATGGTTAGAACTCCATCAAAAAATCTATATTAGGCTGCAGCCAACCATTCTGGTTTCAACCAGAATTTTTGAGAATACTAGTTATGCTGAATACTCAAACATTTTCCTATCAGAAATGGCTGTTTCACTGGCTTGGAGCCTTTCTGGGGGAAGATGTTGGGGGTTTTACTGCATTTTCCTTTAAAAAAAATGAAAAGAAAACATGTTTTCTATCTCAAAATTAGTTCAATTTAAAAAATATTTTTATTGTGTTATGATACGAACCAGAAGAGCTCACACTGAAATAAATTGTCTGAAATGAAATCTTTTTGTGTGGGAAATTTCAAGCTTTTGTGTTGTTGCTCAGAACAAAAGAAGCCTTCAAGTGACTGTTAAGTGTTCCCATGGCACAGAATTTTCCTATTTCAGGCAAGTAGGAGCAGCAAGTGAACAACTGTAATTTGCTTCATATTTCGGTACATATGAAGGAAATTACAACAAATTAAAAAAGGTATAAAAGTATTTGAAGATTGGGTTTGTGTTGGTTTTTGTTGGTTTTTTTTTCCCCATTGTATGACACTCTAACAGTCAATCCAATTAAGTTATCTGCTATGTATTTCTTGATTCTTGTTACAATAAAGTAAATTAATTGTGGGTTTTTTCTTCTGTTCAATTTTGAGAGAAAACCTGTGTTTTCTAACATTTTATATCAGTGAGAGCTCAGGAGAGTTGTAGTGCTTCAGTAGTTCTTAATGATATCTATTTGTTTTCCTCTAGTTTTCCAGATCAAGATATTCGCAGAACAGCAGTCCAACAAATAGAAAATCTGTCAAATGATGAATTGTTAGAATACCTCCCACAGCTGGTTCAGGTAAGGGAGAAATTGTTAGCCAAGGAAGTCTTCTGTCCAAATCAATAACTTCATTAAATATTTTTGATTCTTTCAGTGTGATTGATACATTGTAAGAGGAATAAATAAGAAAGACTGGTCAGCTGCTGCAATGATTGAATTAACAGGACTAAGCTATGGACTGTTTTGCACTCAAGAGAATGTAGTTGTTTGGAGTGCTGATTGAACTTTCCTGTATACTACAAGAAGGTACTTTTCAAGTGAAAAAAAAAAAAAAACAAACAAACTAAAAAATGTACCTGAACAAGAGAAATTCTGCCATGACTGCCAAACCAGGGGCTGGTGGTGGCAGGTCTTTGTCGCATTCAAGGAAGCAAATGGTGTCACAAAGAATCATGAATTCTTAATACCACAATATATGGGGAAAACCATTGTCAACACAGAGTAACCAGGGCAATTTAGGGGTAGAATTCTCTCTTTATAGACGTACATTACAATTCACTGGAAATTAATGTTTTGCAAGTTATGGCCCCAATGCTTCAAAAGCAATTACTTTGTAGTTAAGTAGATCCTTTGTTGCAGTTATGGAGGAGCCAGCTATTTTGAAAGTTTTATTCCCTTACTTTGTTACACGATCTAATAGATTGCTTGCAATTCCACATTTCAGAGTTCCTCAGGGATTTTTTGTGTATTTTTAAATATATATTTATATAAATGCATACACACATGTATGCAATGTATACATAGACATGTATATACACAAGTATGAACATATTTACGTAATCCGCTACTGTGAAGTTGGGGAACCTGCATATCTTTATAGTATTCACACAGTAGAACACTTATGTGATCTTTCACCTCCTACATTTTGTGTTTCACAAATAAATTTCTTTTCCAAATCATGTAATCAGATAAAAATTTAAATATAGCATTGGTAGTTTTAAGTGGGGGAAGGAAAGCTGTGTATTTACATATATGTTAACACTGTCAGAATCAGAATGATATTTGCCTGTCTTACAGATGGTGGCAGAAACGTGTGTCCAGAAGTTTTTTTGCTCATTGCATTACTAGGGCATTCTCCATATGTGGCATTGTTTTGTTGAAACTAAGCACTGGGTCCTTTCTGATTAATTTTCTTATAAAAGAAAGACAATAAAGCAAGCATACAAGTGATTCTTATTAGTAATTTATCTGCTAAGGTGCTCAAGTTTGAGTGGAGTCTTGAAAGTCCTCTGGTGAAGCTCCTGCTGAATCGTTCCCTTGAGAGCATCCAAGTAGCCCATCAACTCTACTGGTAAGATCATTTGCCATTTCTGCCATAGTAGTTCTCTGTTACAGTGAATTTACCCATGATCCTATTGGTGACAAGCTCTGTTTTTGTTTAAAATCAACAGAAAACCTAGCTTTACGCTCATTCTTTATTCTCCTTTCAGTACTGGGTATGAGTAAATTGTATAAGAGACCTATTTATTTCTGCCTTCATGCTGCCCCTGGCAGGAGGTGGGGGAGAAGTTCTATTCACTTAAGATACCATTTGTAGTTTTCTTTATTTTTCTGGTTTGAGCCAAAAGTAGTCTTCCTCAAAATTTGCAAGCTTCAAGCAGCATTGTCTTACTTATATGGTATTTTGTGATTCCTCAGATCTCCCCTGAAGTTGTCAGACTTCTCATGTGTGTCAAAGTGTATCTTTTACCCCTTTGTGTATCAGTCTGACTTGTGATGGTAGAGTTTCCAATAGTTCCTTTTTGTGATGATGGAGATGTACTGGTCCTGACAGTAACTGCCATTCACCATCCACCTCTACAATATACACCTTTACAATTGTGTTATCGCATGTGGTGGTTATTTGCTATGCTGTTACTTCAAAGCTCTCTGAGTAGGAATGTGGCTTTCTGTCATCTGAACAACTGCCCTGTGATCTGAAAATTAAACTGTTGTGGGGTGGGTTTTTTTTTTTCATGTTTAGTAATGATAGATGAACTGAGCTTTCATTTACAGATCAACTGGTTCAAACCCCTTAAAGCAAACGCTTTCCTTCCTGCAAAGGAAAGACAACAACTTGAAATGCAAAAATTTGGTTGATGATGTATGAGGTTGGAAAGAGCATAGATAATACATTCATACCTGCACAGTCTCTGGAACTGTAAGTGTGGGTAAAACAGGATTATGAATATGTTTTTTTCACTGAAATGAGTAGGATAACAATAACATGCCTAATGAGTGAATCTGTCAAGTAAAGAGGAATCACATTTAGAAAGCCATTTTTCTGACAGGGCCTGAAATATTCCTGAGATGATTTCTACTATCTTGTATAAATCTTAGTCATGCTGGATAAAAATGTCCAGTCTAGAGTTCTTATATTGTCCCAAAATGAGAGTTTGTAGATATCTTCTGCAATTAGAAATTATTTCTAGAGTTCAACGGACAGAGGGAACATCACAGGTTACCTGTATTCTCTTTAACTCATCTCTTCTTAGAAGAAGAAAAATGACAAAATTTATGTGGTCTTCTTCCTCTTTACTTTGCAGTGTAGGCCTGTGTGGATCCCCATTTTTTTTCCCCAAATTTTGCTCAAACTATCTGATATTATAATCTTGACTGATATATAGCAGATATTTCTTCTTGAATAATAGATATCCTTGTCTGGAACAGTACAGCTTTACATGGCAAAATAAGTGTCCTTTATATATAGATTAATATATAATATAACTATACATACCCTTATGAAATAGAATATTTCTCAATGTTCACTGTATTCTCTGCCTTTCATCTGGTAGTAGCACTCTTTACGTCATCCAAATGTGGATTGTTTTTCAAACATGTTTTCTCCCCGTGTGCATTAGCAGTTGGAGATATCATCAGCTACTGAGTGTTTGTTACATATTTTGATTATCATCTTCTGTTTTGGTTGCAGACGGAACAGTTTACTAGTTGACTAGTTTTCTAGACTTGTTTCCAATTACTCTTATCCTGGAGCTGCACATGATTGTAACCACTTCCTAAAATAATATTTCTAATTGTATAAATAGTGACCTTTTATTTGTCCCTAAATAAACAGTATCTATTTCCTGAAATAAGAACTTTAGTTTCCTAGAAGGACAGCTTTTGATTAAATCATAAAATGAATATGCATTTGTATGCATGTATGTGTAAATATGTAAATGTATATACAACTTACATATACACCATTCAAAGATTTTTTTCTACATTATGATACAAAAATGTATTTTCACTAATCATTCTTCTTTTTTTTTTTTTTTCCTTTTTTTTTTTCCTGGTATTTTCTTACTCATTCACAAGACCGAAATGTATGTAATATTGTCAGCTTTAGGATCTTGGTAACTTAATTGAAAGAGTACATTGCCAGCTAATACTTAGCATCCAGTAACTTTCCTTGTAAACTTGGTAATCTTAAGAGTTGGCTGCCAGGGCCTTCTCAGCCAAAAACCCAAATAATATCAGGAGAGGGAAACACTGTGATAGTGGATCAGGTGTGTATATTGGAGTTTTTCATGGAACAACATGTCAATAAAGAGATTACTTTTTTTTTTTTTCTGAGAACAAATCGCCATCTCACACAATGTCTTAGAATTTGGCAAAGCCTGAAAGAGTGAGAAAATGTGACAGAAATAACAGCCACTTCTGCAATAGTCATCTTTAGAAATATAATAGTAGAACTATTCACACCTAATATAAACTTGAGTGGTCAATAATTCTAGGTTGGGCAGTTGTTTCACTTTGTATACTTGCTGGCTGGCTGCCCTCAATTTCAAAAATTGGTAAATTTTAAACAGCTTAACCAAACTGGTGTGTATAATATATATTTAGCTGCTCAAAAGTAACTGTGCAAGCATCTACCGGTCCCATTCAATTTAGAGGAAGGAGCTGGGGTATCTCTTTTATTTAGGCTTTTCGTTCAAGTGTTTCAATCTAACCTGAGAAGTATGGCACACATCTTAATATTTTTCTTCTTGTATTCACCACAGTGTATGTTTTTTTCCCCCTTTGGTTACTCTGCTCCATCATGTTCTTCAGTAGTAAACTCTTTTCTGCCTAATATTTCAATTTATGTAATTATTCATATTCCTGTTCCGGTATTCTAAAAGGCAATTTCCCAAGTCATAAATGCTACTTACAAAATTTAACAGCAATTTCAGAGTTTATATTAATAAAGCCTTAATTAATTAATAAAGGCTTTCCTTTATGTCACAAAATGAATTTCAGCCTGTCTAAAAGTAATGGAAAACAGAGGTTTTCTTCCACTTATTTCTAAAGAGATTTTAAAAAGAAGCTCAGAGATTTAATAATGTGGGGAACACATGTGTGCATGTACATTCACATAACTTCTTTTAAGAAATGTGGTTAGGTAACATTTTATTCTCAAATGTTGTATTTACTTTCATTACCAAATGAGCAATCAAGAAGCAAGGACTGGTAAAAACAAACTTTAATAAGAAGTTTATATTTATTTTCAATTGTAATGAATGAAATTACTATTCCAGTATTAAATAATACAACGTTGTGCACAGTGTATCTGCCCAAATTCAAAATCAGAAAAGAAGGCTCTAATGCAATTCAGAAAACCGGTGATGAGATTTCCACCACACGGGAAAAATCAGCTGATTTGAATTCCTTTTTTATGACACTATTTTAAATCTAGAAGCTACTTACCAGAACTGCTTTACTGTCCACACTAACTTATTTTTATGAAAATATGATTTATAATAATATCACAGTTATTTAAAATCGACTCAATTTCCCTACACACCAAAGACAAGTAGTTACCCAACAATGATGTACCAGCTCACCGCATTTTTAATGTTAATGTTGGGTAGTAAATTGTCAAATCCTTTCTGTCAAGCAGTGATAAGTTTGTCTGAAGACTTTATTTAAAAATTATGGGTCAGTAATTGGCAAAGGTAGGAAGAACAGACTATTCTTGGGACACATCTGTAGTGGTTGTAAAGCTGGATAGCTTTAGTCTGTTCTTTGTATTTGCTGCAGATTTTTCCCATTAATTCTACTAATTAGGGTGAAAAGGTAATTGATCTTATGCCCTGTGTTTGCTAGGTTTTTTTCTTATCATGTGTGACTTTTCCCCTCTCTAAATTCTTGAGGAATTTGGGCCACCTGCATCCATCAGTATTACAACTCCTCATTGGTACTTTTGAACACACTCCCCTTCCCAAGGAGAATAAAAAGTGTCCATGTATAGAATACCAGCACAGGATCCATGTTCCACTTAAATCCCAGTTTAGTCTTATTTCAAGAGTTCCTAACATACATGAGACATAGGGAACCTTTATCCTGGCTCACTGTCTTTTATTCCTTCTGATTCTAGTCTTTCCCCATCAGAGTTCCTGGGAGGGCAGAAGGCTGGATCAAGTTTTCCTATTCCCTGGAGCTACGCTAAGAAGTTATTAAACAGGTTCTAGCAAAGCAGAGAAGTTGCTGGAGGGGAAGGAAACCTGCTTTGAGCTCCTTTGGGACCTTCTGATTGCTGAAGTCTCTGTTTATCTCCTCCTACTGTGTGTCAAACCCAGGGTGGGGGTTTTTTTGTCAGCTTTTGTGCTGGAGTTTTAATCCACCCCTCTGTCTCTGGCAACCTGCCAGTTGGTTTCCCACTTGCTTGAAGTGCTTTTGGCTTTTAGCTACTTTCATAGGCGGCAGCCGCAGTGTGCAATAGGAACAGCTGGCTGGGGCAGCAGGTGGCTAGGAGTATGTCTCACAGATGGTTGCCTTCCACAGGAGGATTGAATAATGGGGAGAAGTGTAGTGTCCTCTACGAGCTGTGGCTGCTGCTTGAAGGTGGTGCTAAGGAATAGGTTTCTTTGTCGTGGAAGAGTACAGATGTTTGTAAATTTTGGCAGAGCATGAGACTGTGGTATGCTTAGCTCAAGAAAAGAAAAAGTTAAGTGAAATCCTTGCTGAATGCAAAATGTCCTTCAGTAGCTTGTCTTCTAAGTTTTCTTAGAGTTTTAAGTCACTAAAACTTTACAGAACTTTTCTAGTTTATAGTATGTCTCTACATTATTACTGACAACCAAGAGAAAAGAAAGTAGTCTTCTATCTTTTCCAGTCCATATCTTGTAGATAAGTAAGAATATGAGATTAATAAGGGAGTCTTGATTAAATCCAGTACACTGAAAATAATGTGAATTAGATCAATAATTTCAAGGGTAGAATGTAATATTTTATTTGTATTTTGTTTTCTATAGAAAAAGAATTTTAAGAATCAAAAAGAACACAACCAAAGTTTAAAAAGATCACAGTTAAATTCTCTGCTATTGGGACATTTGTCCATCCATACTTTTTTTTCCAAAATCGTTAGCACTTAGTTTCATTCAGCACTCCAGCTCTGGAACAGTAGATTATTTCTTCATGTTTTCTGAAAGGAAATACGTTTTTTGCTGTCAAAGTTGGTTTACATTAGCCATAATGTACTTGAAGACTTCAAAAGAAGGAATAAATCAAGCAGATACTCATCTGTCAAACACTCTTAATTATCTGAACATTAAACAGGCAGCCATCCTCCAGCTCTGTCTCTTCCCACACTATGGTGTCTTTCTCCCACAGTCAGAAGTTGTCAAGTCTGCTAATTATTAATGAATGTCCTAAATAGCTGTATAGAGCAGGCTGAAAAGCCCAACCCATTAAAATTACATTAATGTAAATAAAAAAGGCATCTTTTTGGTTTTGTGTTAATTTGGTCCTTCTTATTGATCAGAATAAGAAGATCACTTAATCATATATGTAACTTTAAACTTGTGAGTAGCCTGTCTCAGTATATGTCTGATCAGTTGTTTTGCTAGTCTGCATTAGGATTTGAGTTCAAGTCTGGAGTCGCTCAATCTTACTACCTTCTGAGGTAACGTGTGGTTCAACCAAGTTATGATTATAAATTTCATCTGAATTCAGAGTACTTGACGGTGATCATTGTGTTTTGGAGAGCAGAGAACCTCAGCCACAAGATGGATTCACATCTAGAGATTTCAGTTCTGAACTCACAATTCTTGCCTATGAAATACCAATAATTTGGTAAGCTTTTCTTTTTCTCTAGTTACTTACATGTATAGTAAATAGCACCATTAGACCATTATTTTTGTGAGACAATGATTCAACCATATAATGTGCTAAGTGTTTCATTATTAGCCATGTGGGACTTGGATTATTGCCTTGGAAAACATTCAGACAATTATTTTGTTTCCTGATTTACAGTCTTTCAATTTTGTCTGACTCCAGTTTTAGAAAAAGATGGTGTCAAATGAAACAAAGATATTTTTGTTGTGAAGAAGCACAAAGAAGTTACACAACTATTTGCTGGTTTTGACCTTCAGTATTTACAGACTGAGTGGGAAAATGGTGCAGTTAAATCAACATATTTTAGTTTTTAAGAAAAAAATGCTATTTTAGATTGACTTTTTTTCTGGCTCTAAAGAAAGAGAGGAGTGATATGGTTGTGACCACAGCTGGAATTGATAAAGGAGGTAGTATATTGTGACTCTGGGTTGTCAATGCCAGCTGCTGTCAATGTCTAGCTATCTTTGGTCTGTCAATACTGCTAGACCCTCTGGTCTGTCATACTTTGTAACTGCTGCCTTCATCTCTGGCTTTCTTTTGGGTTTATTTCTCAAAAGCAGCACTGAAGCACAGTTTGGGAATAATTCATTCCAGGTACCACTCCTAAAAGACAAGATAGGGAATAGTGCCCCAGCTTTGACACACTGTGTTCTACAACACTGCTCTACCCATACTTGCACGCTTATGTTGACCATGTGAGGCAGATAACACTGACCTTCAGCATCTTTTAATCTCTCTACTGTTTGTGGACTCTAACACAACCATCACAATATTTCTTAAGCTATGGACTCAAACACACAGAATCTTGCGACCACAGGGCACAGCACACAGAGCACCAAGGGAGTCCCAAAGCCCACCCGTGGGTAGTGAAGATGCAGCCTGGGTGCTGCAGAGGGAACTCACCCAACTATGTCTGTGCCATTTGGCTCCAGGTCCAGGAATAGTTCCAAGTGTCTCTTAAAGTCTTATAAATATACTCTACAACACAGACTGACATTGACTGAGATAATCCAAAGACTGGATGGCCTGGCTTGAATGCTAGAAATTAATGTTTTAGTCAAACGTACAGGCAGGTTGGCAGGTGTTCTACCATTTAGTAGACACATTTATAAAGTTGCTGTCTAGAGGGTTCCATGTACAAAGGATAGAAGTCTGAATCCATACTTCTTAGCAGTTTATGAAACTGTTCCCATTATTTTTCGTGGCCTTTTATTCAGGCAATTATTCTGTGGGACTAATAGTGTGACATGTTTTGCTAAAATTAAGTTTATTTATTTAAAGTGTTTTGCACATAATATCTGTTTGCCAAAGGTGTTGTGGATGCTATGATTTCTTTTTATAAATAGACATATTCTGATTAAAGTAATAAATATTTTTACTTTCTGAATTTCCAACCAAAAGGAAATAGAAAATAAGTTCCAAAGAATTATAAAACAAATTGCAAACACAACTCGAAAACGCTAACAAAGAACCTAAACATGGCATTTAAGCATTTTAATTATAAAAAGGGAGTTAGTTTTCCCACTTTGTTAAGAATTACCACTTTGCAAAAAAAAAAAAAAAAATCCAAGTAAAAATAAAGCAAATTTAAGCACTTCTGTAATTCAGTGAATAATATATAATCTGGTATAAATCCTTGACATAGGATAAAAACAATGTAGTTGTGCATGTATCTGTTTTTAATTATTTTAATGATGCTTAGTAGAATGAATTGGTTCTTGTATGTTTAGAAATCTAGGAACTCTGTGTTTTTCCAAATTGGGTGCAAGCAGGAAAAAGAAGAGGTAAGGCATCCTTGTGACCATATATCAAGGTGAGAACAGAGTGCACCCCATTAACTGTATTTGCACAGGCAAGTATTCAGCTGCAGCTAAATAAGTTACAGAACATAGACGTAACTCTGTGCATGTGTGTGTCTTCTTTGGAACAGAAGAAATTCCATGCCAAAAATCACATTTCAGGAGAATTAACGTTGTCAAGTGCAACACAAATAAGTCTGCCAATGCCAAAGTTATTGGCGCATGTTACTGTAATGAAAAAATAAAATACTATGGAAGTGTACAAGTGAACCTACTTAAAGTTGAAAAGATAAACTTAAGAAGTTGAAATATTTCTGAAAATGAAAAAAAAAAAGAGCAACTCAACTTAGTTCTTTTAGCTGCTTCATGACTTTTAAGGCAGCATTATGGCAAATGTTTTTAAGTAAATTGTTTTTCGAAATACTGATTACCTGGTTTATTTTTGTTTTGACTCATTTTACAGTTAAAGCCGTTGAAGCAGACAACTCTTTTTTCACTTATGCTGGAAATCTCCCAAGTAGTTTCAAGTCATATCTATTCTAACCCCTGCAATAATGTAACTGAATATGAAAGATGGGTGTTGACTTTTAGATGTCCTCTGTGGAAAGGACTGAATGTGGCATTTTGGTGGTCTGTTCCTATGACTCTGGTACTGGGATGTGATAGAATGTAATGACCCAGTTGTGCAGTTCAACAGGACTGAGCAAGTGGAGCAGGTGATGTTGAGTAAGGGATTCAGAGCAGGGCTCTGTACCGATGTCACAGAGGCTTTCATCTGTGCCTTTCATCTTTTTTTCCATTAAAAATGTTTTATTGTTGATTCCTTCAAAATCAAAACAAAACATCTTTCCTGACGGATACCTCTCATAATCTTTGTTTGTCCCAGAGGAACATCTGGGGATGTAAACCAGGGTAGTAATAAATCAGAAAAGCCTTTGACGAAACATTAATCTAGTTCTGCCACTTCAAATGGATAATTTTCAGTCACGAATGTGATGGATGTGAAGGAGCTGTTTTGTTTTTTATACTGTGAAAGACTGATGGAAAAAGATGACTGAAAGTAATCCACGAAACTATATCTTTGCACTGAAATTAGCTTTAGGTACTCGTTGAGCCAGGCCAGTATGTGATGAATGACCAACTTTGATAATCTGAAATGTCCAAACCATAAATAATAACAGTACCTGCAATTTAAAGATAATGCAAATTTCCCAAATCAGGATCTAATTATTTTAGAGATTGAAATATTCAGCCAGAAAGCACAGCATGGAGAATCTCCTGATTCTCAGCTGAGCAGTTGGTGGTGTGTTTCACCGGTGAAATATTGCTTTCTGCAGCCAAGAGCAATCCTGCTGGTGAGAGGGATCCTCCAGCAGGCTGCTGCTCTGCTACAGAATCATGGCACTACCCTGATCCTGATTACTGAGGTGAAATGTTAGGAGAGGATGCCTCACTTTAAATTGGTCAGATGTAATATCTAAAAAGTTTTTTTCTTCACATTTCATGTTTGCACTTTCACTTTTTGCTTTTTATGAATGCATGGAAACTATTTCATTGTGATCTCCTTTGTATAAAGTGTTTTTTCTAGAAATGGCAATTATTGTATGCAAAATGATTCTGTTTCAAAATTGCGTCAGATAATGTAAAACATTTTATAAATCTTACTTTGTTATAGGTCTCTTTCTCTTTCTAGTTTAGCAAGGTTTTGTGTATTAACTATATCTGTTTGAACTAGTTTTTGGCAAAATATGTCTTGAGCTACCCTAGAGAGTTGTTTTCAATTCTTTTTTTCTTTGAATGTGTGTCCCAAAGTACTTAGTGCATGACTTGAATAAATGCAGTGCAGACTCTGAGTTTCTTGTATTGATATGTTTGGAGTGGTCATTTATAGCTGTCATGCAATTGATCATAGCCTTGTCTGACAGTCAGTAAGTCATTCATATTTCTGAACACTTTTAGTGACATCTTTAGGGAAAAGAATGGATAAACAGAGAGAGGCTTCAAGTGGATACAGGACATTCAGTGTAATGAACTATTGGTCATCATAACATTACTGTTGGTTGTATGTTTCTGTGGTTAATATTGCTAGGCTTAATCATCCTTTTCCACCAGAATGAAGGCTGGGCCTTGGACCTTTGTCTAAATTAATGAAACACTGGAAAAAGGAGAATCATGAATTATACTTTATTGAATATGTTCCATCAGTATATGATTTAACAGAAAATTACTTTGTGACTAATGGGAATTTTTCTGAGCAAAAAATTTCTAATCTAAAACCAAATGTAATCACTATCAGGTTTTAAGATTTTAAAAAAAAAGTATCAAAAACTGCAATAAAAGGCAATATTTCTAAAGAGGAGAGAGGGAAGGATTGATAAAAGGTCTTCCTGGGTCAACAGTGCAGAAATATTATAAGTCAGTATTTTTAGGTATCTGTAGAAGATGAGTATTTCAGGATTAAATTCATAAAACCCTTGGTGTTTAATTTTTTTTCCTTAAGCATTAATTGCTTTCTGAATACTCATCCATGCTAAATGGTATTTTACTCTGTAATCACAATGTTGTCATTTGGACGGGGACCAAATTAAAAATAGACTGAGAGAAAGAAATGTCAGATGGGTTGTCTTTGCTTGGCTTTTTGTTTGAACAACACTGCTAACGTGTTGTAATAACTACCTTTTAAGCAAGAGAATTGCACAATGGTCCATATCTCATATCATCTCATTCAGGGTTTTCTTGGCAGAGAATGCACTTGGTTAAAACTCATGTATATTGGACCTTTGAATTAAATAACAGAAAGTGAGCCATGAATCTAAAGGAATTAAGATTGCTTCCAAACCTAAAGCCTGTAAAACTCTACCCAATAATTTGTACAACCAGTAGGCATTTCAGTCAAAAGACAGATGGATTGGCCTTTAGATTCCACTGTGGTGTCTAGCAAATACACAGAATACAGTTTGGTAAAGTTCATGGCAGTATTTCATTGTTTCAGAATGAAAATCAGGCTACAAGAATTGACTTTTGTCTCTGAAAGATCATTATCCCTATGTAAAAATATTCAGTGATATGTTACCACAATATTATATCAATAGTGGTAGTTTTGCTAAAATAATTCTGTGGTTGAAGGATTGCTGTAATGTTGTTAGTAAGGAATTTTTCACTGAATATTTTGAAAAATGTTCATCACCGAAATATTGAACTTAGATGCAAACATTCAGATGGTATACGAAGTGCCAGATGAAGTTGAAAAGAAAAGTCTTAATACTTATGTAAGTCAGTGGAGATGTGAAAGTAGAGACTTGTGGCTGAGGTAACCCAATGAGTGCCGCATTTTGAATTATTTATCTCCTTCCCCTTACCCTATTATTCAGAAGTACCTCATTCATTCTAAAACAGTAGCGTTTTTAAAACTCAACCTGAAGGAGATACATATTTTAAGACAATCTCTAATACAAACGTTGTTAGTTGAGATATATCTCCTCTTGGTGTTCATCTGGATTCCTCAATCCTAAAACATTAAGAGATTGTCTGTCTTCTTAGCTTTTAAACATAATGATTTGCGAAATACCAGTGGTATCTCACCTGTGCTATGTGTCACTTGGCTGCTGTTCATTGATGGGAAAACCCATTTGCTTATGATTAAAAAATAATAAAAGGTGTTATTAAGTGGAGGGTGGGGTTTAAGAAAGGATAAATATATGGGAAATTATTTGCTTGTAAATTTGATCAAAGCTTCAGTGCTGGAGTAGCTATTCTTTTTCATTTGTCTCTCTTTCAAAGAACTAATACAAATTACCTCCATTGAAAATTTTGAAAGGTGAATACAAATTTGTTTCTATTCATACTTTGTTTCTGTTCAGTTCAGAACTTGAGTAAACGGATACAAAATAAAATGCTGGCTGTTGGTCTCATCAGGAAAAAAAATTTTTTCTAAATTTCCAAGATGTGGCTGAGCCATATGAGTAGAGCACAGTGCCTCATTTACAGCTCTAGAGTGGTGCAGCTTCTGTTGTAAGGATAAATAGGCATGGAAGAAATGCAAACATCTTTTTTATATATTATTAACATTATTAATGATGAGCAGAACTACAGAGGCGATCAATTTTCAGATGTGTTGGGAGATGGCCTTTAGAGATTGCCTGGCTCAAACTAGGAAAAGGATTTCTCCACTGCTGACTGTTCTTGCTTCCCATATGATGATCTAGATAAACCATAACGAATGAGCAAGTAAATGAACCGTCTTGTTAGTAAAGCTAAGTATACTAAAGTCCTCATTAAAAGGAGAGAGAGTACCAAGATGGGTATTATAATATAACATAGTAACAAATTTTTAATAGTCACTTGAATAAAGAACCAGTGGCACATACACGTGTGAATGATCTTTTCGAATCAGCACCATCTCTCTCACAAACTAAGAATTCCTTTCTTGTCTCACCTAATAAATGGCTTGGAAAGTTCAAATCCTTAGATATAAAAGGTGACTTTAAGTATTTCAGTGTAAACAACAAAACAGCCCTCAACATCTCTCTCAATAAAATCCCATTTACGCTTCTTACTCTTTATTTTTCTAGCTTGTGTAGCAGGACTTATGTCCAAATAGATAAAAGTGCTCAGTTTTCATGTCAGCTTCCCCCAGCAATTGTTTATGCTCTGTCATCCAGTGAAATTAAAATAGCTGTTCCCCCAAGGCCTCCTTATGCTCCATTCCCAGACCAGCACTTTCTCACACGTGTGCAGTGGTGGCCTTATATTTACAGATATACATACACTGCTGCATATGCTTTCCTGCATGCAGTCTCTATAGTTTATTCTATGGTGTTACGTGTATGGAAACAGAAAGCCTTCTTCAAGATCTATTTGGAAACGGGTAGAGGATGTAATGTGCAAAACAGCATGCTTCTGGCAGTTGAAAGGGTTGAAGCTGGGAATTCCCTCCACCCAGCTCTGCAACATTTCTGTCTCTCCTGCTTCAAGATCCTATTTCTTCTCCCAGGCTCAGAAGTTTGAGCAGTCTTCACTAGTTGGACGAAGTGGGGAGTTTCCACAATGTTTCCAGTGCCTGCACAGAAATGTGGAACTATGTTTGAAATGATGCAAAAGAGGCTTTAAGCAAGCTAAGGGATAAAGAATAGTTACTGGTAGTCACTGAGGGAATGAGGATAGCAAAGCAAAATATCTTTACTGGAGGAAGGATGCAGAAAAAGCAAGAGAAAAGCAGAGATAAGTAGTACAGTAATACAGTTCTGCCGTGTTCTCTAAGAAATAAGAGTTAATTATTCCCGGCTGTGAAGTTTAGATTCAGGTGAAGACCTGAGAGAACTGAGGGATCTAGAACTGCTTTCACAAGAAAGCATTATTCCCAAGTATAACCTGTGCTTTTACTCTCCCCTTTCTATATAGTGTAATTTTGATTTGATTGCCTATATTGCTACATGTTCCTCTGGAGACCCTTGTGCCTAGACATGTAACCACTCTGTGCTTCTATCTCGATCTAAGTTATTGATTCTAGAAAACAAACAGTCATTAACTTCCCTTTCAGAGGATGCACTGGAGACTCATACTTGATCATTTCACACAAATCCTGATTGACTGAACTATCCTCCTTTGCTTCACATAGCTTTTCTAAGAACCTGGAAGACTGTAGGCCCAATAATGGTAACTAAATAGTCAGCTGTTCATTAAGAGTAAGAAGCTTTTATATTTTTTGCATTGCAAACAAACAATAGAATGTTGTCCTGGCAGTGCACAGGCAAAATCCCAGTCTCTGCTATTTTCTATCCACAAGTAGTTTTGGCTGATGTGATTTAGACACTGTAAAGAATAATATGGAGACTTTGTTCATACCCCTAAATGAATCTATATCACAGAAATCTTTAAGTGTTTGCTGTTTATGTGAAAGTTGAGCCCCAGCTAGAAGTGCTTGCCAGAAATTGCAAAATAGGAAGGCAGACCAGAGTGGCATTCACAACTCAGAAATGCAGTTTTTTGCCTACTCATTCAGGTTATTATTTCCAAAAAGTTTTTATGATCAACAGAATTTTAAGTCTTCCAAACGAAAATCACCATATTCTTGAAGGCCTGCCTGACATTAGGTCATATCTTTTAAAAACACATCATGTTTTGGGGACGTATCATCATATGACTCAATTGCATCCTGACTCAGGAACTCTGAACTCTCACAACCTGCTGCTGAGACCAACCCATCTGAACAACCTGATCCAATATCAGATCTGCTTTGAACAGGGAACAGACCAGAGGACTTGCTGAGGTCCTGTTGTCAGCTGTTACTTGCTTCTCTAAGTTACAAATGAATTCTGTTACTGTCTTGGCTTGTTTCCTGATTCGATTTCCACAGTCCTTCAATCCTTGAGCCATCAGGATTGATGCCTTGTATTGCGTCTTGCAGAAAGGATACTCTCATCTCAGGAAGCCTTGAGAAAGATACAAGTGTTTCCTAAATAAGCAACTTGGTAATAGGTATCATCTGTTGGATGGAGACTTTCATCAGTAAATTTATGTAGTTTTCCACACAGGTCATGTAAGAGCTGAAAGATAGTATCATGGTGAAATTCACGGTACAGGATCCCAGACAGACAAAAATGGTCAAATGTTCAGCCCCAAGGAATTCTACTTGCCATCAGCGATGACAGTGTTAGGCCACTGCAGACACTCCATCACACAAATGTTACGTTATCTTTCACCCAGAAGTGTACTGAAGTATGCTTCCTCCTACCTCTTGTCAGTTCCTTGATACATAAATATTGACATTTGATTGTAGATACTGAGGGATTTTATCTTTTACATTAGAATAAGAGCAAATGGCATTGCGGTAGGGATGTACACTCTCTTCCACAGCTTTTGAAGACACCAAGCCTAACGGCAAGTTGAACAAACCCAAAATTATTTAGGAAAAACCAGAAGAGCTAAGTTAAACACTACTTGTATGGAGAGTTGTTGTTTAGAATTTTGTATTTACTTTTTTCAAAGAGAATCTTTAATAGAAATAACCTGGTTGTTCCATTCTGCCCATGTCACTAGTCACATTCTTGGGTATAAAAGTTCCGCAATTAGGCAGAAAACAAAAGTTGATGATGCTATTATTTGAAAAATAGCTGTATAATAAAACATAAGTTATAGGTGACAGAAAATGCTCTTTGGAATAAGAAACCTGTAGTTTTCAATTAGTGTTAAATGAGAAATTATGATATGTCAGCTGATATGAAATGGGTATAAATGTCTGGATTAGTAAAAAGTTATCTGATGTCTGGAAAAAAATTCAATTTACTGAACTGATATTAATCAAGCTCATTAGCTTTAGTGTGGCAGCTGCCATCTTGGCTAATGCAGAAGGGATTGAACAGGGATTTCTAGAGCCAAATCCATGAGCAGGGATTAATTTAAAGAACATTCTCTCTTCATTAGTGCTTTAACACATTATACATTTTTAACTGAGGAAAGAGCTTGTTTTGTACATCAGCAAGGGAAGTGGGGTTCTGTCCAGGAAATAAGTCATTGCTATCTGTAATAATTATTGTGTGAGCACTGGGCACAGAGGAGGTCAGACAGTAAACAAGATTTCAACTCTTCTTAGGGCTTGGCATAACAACAGCTGATAAAACTCTGCTGACATAGCTCAGCTAATTTCTGCTTTGACCTGTAGTAATTCCTTTGTTGAGTTCGGTATTAGAAGTCAGTATTTATTCTTCCACTTAACCTTCTTCATAATGTCATTCCATTGTGTGTGATGATTTCTATCAGGAGAAACCTTTTTATTAATTAAACTCTTCTAATAGGCACTGCTTAGCCAGCTTCTGAGTGACTTGTATAACACACAGATCTCCTGTATGTGTTTTCATTGATAGGGCAGTTTGTTGAAATTAATTTAAGTAACTATCATGACAAATTTTCTTGCAATTGTCAGCGCTTTGTGCTGTGTGTCTCTCAGAAGTACATTGCTTGGTCATGCTATGAAAATGAAAAATTACTTAAATAATGGCCCCTTGTAATATAATTTTTTGGATCAGTTTAAAGCTGACACGTGCAGTCTTCATCTCTTGCCTTGCTTTATCATCAGGGGTTTCTTAAACAGTAATTTAAAGGAGGTTTAAATAGTAATTTGACTGGCTCTGCAAGGCTAACCCATGGCTGCCACCCTTGCGAATACTGCCACCACTTTGCTAGTAGAAATAACATGGCACTTATCCATATTAATTTTTGGCACAGACAGATTTTTACTTACTCAATGGAGTACACATCTAAGGAGAAATCTGCTTGATTCAGGGATATTCATGCAATAAAAAATGAGCGAGCATGTGTATGGTGGGAGAAGGAATGAAAGCTATGATTTTTGCCTCTTAGTCTGCTACCCAGCTGCACCCTCATATGGCCTGAGCAGGAGGACAGCACTTTGAGTACAAGAAAGATACCTATAGCAGAGCCAGTGAGTTTCAAAATCCCTGCAGCATTTTGTGTCAGATGGCTGATCTATATTTATTCTGCTAATGCAGTAACTGCCCCTGGAGAGCACACTCCACTCTTTACCTGACTCAGGACATATGGAAATATGACATCTGCTTACTACAATAATACTTCCACAAATGTGATTGGGAATCTTGGAACTAGAGCTGAACTTTTCATCACAACAGCTAAATCTTATTTCTGCTTTTCTCATGAGTCAAAAAAAAAATGCCTGGGGCCACTATTTACTCCCATATGACTGAAAAATGGTGGCTATGAGAACCACTTGGGGAGGAGGTGGCAATGTTATTAAACAGACCTATTTGCCATGACATTTACCTCTGTGGCATAAGAGCAGCTTACAAACAAACACAGCATACTATGAGAAGGTAAATAATCCTTTCTCTTTCAAAAAGGAAAAAAAAAAGCATAGAAAAAAATTATGAATTTTGCCAAGGTCACCCAGCAAGTAAAATCAGGAATTCAAGGTGGATTGTCATTCCTATATCTGCCTTTAAATTCTTCTGATATTCAAAGCTAAGAATTTTAACCCCAAGACTATATAGTTTGATCTAAAGAAAGTCATGTAAGATCTGCTTGATAAAAGCTTAAGAAGAATTGCCTTCTTGTTAGGGGTTCTTTGTTCATTAAAAGAGAATTTAGCTTATTCCAGATTTTATTAAGATCTGGTGCCACAGTTGAATGTGTCTCAGCAGAGCTAAGATGGACTTGTAAACCTAGATGAAACTTAATGTCTACTACCCAGCAACGAAAGAGCAACAAGCTGTCTGAAATGGAGAGATTAATTTCAGCACGCCTCTGCAAACTAAGCCAACCTAATTTCACATAGGTCTATGCCTCACTTTCCTACTGTGCCTGCCCTCCAGCTCTTCTGTTTTCCATGGTAACTAGGCCAGCTGTCAACTGGGAAAATACCCTTGGGCCAACTAAAAAAGAAAAGTTTTCTCTTACTAATATCTTACAGCAAGCTTTCACTGGCACACAAGCTTAAGTTCAAATTCCCACTTCGCTTTTTACAAAGCCAATATTTGGTGGCAATAAAGTAGTAAAACAGAAGAAAGACCAGTATTTAAAGAAGAGAAATCTGAGATATTTCCTTCCCTACTCTTCTTTCCTTTCCCATCCTCGCAAAAGGTACTTTTGCTGTATATAAGGGGGGGAGGAGAATGAATAGAGACCGAAAAAAGAGGAAGAAAAATAAAACCAGAAAGGAAGAGAGAAAACAAGCCTAGAAAGAAGGCATATGAAGATAATAGAAACATTCTTCTTTACAGTGTAAATGCTCATTTTTCTGTCCTGCCACTGACAGGAAAGAGCTGACAAGAGCTGTTTCTCATGGTCTCTTCTGCTTTAATTAAATGAAAGCATGGTAGGAATTTGAGGATGACTGCAGAATAGCCTTATGCATAAGGAGTCAAGAGATTCTTGCCTTAGAAGAGTCAGAATCATGAAAAGATGAAAAGGCATTATTGGGCATCTAGAGACTCCATGACTGAAAAGTCAGTTTCTCTGTTTTCTGTTCCCTGAAAACACATGAGTTTTGCTAGTTATTTTTGAAGTGCAAAGGACCATATGTCTTCATGATGCCACTTTATTTGAGCTATGGAGGTTCTATCAAAGTTATTCCTTTGACAAAGTCACACCACACATGCACAGAGGTAAGCAGTTGCTGTGATCTGACTATCTGATCCATGCATTCTTTGTTGTTGTGCAGCACTGGTCCTACTACTGAAGCTGTACTCTTCAGTAGGCTTCTCTAATGAGTTGCCAAGTGGCAAACTGCCAGAAAAAGAAGACTCAACATCTTACAGAAAACATGCTATGTTGGATATGAGAGGAATCGTTAAAACAGAAAGTTTTGCACACTTGTAATTAGACTGAGGTACTGTCATTGCTGACGCACCTCAAGCAGTACCTGATGAAGGCTCATTATTCCTCCCTACTCCTGTGTAGGCAGTGATCTGAAAAAAATTTCCTTTGGTTTGATATTGGGAAAAGAAGATAAGCAGGGCCACTAGCTAGAGCAGAGATGTTCAGGTGAAAGTAAAGATCCTGAAGAGATAGACGTGTCAGGAAGTAATGTGGGAATAAGGGTCCTGGTTCTTCCTGCTCCTGTATTACCTGTGCAGGTAATGGATCTACACACAGGATTTACACAGTTACACAATGGATCTACAGACAGATTTTTCCAGAGAACTAGAAATGAGACTGTCTTAAAAGAAATGTTAACTCCACAGGTATTTGGAGTGTATTGGACTCTCATCTATCCTTCCTCAGGTATTGGCATCTGAGCATGTTGTCTGTAAAAATTTGAGAGTCTGCTTGAAAGATAACAGCTTTGATTGTACACAGTATTAAGCAAAACAAATTCTTTGCAGAGCACGTAAGAAAACTAACAGCCGATCTCAAGATGGAGTATAAATTGTTTTGAATGATAGAATTCTTGCAAAACAATGTCACTCTATTTCCAATTTCCCCACCTCAAAAACCAAATCCCCCCCTCCCCATGGCCGCAGTGAGTCATAAAAATGGTAATCTGAAAAGTAGGATTATAAAGTACAGATCTGTCTCAGAATGCATGAATAAAATCTGGAACTGCTCCTAATAAGAGCAGCCAAAGGGCAAAATGACCTTGTAGAAAGACAATTTTAGTTTTTTCCCTGAAGCTACTTCTATATTAGTATATAAACAAAGTTAAAAAAAAAAAAAGTATACAGCTTTTAAAAGTGAAGTTAACCAAAGAGTTGCAGCGTAACTCTGGCTTAATTCTGCAGTTTTGTGTAAATCTGGATTGCTCAGTGAATGCAGAATGATACAGAATTAGTTCTGTCAAACATTTTGTTTCATAGGGATTTTTTTCTTACAGCTGTGAAGCTAATGGGAAGACATGAACTACCCAAACAATAGGCAGATGACAAAAAGAAGTTTTCACATTCTCCTCAGTGCATTGATGTGATACTATGGCCTAAATTGAAATACAGTACAAAGCAAGTCCACTGGCCCTAGTGGACTGCTTGAACCTGGATTAATTTTGGATTTTATTTATATGGTTTGAAAGTAGAGTAGCTTAGTCACCTCCTGTATCCAATTAATTGCTGGCATATTTGGACATCATCTCATTAAAGCCATTGGGTCTGCTTATTTTAGTGGTGATTATCCCATCTAATTCCATTCATTGCAAGCTTCCAATGCAGTTACCCACTGGGAAGAATACAACGATTTCTGTTATGCCTCAAGTGTATGGTGTGTTTTGGTTTCTGTGCCACGAATGTACTCTAAGCTATTACAAGGATAAATGATTTGTAGCTTTCAGCCTTTCTGATTCTGATGTAAGTAAGATACTGCATGATGTTCTGACAACAGTATGGCATTTGTTCTGAGGAGAAAATCCACAATTTTGAAACACGTACAGACACCGACATACCTAGTCACGTGAAAAAAGCACAGCCAAAGATGGAATCAGACTTTCTAAAATAATTGCCAGACTTAAATGTCATGTTTCTCATTGAATGCAAAATAATACTGCCCCATTGTTAGTCTTCTTGCAGATATTAAATGCAATACACTTGTTAGGTGGTTTTATTGTTTCGTTCTGAAAACAGTTTTGGAAGGGGAGAGTTAGTCATTCTCTTTGATACTGTTTACTGAGATGGTGGTATTTTTTCTGTTAGTATAGAGCAGATAGACTTATAGTTGCAATCCTGAGCTTAAGTCACTCTCAGCATTAATGACACTTCAGGGTGAAGGTGTTTCATTTCTGTAGCTTTGACCTGACACTTTATTAGGGTGGGATCTTTGGTGGCCTGTGGATCCTCACTCATGGACTCTGAAGTTATCCAATGTCAGCAATGTTGTTTATAGATGATGTTGAAAACAAGTACTAGTTCAGTTATGCTGATGTTCTGGTGCAGGTATTTTTTTGTGTTCATGTTCATGTTAATAAATTTGGTCCCCTGTTGCTTGCGGACCCCACCCAATGAAGATAGAGAGACTAGCAAGAGTCAAACTTTGCTAACAATTCAGGGGGGGTTCAGTGTTGGTTTTGTGTTGTGTTTTTTTTTAAACTGGAACAGAAAGAGACAGACATTTCTTTTTACAATGTGATTCTTTTAGCAAGTATATCAATGACAACACATCCACTAAACCAATTGGAGAAGATATATTCTGAGGGTGACAGTTTCTTGCTTAGACCTTGGACTGGGTAGCATCTACTGTCTGGTAATGATGGTGGTACCAGTGCACGATTATATTCTCCTATTAACTCTTGATGCAGTTAATTTTCAGGGTCAGTCCTCCTTCTCCAGATAAGCAGTTTGATCGGGGTTTTATTTTCTTAATACAGAAGTGTGTGTAACTAACTATACTATGTATCAAATAAAAAGTTTTTCTGCTAGGCAGCCTTAGTAGTGTTTGGCAACTTACTTGCCTAGTGTAGTATTGCCATTTGTTTTGACTGATCTGCTAAATTTTTTGTGAGTCAGCAAGACATGCATTCCACCATTATGCATTCAGTGAGAGTGGGGGAACTGCATTGATTGAATCTACTGGATCAAGTGATTTGTCTGGATGCTAATTGCGTTGCCTTGGGAGAAGAATAAAAATCATAAAATAATAAAACAATAAAATAATAACAACAGTAATAACTATATATAAAAATTAATAATAAA
>VXBJ01005521.1:318459-334122 GCA_013400055.1 Nycticryphes semicollaris | reverse complement strand
AAACAGCCTCAAATTCTATTGTCACACTATCTGCGTATAATAGCTCATTCTTCATGGTCATGAGCTGTAACTGCTCTGGGGGTTTTGACAGGGTTTAAAATGCAACCACAGCACTCGCGCTGACCAAATACTCTGGTTTGTTGCTTTATTTGACCCTCAGCTCTAGTTGCTCTGCTACATTTTGAAGGCCCACAGCTCTAAACAAGGCGTACTGAACCTTTTCCCTTTCCACCTGCCCTCACGCACCCTACCTATAATGGGCAGGAGATTATACAGTCATGCTGTAAAGTACCATTTGACAGTACCACTAAGATGTGCTTTGGCGATGAAATTTTATTTGCACCTTAAGGGGAGTAATTTTCCGAACCATTGTTCAAAAACGTGATGGAGTTAAATGCTCTTTCTTATGGTCTGATGATGTTCCCTGTGCCATCACTGTATCAAAGAGCCCTTTTTGTTACTTTGGGAAGAAAGCAGCAGCTGAGCATGAATGAGCTGTTTGTGTGTGAATCCAAATGGCTGATCGTTGTGTGGCTGTAATCAGCTCACGGCTGGCAGCTGCTGGGTGATGTCACACGTAGCCTTGGTCGACATCATGCTGCCAGCCAGGAGCCATCCTGTTGCCAGGCAGCCCATTGCTGCTCAAAAAGTCTTGTTCAGTCAAGGGAAACGCAATTGCTCATTGCCCTCCAGAAAGGCTATGCTTAACAAACACTGGCTCTACTGACTAAGCAGCAGGTGGGCCTTGAGTCTGAAGATGAAAAATAACCTCCCATCTGTGTTCCCCATTCACAAATTTTGCCTCCAATTCTCTTTAGTCCCTGGGATCCCATAAGGTGGTATCCTTGACCCAGCTCATGTGTACAAAACCTATTTGGTTTGCCAGTCAGATCCCAGGTTTGGCTGTTTACTCTGACTCTGCTGCTCAAAGTTTGAAAACAGCTGAGCCACCTGAGACAGACCTGCTCTGCACCACCTCCTTTCTCTCCTTGCTATGAAGGTTGTGATCTGCAGAGATGCTTTGGTGGCCACTGCTTCTACTCAGCTCACAGCAGTTAAGATTTGGACTTTGCTAATGAAAAGTTTTCATTTATGGAACAGGCTTCTTCAGGAGTTCAGGGCAGCATGTGCAATTACGCCTTCAGTGCCAAGCACAAGAGAAGTCTGATCTTCCTGGTATTTTCACTGACCCCTCACGACTTCTCTCAGCAGCAAGAAGCAGCAATCCAGCTGCTTGTCAGTCAAATAAGGCTTCTTGAAGGGAGAAAACTGTTGTTCAACAGGATGAGATAAATGCCAGAGTCTGTTTTGCAGGATCAGTGTAATGGCTTCTCCAACCCAATACTTAGTCATCTGAAGTGTGGTGAAACACCTTAAGTGTTTGAAGGGGGGCGTAGCCCTACACTGGGTTAGAAAAGCCACTTGAACTACGATGGAAAAAAGGCTTTTCCAGAGCAAGTGTAGCAAAATAGAATGTTAGGTTCTGTCATTCAAGCAAATTCTCTGCTGTTAGGGTAAAAAGTCACACAGCCCAATATCTACTCTAAGAAAATTCAATACAGATCTGACTGAAGGTTTTGCGAAAGAAAGACTTTGCTTACCCTTATTATCTGGTGTTAGGGTTGGCACAAAAGGAAGTTTAGGAATCTCTGAAAGGTTCATATATGCTGACCATGGGAAGGATTCAGCTCCAGATTAAGACTTTAAATTCTGGTGTGAATATATTGCTATCTACACATAGCAAGGTGTTCGTGCTTCCATTATAGACAGGGAAGACCAAGAATTCTCCTCTGTTGTCAACGTACAGGCACTGATGCCTATTTGAGATTCCTAATGGTATCCAGTCTGGTTTTGCTGGGATATTAGATACAAACATACTTTTCTCAAAGGAGAGCTAGGAGCCAAGCAGGATGAAGTGAAGCTAAAATGGCTTTATGTTTGGACAACTGAATTGAGTCCCACGTGTCCAGCAAAACTCAAAAATATCAATTGCCAATAAGAATAGATGATCCCACAGGAAAACAATAGCTTAAAGATTTGTGATGTCCAATTTTCATATTAGCAGAAGGTGTCAGCTCCCTTGATGTACGGTAATCCAGGGATGCCTAAAAAAAACCCACAACACAGAAAAGTTGTGATCTTTCCACTGTCCACTATGCTTAATCAGGAATACCCCAGTCATGGTTAAATATGCTCTGAGCATCACATTATTTTAATGTATTAATGACAAGTAAATGTTTTCAGAATAAACTACACCCATGTAAATTTTTTGGCTCTGAACTTATTTTATTCTGACAGAGCTATGCATTTGATCTGGGCACAAAGCAAATTAACATTTTCAGAACTCATTAGTATGCGTGAATATCAGGCAAAGGTGACAAATCAGTTTGGTAGACTGAAAATTATTTAGACTGAAAATTCAGTCACTTGGGTGATTTGGGATGCCTGATCCAAAGCACACTGCACTCTGTGAGAGTTCTGCCAGTGACTAAAAAGGAATTTAGGTCAGATCCTTGGACACAGTGACTAATGCAGTGACAAAACACAGAAGGAAGAAGTTGAGACTCAAACTCTCTTAATAGATATGTGGAATTATCAGCTGGAACAGGCTCCATGCTACTAGGTCATTTAATTGTCCCTTCGCGTAACACTCACTGTAGAATTATTCCCTTCAGTATAACAAGTCCCTGGTGCTTTGTTTTAATTGTTCAATAAATTTCAGAGATGCAGTAATTAACATGGTCTATTAAATACAATCAACTACTACTTCTAACCAATTGGGGAAAAAAAAAAAGAAAAGAAACTTTAGTCAAATACATCATTAGCCAGTACTTAATACTAATCTACTATTAGCTATATTTTTATGGAAATGCTTCACAAGTATGTGGGCTATGCAGACATGCAGACAAGGTTTGATTGCTTCATAATTCTAGGAGAATATATTGATTTGTATACAATAAAAAGTTATATCACGATATTTGGTAACAAATGTGCCTTCAAAAGATTTGGGGATTAGAATAATACAACACAGTTTACAAGAATAAATATTTGATTACCATTTGTTGTCAATGCACAGACACTGATGCCTATTTAAGGTTCCTTAATTTCCTTATGAAAGAATAGATAAGAATAGGGCTAGAGAAAATAATACATAAATTACCAAAAATTTCACCCAATTAAAAAATAACTGAGATTTAAAGAATAAGTCTGTTGGCCTTATTTATTTAAAGTGAATGGAAATGCTCAAAGTCTTTCAGTAATGCTGGGGAAAAAATGCAGCAAACCAAAATCAGAGAAGGGAAAAACTCTGAATTCATCAGGGCCAGCCAAACAGGTGATGTACAATACTCCACCCAATAGAAACAATGCAGTATATCTTGTGGAAATGAACAGCTCTTACTGACATCAGTTCAGATATACCAAAACAACGTCCAGTCCAAATACTCCTGGACTCTAAGAGAGATGGTTCCTTTTGGATGTGTTGTTCAGAGCTTATCCTGCCTTCAGATCCAGAGTTAAGCTGGAAGCCAAAATGCCTATAGTCTCTGTATCTTACTGTGTTGCTACTCTTATCTGTGTCTTCCTTGTCTTCCCTGTGTTGTCACTTGCACAATAAAATATGTAATCCACACTTTATTCCAAATGAGTGAATAATGCTATTAATTGTGGTAGGAATCAGGACCAAACTTACTATCTCTTTTTTCTTGCATCCTGTTTTCAGATAAATTGCAAGCTAGTTTTGGGCATGTGCCTTCCTCCATCAAGATGGTATGTCCCACAAGGTGACACGCTCATGTAAGCAGGTCACAACTATGTAACTAAGTAAAATAAGAGAATAATAATGACAGGAAACACATCTCCATTTCCCCCCTTCCATCTCTTTACAAACTTATGTTTTTAAATGAAAGAATTTTGAACAAAGAAGATGAGGTGAATGAAACCTTACTTTAGTTGCCCAAGGAAGTCTTGGCCAGCAGAACCCGGTCCTCATGAGTGACTTTGGTTATCCAGATATTTGTTGGGAAGACAATACACCGTCACATAAGTCATCCCTCGAGTTTCCAGAATGTGTTGAAGACTTCTTCCTGCTACAGATGCTGAACACACCAACTTGGTACAGCACATTGCTATATATGCTTCTCACAAATCAAGAAATTGGATACAGGGACAACAGCATTGGGGAGTTTAAGATCCTGCTGAGCAGACTGAAGACCAGTAGTAGGACAAAGGTCATGGATTTTAAAAGAACCAACTTCAATATGCTCAGAGCCCAGCTGCAACGGATTGGCTGGAAACCATCTATGGAGGGCAAGGGACCTTCTGAGAACTGGGAGTTATTCGAGAACAGCCTCCTGGAAGCACAAGAACTATGTATTCCCTACAAAGGGAAAGAAAGGCTAAAGAACCAGAGACCAGCCTGGCCTATCTAAGATCTTTTGTGTGTTCTTAAAAGAAGTATACTGGCTAAGGAAAGGTGGGTAAACAGCCATGGAGGACTACAAGAGCCTCACTAGTGTGTGCAGAGATGAGGTCAGGAAGGCTAAGGCTCAGCTAGAACTGAAATTAGACAAAGATGTCAAGAGCAACCGCAAAGGGTTTGTCAAATGTATGAATAGTAAGCAGAAGCATGGGGAAGACACAGACCCATGGCTAACCATGGCAGGGAAACCAGTCACTAATCATGCTGACAAGGCAGAGGTTCTGAATACCTTCTGTGTCTCGGTCTTTACCGTTCTATCTGGACCCCAGGCCACAGAATCAAGAATCTACAACAAAGTGGATGTCAATCCACAAGCAGAAGAGAAAAGACTGGTCTGTGGCTTCTTTCAGGGTTCTCAAACTACCCACATAAATCTATAGGCCTGGGTGGAATCCACCCCAGGGTGTTAAGAGAAGTGTCTGGCTTTGTTGCAAGGCCACTGTTTTATAATCTTTGAAAAGTCACAGGGATCAGAGAGTATACCTGATAATTCGAAGAGGGCAAATGTCATAACCATCTATAAGAAGGGCAAAAGGGGACTCAGGAAACTACAGGCTCATTAGTCTAACTTCAGTCCATGCAAAAACAATGGAATGACTGGCTAAGTCTAAGCCGGTCAGCAATGGTGGTAGCATCACTGTGATAACTTAATTAAGAAGGGGAATCTGGAGGTTCTGGTGGAAACCCAACTGAATATGTGTCAGCAGTGAGCCTCTGCAGCATCAAAGGCAAATTGGATCACCACCTGCATCCACAGAGACAGAGGTAGAGACTTGATCATTGCACCCAACTCAGCCACTGACGTTGTCACCTCACAAGCATGTGATTTCAGATCAGAAATGCTATTTTGAAGAGTACCGCTCAAGATATCCCTCATCAGGGAATGCTCTTTGTGCATGCACACTATATTCCTTTTAGATGAAACTAAACTGGAAGATCTACTTCAAGACAGGTCTCAAGCCACAGACATGTATTCAGTCCATGAATTAATATCAAGACAGATTAAATAAAAACTTTGGAATACAGGTGGTGTGGACATCGAACTATCTTCACAACCTGTTTCACTTTCCAGATCTCCCTCTGCTGCACCACACTACTTGTTAACATAGAATCAGCCCTTGGACAAAAGCACACAGTATGATTCTTATCATACATTCTTTTCCTCTTGAAAGTCAATGGGCATCTTGCCATTTCATATCATGCTGTCTGATTTTATCAGTTCCAGGGATACTGTAAGGATATGTTGAACTCTGCAAATAGGAAATAGTCAAGATCTTATCTTATTGGATCAATACATATAAAGGACCAAGTACTATTTCATTTAATTCAATAAACAATTTACCATTGATTTTCATGCGTACCAAACAGGGCTTCACCATGAGAATATTGTTGATTTCTCATTTCAATTTTAATGAATGATTAAAAATGAATAAACTGAACTGAAGGAAAAGCAACTGAAAGTATAATGTCCTGTTTCATGTAAAGAATCAATTTAACTGGGTCAAAGAGAATCCAGATAATTTGAACATTAAAAATACATTAGTATTAGTCTTTGTTAGAAAGTGACCATGAGATAAAGTTGTTTGTTGGAAGAATAAAGCAGAACAGCAGAGGTCTGCATAAAGGCTTCCTTTAGGAAAGTACTTAACCAACAGCTCTATTTTCAGCACACGCTTAATCCTTTTGAGTTCAGTGGCTTAAATCTTTCCATCAGTGAGGAGCAAATTCTGAACAAGGGCCTAACTCTCTTAACTCTGTGAATAGTTCAGGCTTAAGCCAAAACCCATGACAGACAATACAGCTGTGCAGAATCAGCACATTTTGGACAAGGCAGATAAACTTAATCTGCGTATTTATTAACCAGAGGTGTTTCACTCCTCTAAACACAGAAACATAGGATGGCAGCAGCTATATTGCAAACTACAGTCGCTGAAGTGCATAAACTATTGAAACAGATAATGCTGGTACAATGCATACATCAGAATAAAAATACCATGTCTGTAATACGTTGTAATGCTTAATGAAATAGATCATTCATGGAATGGAAAAGGAGGATGAGGGGAAAATGAATAACCTAATGAATCTCTCATATTGGCTTTTGGACCAAATCTGTTACCTGTTTTTTCAGCTATAAATCACAGTACTTTTCAGAAGCCAAACACAGTGGCTTAAATTTAAAACATTTGAAGTTCTATAGCCATTAAGAGACATATGCGAAGGTCAGGAGCTTGCAAGACAGTTGCTATCATTAATTTATTCTTTTCAAACTTGGTCTACTCTTGGAATTGCTTGCTGTTGCCTGGTTTGTGTCTTGGGAAAGCTTCAGATAGTTAATTTTGCAAGAGTCAAACCAAGAGTTTTGAAGTAGCAGTTACATATTTTAACACATAAGAGGAGATTTCTGGAGGATGCTGCATTTGAAAGCATCAAATCAGAAGGTCAGGTGACCTACATGAGTGAACATTGCATAAAACCAGGCCAGAAGCAGCACAACTGCTTATAAATATTACCTTGCAGAATTCCAGAGAAGTAACTGAACCTAACATTTTATAGCAAGCAGGAAGGAAAATATTCTGCTCATGCCCTTCAGTGGTTCCAATGTTCATGAGCAGTTAGGGGTCACTCAAGCAGGTACTGCTCAGTCTACAAGTGTTAGGTCTGATGTGATATCAAAGACATATCCCTGGTGCTCTAGTTATGCACATGGAAGTAATAATTTATAGAAGTTTCTTTTTAAACTATCTGTCTGGCAACATTTAGTCTGATGCTGAAAGAGAATCTATGTACATCTATCCAAACATAATTGCTATATTGCTTCAGGGCAGGTATCTCAACTCTTGGCTTACACCTTTATTTGGCTAAGTACTTAATAGTACTTTTGTGTTTTGCTGACTTACACTATGTACTGTTAGGACTATGCTAATAATGTATACTATTATGTTATGGAAGAATCTGATTGTTACTAATGGACAAGATTTTTGACAAAATGAGAGTTAATTGGATACCCTTGCATATGGCACGATTTTCTACTAGACGGTACAAAAAACTCTAGAAATTAGGTATTTTGCTATTATTCTCTGAAGGTTTAAAGGGATATTTTCTTTTCACAAACTTTTGTAAAATCCTATCAAAATCATCTCTGCACAATTTTGGAGGACATTAATTTGGGAACCAGTTTTCACATATTCCACTAGGACTGGAGATATATTGCTTACACTCCAACTTACGGAAGAATAAAAGGACACTAAGTGTTGTTATAAACAGAAAATTCATGTGATTATGTTTAAAATCCACTCCACTTTCCACTGAAATGTGTATTAAACACAGGAAAACTCCAATAGCAAAGCAATGTATAAAGAAGAATTTTTAATATAGAACATCAGCAGAAAGATTTGTCAATTCAGCTACCCCACAGTGACAGACATAAAAAAAGCCAAAAAACCAAACAACCACAGAACCCCCCCAAACCCAAAATTTGTAATTAGAAAACAAAAAAAGTTGGGGGAAACAGAAAAAAAAATAAGAAAAAACAAAACTGAAATATAACTCAATCTAATGTGAGCAGGAGAGGAGGTGTTAGTAGCTGAAGAAATGTCTTGGTGACAGACAGATGTGTGGTAGAGCTGCTTTATGCCTCTGAGGCCACCTTGCAAGGTAAAAAATATTCCCACACTAAGCATTTCATCAAGAGGAATAACAGATGGCCTTTTTCTTACCATGTCCAGAATACTGTAATTTGCGTGGTGAAAGGATGACTGAAGATATATTACTACCTGGTTCCTGTAGGTTGCTTCGGAGACAGCTGTTGCTGTTTTCCTAAGAGAAGAAAATGGGCCTTCTGGTGGATTGTCAATCATCTTGGGTTACAAGCTCATGAAGATGGAGAGTGGGGCTCATACATTCTGAACCTCAGTCGCAGTATGAGTAACCACTGCCCTGGATGCACTGGTATTACTCAGGACAGATTTATCAGATATCTTACCTGCCAGATCCTCTTCATGCATATATGACTCCTGGTACCTCACACATGCAGTGAGACATGATGTGCTACCCCCTGAGATGATGATAAATTCAAATAGAAGTGCCAAAATAGTTTTTCTTCCTTCCCCTGAGGACAGGGATCTACCTCTGTATTTAGTATTAATCAGAGGGAGCATCAGTCAGGCAGTGGCTACAGAAACTACTTTGAGCTCTTAAACTTGCTGTAATGTGTAACAATTCATATGGGGAAGAGAAATAAAACATCAAACGGCTAACTTTGTCTGGCACGTCATGTACACATTAATATCTAGTATAATCCTGCCCATTATTTTTTTTTTCTGTTTCATTTGTGTACTCAGGGGTGGACTCAGCAGGAAATGGCCAGCATGGAATTGAAGCCTCCTCTCCTACTATTGTCTTAAAATTCAGTCTCTTAATGCTGATATAAAGACAGGGTCTTGTCTTAGAGGTAAAACCCATGGTATGCTTTGAGATACTACAGGATAAGAGAGTTATTCCTAAACAAGTATAGAGCTGGTGAGGAATTCTGCTCACTGTGGAGGGTTTGGGTAGTTATGGGGTCTTTTTTTCTTTTTTCTTTCTTAAACTATTTCTACTATATAAAGCCTTTTATCCCATTTTCTATCCCGTAAGCATTTTTTTGGAGCACCCAACCCTCAGAAATTAACTAAAAAATGAAGATTTACTTTTTTTAATCTTCTATTGCCCTAGTTAAAATTAAAAGAAAAACAAAAGCAAAGAAATGAAAACCCACACATTCAGGAAAGCAAACTAACCATAATGAAATTGCTTAAGAAAAAACAAGAAGTTTCAAGTAGCACAGAATGGGAGCTGGTCTCAAATGCTGCCCATCTCAAACGCTGGTGTTTATGTACTACAGACCTAGAGTTAATTGTGATGCATCCCAAGGTGGGTACTTCGTAGTACAAGATCTTCTAATGAGGGCCCACTTTACAGAAAATTATCTGCTTGATTTCCTAAGTAGAAAGGGTATGAAGCAAATTTGGATGTAGAGGGAGAAAGAAAAATAAGGAGTAGTTTTTTTCTGGTGTGCTTCTAATAATACTCAGAGGACTGGAGCTCATTACAACTTTTTGAAGACATTTTTTTCCACAGTATTTTTCATTTGCCAAGTACTGTGGATTGCACAATGCCATCACGCAGTACCATTGTCACATACAAACGTGATTAATCCTGCGTATCAGACATTCTTTTGGGGTGCTGTAGACTTAACTTTAAGTCAGCAGTAGAGGAAGGAAGAATAAAGTCCCTCTAAGAAAGGGACTATGATCTCAGCCATCTTCTGGGCTGTAAATCTGTCACTTACTAGAAAGGCAAATTCGAGTGATTAACCTTCTAATTCAGATACCTGTGCTCTGCAAATTATACAGATTAACCTTGACAACAGAGATGAAGATATTGTGAGAATTCTCCTTGTCTATATTTGCGTTTAAGGCAAGTAGAAAGGTTTCATAATATTGCCTTCTCCATTTTATTCCTCCTGGAATAAAGTGCCTAAAGAATATAGCCACTTGAGATGGCCTCTTTATTCACCCTTCAAGGTTTCTGGGACAACATCTCTTTGACATGACATTTTGAGAAACATTAATGGAAATCCATCCATCTAACTTTACTGTCTTTTCTGGGTTGATACCAGGAAGAAAAAACCAAGATGTTTCATGAAGAAATCAGCTGTAAAGTTTAAAACTTTCTTGCCACAATGTAAGTTACATCTAATTGACAGAATCAGAGAATCAAAGAATCATTAAGGTTGGAAGGGAACTCTTGAGTTCAACAGTCCCAGCTCCAAGTTCAAGCAGGGTCAGAAAAAGCAGATTATGCAGGACAGCATTCAGCTGGGTTTTAAATATATCCAATGATGGAGACTGCAGCATCTCTGGGCAACATGTGACAATGCAGTAAAAAAAGATGTTGTCTTGTGTTCATACAAAATTCAATGTGATTTTATTTTTGTTTGGTTGGGTTTTATTTGTTTGTTTTTACTTTGATTCCTCCTTCTTATATCAAGTGGGCTCTCCAGGAAAAAATCTGTCTTCCTCATCTTCATTTCCTCCAACCAGTTATTTGTACAGTGGGATAAAACCCTCCTGAGCCTTCTCTTCTCCAAGCTGAAAAGTCACAGCTCTTTTGGCCTTTCCTTATATGAGAGATGTTCCAGTCACTTAATCACCTCAGCTCTAGGGAATTTTGCTGTTTGTTTTGGGTTTTGTTTGTTTGTTTTCCTTTCTAAGACACACAATCAATCATGAAATGATGGTTCCCTCTGGTTCTAGGTAAGGCATGCAACATTTGTCCCTGTTGGTGGTTTCTTTTCTGTACAGTACTACTAAGAATTTAGACTTGGCACCTTGGTTGAAAAATGCCAAGTACATTGTTTGCCTAATCAAAAGGTGTAGTTACATGTACTCAAAGAAACTATTACTTTTCAAAAGAATGTTCATTTTCTTTCAAGTAAAGACCTGACACCTGACTGTAAAATTCTCAGGCTGAGGAGTAGGAATCTCCATCTTAGAGGATAAAACCTCTCATGGTTTCTCGAACAACTTCAACGTGTCTTGGGTCACTTGTGATCATGTAAATAAACAAATGCACAGCTCTTTGTAATGAGGGGCTTTGTTTTTCAGCTGGTTTTCTGGGTGACCTTTACCTGATGATTCACTGAGGAAGCAATGTTCTTCTGCGGAATGGAATTTCCATTTTTTATCCCCACGCCTAGAACAATCATACTAAGTGTTCTGTGAACGGATTTTGAGTCAAAACCAAATGTATTTAGAAAAATGACGTCTCCACCTGTTATTATTGTGGAATTCAGGAAATCATCCTGGTTTTGAATTACCACATGCATATAATCTTCACAGTTCTAATCACGAACAGGCTTGAAAATATACCTATGTACTTTGGTGAATAAATTTCTTCTTTTTAGATACAAAGAATATTTGTAACCTTTGATGCATGAATGCTCATAATACTGGATGCATATGTTAAGTTAATTATTTAACTGAATCATTTAACTTATGATTTAATTAAATTATTTATTTTAATAAGTAAATATTAATTATCATCAATTAATCTACTCTGAGAATAACTGTATCTATGCAAAACCACCTTAAAAGTAAACTAATTCTTTGGAGAAAAAAAGTAAATTATGCTTTTGCTAATAGATTTTGCCATATTGTCTCAAACTAGTCTAAATTGCAGCAAGAGAGTAAGCCCAAGAGTAAATATGATTTGTGGTTTATTTTATTAGTGTTCAAAGATTATCCTGTTAGGTGGAGAACATTTGCTAGAGAAAATAGATCCTGTTAATTTATCTTTGTTTATAAAACATTAGAGATGATGTTTAGATCATATATTAACATATCATCCGTAATATGGAAGAACCAGATGCTCATGTTATGCTTTTAACTGTGATTGCTGCTCTTAAAGCTTCTTCTTATGCATTTTTACTTCTATATAAAGTGACAATTAAATTTCAATTATAAGTTTATTCTGGATTGTCTTTATTTTTTTGTTACGTTAAATTAAAGACTTTTATTTCCCCCCTGTATAAAATGTATAATGCTTTCTTAATGTGCTGTGCCTTCTGTGTCACTGCACATTGCTCTCCTCATTTACATTCTTCAGGGACAGAATCTGAGCCCTGTTGAATCTAGTGGTCACTTGGCAAATTATGTAACATGAGTTGTTTAGCATAGGTGTACAGGAGACACCTCCTCCAGAGATGGCCATAAATACACTTACAAGGCAAAGTTATGTGCATCAGCACACCTACTCCAAAATCATAATAACATGGCTGTGGGAAACCGAGGAAAAGCAATCTAAATTTTGCAGTCCAGCACAATACATTATGCGGTTTCATTTCTCTTCTCATCAGTGCTGCAGTCAAATGCAAAATTCAAATGGTGAACCATGTGCTCCTATTGACAGACCAGCACCTCTGACTGCCACATTACAGTTATTTGGGAACTGAATGTGCCTGAACATTGTCAAGTTTATGTCGTCACTTTTTATTCTACAAGTAGCATTGCTACTCTTGACACTTAAGCACAGCCGGGGATTGGATAGAAAAATAAAATTTAAAAAATAAGAAAAAAAAAAACGGTTAAATGAGCAATAATAAATACCTTTCACTGGACAACTCCAATCCTGTTAGCTTGAACTCAACTATACAAATGAGTGATTCAGCTGAGGCCAGGAGAGCCTGTGGCAGACAGCGAGGCTGGGATGCTGAAACAGGAACGGACGCAGAAGGTGTCTTTTCTGTCAAACAGTGATGCAGCTCAAGAGGTTCCTTATTCCCCAGGGTGTGTAAATGCTACATCATCTGGGTTTTGTGGCAAATGTCAACAGAGGGTTCAAATTATCTAATGAGATTGGAAAATGGAGTATCCAGGAAGAATAGGATAGGAACATCTTCAACATAAGAAAGAGGTAATCTGATGTTTTCCTTTTTTCTTTTTTTCTTTTCCCCCCAATTAAAATAGCCCTAGTTAAGAGCAGAAGTCCTTTGAAGGCAGTTTTTCAGACATACTACCAGTAAAGGGGCAGATTATTTCATAAGGTAAAATTTACTTGTTAAAGCTAATAACAAAAAAAAAAAATTCCAATCTGCCGTCTGCAAAGAGATATATCAAATGAACAAAATACTGCTTTGATCTCTTGCCATTGGCTCAATCACCTTAGATCATACTGCAATTGAAAGTGGATCGGAAAATCCACCCTAGCACTGAAACTCCTCTTGATATGCTGCAGATCCAGGGGAATTGTCTTTGGGCATTTTACACCCTGACTTTCAGTGTTTGCAGCACTGCATTCACCTTGGTAAGGCTGGGAAAAGAGAAAGAAAATTCGAGCACATACAGATATGGAAATAAAATTAAACTGATTAACTTCTTTTATATATATTTTTTTTTTCCTGGCTATAAGCACAATTTTTATCTCAAGAGAAAAAAATAAGTTCAATTTATCTTAGATAAACTTTTAGCTGTGCTTGGTGTTCAGAGTGATTACTTTAAAAGCCCTGTGCTGTCCATTTGTGCACAAATGCACTTGAGTGGATTTTAATTAAAAAAGCAACTTTAATCATTGATTTACGCTGTTGAAAAAATTATCAGTTTTTCAGTAGGTTATTAATGTATTAAACTTACTGTTTTATTAAAAGCAATACATCAAGTTTGAAACTTTTGCCTGATTCTCCAATATCTTTGGATCGTGGGGAATTTTAGGGACAGATCTTCTGATTACTTTGGTTTCTAAACCCATCCAATTTTAAGAGAATGTTTGTGAAAAGTTCACAGAACAGAAAGTTCAACCAGTTTCTCATCTATGTAATATACAACAATTTTCTTAAACATGGAAGTGTTATTCACATTGCAGTGATAACCAGTGTCAGNATTTATTCAGAGAAAGATCAGCCTGGAAACTGAAGCCAGTGACCCAAAGAAACAAGAGGGCTGACAGGATGAAAGGAGGGAGAGGCAGTCCTGTAAGAAAGACTGAACTCCTGCTCTTTGTGTCTCATCCCTCAGGATCTCATTACTTCCCACCTCCACCACCTTCAAGCCAGCAAGCTGCTCTGAGCCCAGCTCCGACCACAGGGCTGCTCTCCTCCACAGGACAAACGTGTTCCCCGCGGCAGCAATGAAGGTTCAGAGCGGAAAAGAGATGGAGTATCCACTCTCCGGTGTGGCTGAAAGAAGCAGAATGACTAAACTCAACATTCTTGATGCAGAACAGAGTGCCAAAGGAGGGAGGACCTTGATGCAAGTGGAAATCTGGGGAATTTTATAGTATGTTTTAATGTGTAAAGGTTTGGTTAACACCAGCTGATGCTTTTGAAGCACAAACTCCTGCCAAGCCCTAAATCAATTCTTCCTTTCCCTAACAAGTATACAGGAAGGTGTGCTTTTTAGGGCTTCATATCTGATCAGGCTGCAAATGTATCCCCCACCATGTCTAAGAAAATGTAGCATTGCTCTAAAGTCTTGAATCTTGAGATTTGAGTTGAGTCTTTAAAATGAGATTAATGGAATATATGAAATCATCAGGAAGATAAATAGATGCACAACCTCAGTAAGGTGGGTCTTTTGGTCACTAAGTATTTGTCAAGACCTTGTACAGCCCAAAATAAAATCTCTAAAGTAATAAAGTGTATAAAACATGATAGCAATCTCCTTGGCTCCTGAGACCAGAAAAATTAGTTGCTATCGGTAGGCGATATTCAGAATTGCTCTGTAGTTTCCATTCTCATTAGCCAGAAGTAGGGGAGAAAGTGTGAAACCATAAAGCATAAAGGAACAAGCCTTTTCATTTATTTCAGTTTGTGCCATTTTCTTCAGTGCTTTTACTTTAAATCTCACATATGAAATTATGTTCCTCTGATTTAACAGAAGTTTTCTCCCAGGCTGTTGTGTAGGAGAGGTGTTTGTTCCCTTCATAATCAGTGCATCACTAATTATGTGTGTTGATGACATACTTAGTCTGATTCTGATTTTCTGGATAATTTCATAAAGCTAAAATAATTCTTGTGATGTCAACATAGTGATTCCAGATTCTCAACTAATTAGGTTAAGGCTGTATGTTTGTGATACTGAACGGATAGGGATAGGGATAGGAACAATTCTTTTGAAATAATTCAACTGAGCTTTCCATATGCTGGGCCTGGGTTAACAATTTTCAAGGCTTATATTACCCTAAAAATGTTGATCACTGAGATTTTTTCACTCTCCTTTTCTCAAAAAGATTATTTTTTTCCTACTAGGCTATTTTACCACACAGTATTTTTTTTAAAAAAAGGAATTCTCTTATGTTATTTTGTCCTTCTGTAGTTCTGCATCACAGCAGAGAGCTGTTGTTTTTCTTCTGTTCTCAGAAAAAAAAAATATTGCGGCTCTTCATGGCATATCTGAGCTGAGTGTTGATTTCTGAAGCTTTGGCCAGAAGATGTTTAATAATACTGTCACTCCCAGCGAATCCATGCTATGGCAGGTTCTGACAAGGTGCAAAATATGGGACAAGTGTGATTTTACCATCTGCGCTGCCCCTACAACACTGAGCTCTGGCTAGGTCACTAGGAATTAAACCGAAGGAAAGACCCTGGGAGGGAAAGTCATGGCATACCTTGTTCTTGAAGCTATTTCCGTAGCGTGAACCAAAAAAAA
>VXBJ01005521.1:292691-318428 GCA_013400055.1 Nycticryphes semicollaris | reverse complement strand
AAAAAAAAAAAAAAAGCCATAGAGAATTGGCAGAACACTGTATTGTTTTGTTTCCCTGCCTTTATAATCCCCATGTACCCAGGTCAGGAATAAAAGCTTTAGATTTGTTTGTAGATGTACAGTGTTGACATCTGATAATACATACTCGCATAATGGTGTGTTATCCTAGAAGACAGCAGATGAACTTTCTCATTTTAGTATTATCAGCTTCCAGCACAGTGTCAGTTAAACCTGAGCCAACTTTGCTATGGTGGAAAGGAATTTTTAAAAATTAATCTATTCTTGCCTAAGGGGATTTGTGGCTAGAAAAATGGTCCGAGAGTCTAAATATTTGTGTTTCCTTCCAGCTCTGCTAATAACTCACCTTAGTAGATATTGATAAACTAGAGCCTAATTCCTTGAGCTGCCTTATTTTAGGGGTTGTTACTCTTAAAAAAAAAAATTGCTTGGCCTCAGGAATATATAATACAGAGCCCCTAAACTAGGCACATATAGTTAAGAACTATACACTCAGTAATACCAAATATTTATTTATCACTATAATAGCTAATTTTCAACAGTGAATCTAAGAAAGTGAACAATTGCATGTTGAGAGTGTTGCTTTGTGACAGGGAACAGAAACGATTTGGCAGACAGGAAAGCATCTGACAAGCAACTAATTTAGGAGCCCTACAAGTCTCTTCACTGGGAATTGAGAGCTCCAGATCTTCCTTGAGAGATGGTATTTTCCAACAGAGCTAAACATAACGTTCTTTTACACTGGAGTAGTAAATCAGTGGCCCGGGAAAAGGGAAGCAAATCCTGAACATCAGCAAACCCTGAAAAACAAAGCACTCCTGTACACCAGGAGACTTGTGATGTAAAGCTCTTCTAAGTTGCTGTATGCTTTCCTGGTGATACAATAGTTAAAATTAGAGAAGGTGGGAAAGGGAAAGCACTTTTCATTATTAATGCTGAAGCTAAATTATTACCCAAGTAACTATTTAGAGCCTAGAACCTAAGGTTTGGAAGAGTTTCATCCCATCATCTTCCTTGGAGACTGGTCCTAATGAACTGAATGTTCCCAGTATCAACTTTTGTGGGTAATTCACTGTCCTGGAAATATAACACAATCACAGAATAATTCAGATTGGAAGGGGCCCTCAGGGTGTCATCTGATTCAGCCCTCCACTGAGAATAGATAAATTCCACATTAGATCTGGCTGCCCAGGTCCTTATTTATTTATCACTGAAACATCTCCAGGGATGTATATTCTAGAGCAACTCTGGGAAACCTGTTCCCCTCTTTGACCAGTGGCACTAATCACATGGACTGAGGTGGTACATGGACTATCCTGCCATTAAGTATTTTAAGGATTTTCTATGAGAAGGTGACACCTGAAAAAATTATTGATTACAATACTTTCCAAAATCACCAGATCATGCCAAAAGACAATAAACCAGCTAGATATAGCAGAAGAAAAAACAAAAACAAAAAAACAAACAAACAAACCCAAACCAACAACAAAAAACAAAACAAAAAAATCCCACAAGAATACTGGTGGGTGACATGATGGTGAGTTTTTCATGATGGCAGTATTTTTTCCAGTGGATGCCAGCTCTCCTCTAATTTTCTGCTGGGGGAGCGGCAGTGAGTTCTTTCCAGATTGGAAAGAATTGGTTTGAGGTAGAACAAAACCAATTCTCTTTTCAGCAGTTTTACTTTTCACTGAAGTCTGTTCCAATTGACTGCACTCTCTGAAATTAACATAATTAATAAAATTATGTGTTTCAGTTGATTTCCGCTTCTAGCAGTGATAAGTCTGATGTTTACAGCTAATGCTAAGGAATAGTATGCAGAGAGGCTCTTGCTTATATTTATTGCCAGAACAACTAAGGTCAACTCATTTTGTTATTTACCAAGTTAGAGGGCTGGATTTGGGGGTCACACTTGTGGAGAGGAGTGGACAGGAAAGAGGACCCAAAACTGACCAGTGGGGTATTCCATCCCATCTGCATCATGCTCAGTATAAAGCTGAGGGATTGAAGGGTCAAGTCATCTTCTTCAATGGCCAGTGTCTGAAGAGGACTCTGTCCATTCTTCTGTCTTTGATCCCAATCTGTGTGTTCGGGAACCCAGTTCTTTAATCCAGTTCTCATCTGCCTCTGAGTCCAGTCTAAGCTTTTCCAGTGCCTGCTGGCGACACAGTCATCAGCCTGGGAGCATGATATTGGTTTTGTATATACCTGTATATATTCCATTATTTTGTTATTAATACTATTATTCTTCCCTTTTTATTGTTAGTATGTCATTAAAGCTGTTTTAATTTTTTTTTCCTCAACACGTAAGCCTTTCTCCCTCATTTTCTCTCTCCTCCCCTTCTGGGGAGAGAGATTGATAGAAAACAACTGTTGAACATTTACTGACAAGCCTAGCCTAAACCACGACATTCTTTGAGTGAGTGAGACTTCTATAAAACTCCAGCTTCGAGGTAATTTCTTCTGTTGCATTTGCTCATAAGGTTAGTATGAAAAACAATGAAATGCCAAACCACTCGCAGGTAGATGAAAAACAGTAAGTGAGGACTCAACTTCGTGGTGCAGCAATGACAGAGAAGCACCTGACCTCAGCTTTGTGTCTGCACACTGACAGTTCTTCAAGCATTTGCCCTGGTTGTGGTTCACATGGGAAGTTTTCTGTGTCAATGAATCACCGCGCCACACATCAATACCTTAATGAAAATAACTCGGATGTTAGAAATGAGAGTCTAACATAAGAGTGCAGAACTTCATGACTCTCAAAGGAAGACACTCATGAAGAAAATAGTAAGATCCCCGGGAGATCCTTGATGCCAGCTGTGACTTTAAAAATAGCTGTTAACTGTCATGTACAGACCAAACTTGTCCATAGTTCCTGTTTCTACAAAAATAATGTGATTGCCGCTAAAGCTCTTCTGTATTCCACCTTCCTGTACAGTTTTTGTCATTTTATAACACAGGATAATACCACTACATCAAACACTGGAAGGAATCCAGCAGCGCCATCTTAAGGTTGCAGAAAGACTTGGAATAATATATGAACCAATAAATTTCCGTTTCTCTTTGTAATAATGTAATTGGTGCCCAACGCTGCACAGGCCAGTTTGGGAACAGCTTAACCCTCAGACTGTAGAAATAAAGCCATATAAATACATTGTGATTTGCCAATTTCCTTTAAGAAAATACTGAACAAATCTCCTTTGTCAGTGAAAAGATTTGTTCCAAGAAAATATAAAATTATATTTCTTTGATTTATATCTGACTGATAAAATATAGAAGCTTTAGTGCCTTCTTCAGGACACATGGAAATGTTTATTATTTTCTTAAAACATAAGTATATCCTATAATATTTTATTCAATTATGGCTTCATAGGGAAAGGGGTCTTTAAGTTTAGTTGTGGCATAGAAAGTGACAGAATACCCATTACCGCAGAGAGGAACTGAGCCAATGTTTGAATGTGTTTGGTCTTTTTAATGTGCTACATGTGTCCCTGTAGATTTCTGGTCAAAATTTAAGGCAAAGATGGGGAATTTACTTACCTGGCTATTGTCCAAGAATTGCTTTTCCAGTTAAAGTATTGTGATGATTTATTGACTAAAGTAATCTGGTTGAATCTCACTGGTCTTAATTCCTGTTGCCATGTAGCTTTGAAAAAAAAAAAAAAATAATCACACACTGACACTGCACATAAATGTCATTCCAAGGCTCTTTGTCTGCATTCTTCTTCCATTTATACTTAATGCAAATAGAACAAAGCAAAACAAACTGATAATCTGATATTTGGGTATGCTTCTTGCTTAACTCTTTAAACAGATAATGTGGCAGAATTTTCTTTGGCACTAGTAACAGAGTCCTCATCCTTGTGTTTCTATAATTTAGCATAGACCTGAACTTATGGAGAGTATGGTGATATCTTTGAAGCTTACAAAGTTATGAGGCTCATTCGTAGCATGAAGGACATTGAGGAGTGGCCTCTGGAGAACCTCCACACAGTTTATGTGTCTCAGATATTGAAAAACCTGGTACAGTACTGGTCTGAAAGCAAATCTGTATCTCACAACCTAAGGGGTGGAGTCTGCATCACCCAGCCTTAACCAGGCTCCTAAGATGAGTAAAAGTTATTACCAGAAGTCACTAATCAAAATCTATGATGTCCAAGATAATTAGGACAAATTACACTCTAGAGTAGCCTATTTCTCTGCACAAGCATTAGAGGGAGTGTAAAGACTAGCTTAGATTAGATGTTTAAGTTTCAGAAATGTACCTTATAACAGATGAATTGTAATGTAAATCTAAAGCAAAAAACCACAGACTTTGAACATCACTGCTTCTAAAACAATTTCTTTGATCTTAAATTAGATTATTAAAAATCATACTCTTTCAGAAATAATAGAATATGTGGTTTATTTAGCTTTAGTGCAATGAAAATAGGACAAATATCAAACTTACTTCAGTCGTTCATCTCCAGTAAAGCTGTTTGGTTTTAAAGAGGAGCAGTGTACATTGATTTAGAAAGGCTAATGAATATAAGACCAGGTACACAGATAACTTAAATAAGGATTATTAACAACTGATGAAGGTGTATTCCTTTATACCTCCTAAAGATAAAGAGGTGGTCTGGAAATGTAAACTGAGTGTTAATTCAATTAGTAATGATTTCTAGATATTTTTATCATTAAGTTGTGGGCAGGGGAGTGACAAAAGTAAACACCCTCCCAATAAAACATCCAAACCAAACCACAAACAAAAAAACCAAAGAGGTTTAGAAAGTCTGTGTCTGACCTCCCAGGGTCATTTTTAAAGCATGTAATGAGTTAAGTAATCGGACATTCTTCCTATCCTACAGCAAAATGGCTCTTGATGTAATTTAAATGGCTCAAGATTCAGAAGCCCAGCTCTCTTCAGCTTGTGACAGCCAGTCATGTGTGAGAAAGGTCAGTCATGTAAAAGAAATTAAATGAGTTCTGCAAGGACTTAACTGGAATTGATGCAAAGCTCTTCAAACAGCAAAGGTGATGAAAAGTTCAATCAAAGTCAGATACAAGGGAAGATGCTCATTAATATCCACATCACTGGGTCACAAACACCCTGATCATCCATATAGCAGGATTGTGTACTTAATGATGTGATCAAAAGTGATATTCATGAGAAAATAATGTACTGCATCCCTCCTCAGCACTATATGTTGCATATCCTACCAGTATGCCTAAAAAAATTATGAAAATCTTCATATCTGCATGATGATTTTATAAAAGGAAGAAACACATTTATACAAAGTCAAATAAGTAGTTGACTTAACACTGAATTAAATACAGCTATTATTATTTCAGTGTTCAAAATAAAACAAAATATACTTCAGGAACTGTCTGAATCTTTGTTAAAATCAAAGAAAGCTAACATTAGAAAGATATTAAAATATTAAGAATATTAATGATAATTTGCTGGTCTGAGAATAACTTTTGATAACATTGTATTATTATATGATAAAGGTATATACTGAGTACAATAAAGGCTCACATTTTAAGTACTTGGAACCAAAGATAGCCAAGCTCATTCAACTAATTATATATATCTCTTAGCAATTTTTAACAAACTTACTAGTAAAAATCTAGGTGTTCTTCCTATACTGCTTTAATAATTTTGACTACAACCTATTTCTGGTTTAATGACTTACTAATAGATAGGCTTATGTTTGATCTCTGATCTGAATATTTTTACTTTTGTCACCATAGCTAGTTGAATCAGAAAACATGGAGGTGCAACTGTTCACATCCAAAGAAAGCAAGTAATACTGACTGGTATATAACTTGCTAGTTTAAAGTATTTAATTTGAACAGCACTGGTTAAGATACCTGTGTAACTGGTAGCTGACCTCATTGCAGCCTTCCAGTGCTTTAAGGGGGCTTATAAGAAAGATGGGGACAAACTTCTTAGCATGGACTGTGGCAACAGGACAAGGGGTAATGGTTTTAAACTCAAAGAGGGTACAGTCAGATGAGATATAAGGAAGAATTTTTCCACAGTGAGAGTGGTGAAACACTGGCCCAGGTTGCCCAGAGAGGTGGTAGATGCCCCATCCCTGGAAAAATTCAAGACCAGGTTAGATGGGACTGTGAACTACGTGATCCAGTTGAAGATGTCCCTGCTCATGGTAGGGGAGGTTGGACTAGATGGCCTTTAAAGGTCCCTTCTAACCTGAACTATTCTATGATTCTATGACATCATTCTCAGCATATAGACTAGGGAGGGGACTGGCCATTGTTCAAGAACAGGCTGGGCATCTGTCAGTTGGTGGTGACCAATTTGTTTATTATTTGCATTACTTGGGGGGCATGGGGAGATTTACTTAACTTTTAATTTTTTTTTCCCTTTCCTTGCTATTAGTATTATTACTGTTGTTATTATTGTTATATTTTATTTTATCTGAATTATTAAACTGCTATTATCCCAACCGATGAATATTCTCACTTTTACTCTTTGAATCCACTTGGGGGTGGGGGGTGAGTGAGGGAGCAGCTGTGCTGGGCTCTGCTGTCAGCTGGGGTTAAACCACAACTGCTGCAGACACATATTCCGACTAGTTAAGATCCTCAGCTTGAGAAATGTTGGTTTATCCAGTGAGGGATTCATTATTTATTATGGACTACACAAACAAACCTAAAACCCAAATCCATACAAAATTCTCATCTCACTTTTGGTGTTTGATTAAATTCAATAGAGTTTTTCTCCATGAGGAGTAAGATCAAAGTCACTTCCCAGGATGCAAAATGGCTGAAGAATTGTAAGGCTGATACTGACTTTCCAAAGACTGAGAGATCTGAGAAAATATAAGTATTCTTCTTGTGTGGTGATTAGTCCAAAGCACTGCGAGTTTGGTTTTTCCCTCTCACTTTTGCCCCTTATGCAGAGAAGGCTTAAGGAAATATTTCCCTCTCCCCGCACCTCTCCCACTGTGGGAAATAATGACACAAATGAAGCAGCCTCTGAAGAATCAGATGCAGAATCTTTCCTAAATGAGGGGTCCTGTTCACTGTCGTCAGGAATAGCTTTGCATGTCCTAGTGACACTGACATGGGCCTGAGAACACAAGCCATCTCAAGAAAGTTTCATTTGTTTATATGATACTGAAGTAAGTGAAAAAAATACTATAATTATTAATTTCTAGTGATTTATGTATTCTTCTTTTGCTTCATTATTATTGTTACTTTCTTTAACGTTATGCTTGATTTCCTCTCAAACTCTTTTCTCTCCCTATAACTTGATTGGAAGACAAGAACATGTAATTATTTGATCACTTTTCATTTCAGCTGATTAAAAGAAAAGGGAAGTGTTTGCTTGGGTCAAAGGTTATTACGATGCATAATTAATTGTCCAATATCATCTTAATCAACAACTTTCCAGTTTCAGCTTCTTTGCATTTATCAAGGGAAAGGTGGGGTTAAATAGAGGTAGTTAATCAACTATGCATGAATTGCCAGAAATGGATTTCTGTAAGGGAGCCTTCAACCAGTTATTAGGAAAGGTGCTGAAGTGAAACAACCCTGCTCTAAGAGTGGTGGATTACACTGTTTTGCAGGGAATGAACTTAAGTATTATTGAACAAAATATTTCAGTCACATGTTCCATCACCATCTGCTTAATGAATTGAAGTGTCAAGAAAATTTGAAGAGGCAGCCCAGGAAAACAGAAATGTAATTTAATGCAACATGAATCATTTGCTGGCCAAATGTACAGTATTGATGGGTTTCCAGACAAAGCCTCTAGATTATAGCCATTGTTACAGGAAAAGACATTTAATTTGTCCAGCGATGTATATGTTTAAAGGCAGGTTATTTTAAAAAATCACAGGAAACTAAACTTGTCACAGTCTTCTAGAACACTTAATTGGCAGAGCAGTAAATCTGATTACTTTCAGAAAGGTAACTTTAAGGCATCTATGCATCTTTAATGTAGTGAGTAAAACATATCTTGCATAAATTTCTCAAAAATCACATAGAATCTGAGAATCTGATAAAGATGTACAAGCTGGTTAAATTCTTCCATTAGTTCCTGTTATTTGTCTCATTACTTTGAGTCTTTGTAGTTCTGGATGCAATAACCCAATTTACTGCATCTGGAATATCCTCAGACACCACTAATTGGGCACCCACTCTGTTTTCCTTTTCTTAATTTCCCTGATGCAGATAATATGTTATATGCAATACATACTAGCTGGTAAGTAATGTAGCTTCTCTCTCCTTTTCTCTTTACCCCTCTTTATAGCATTATTATATTTTACCTGTCCAGTAAGCAAATTTTGCCCCACTCTCAGTACAGTGTTCAGCTGCAGGAATACAGACGGGAAAAGATGTGACTCTGAAAGAAAATCAGATGGAGGTGGGTTACATACACAGTGATCCAGTATGTCCCTTGGCACAGCTTTGAGCGTGACATCAAGCCTACTCCCAGACAACTCCCAGACCTGCTGCCCGGGGCAGCACAAGCCAAGCCAACACAACATGAAAGTGGACAGATGCTACCAAGATGCATGGACAAAGCCATGTGCTTCAGGGAGAAAGAGTTCGTCTCTAGGAACAAGAACTATACCACACCATTTGCCCTCCATGCCAAAGACCCATTTATTTGCTAACATAGGTGTAAAGAAATAACAATTTGTTTGAGCCTCTGAATGTAAGCATAAGGAACACTATTTTGTGTGTCTGCGTAGATGATGATATGTTTAATTATCACATGATGCAACCTCTGTCTTTCTGCCTTTACATCCATTGTCAATGGGGCTACAAAAATGATCAGGGGGTTGGAGCGTCTTTGCTATGAGGACAGGCTGAGGGAGCTGGGGTTGTTCAGCCTGGAGAAGAGGAGGCTTTGGGGAGACCTAATAGCAGCCTTCCAGTACCTGAAACGAAGACTGGGGAGAGTCTGTTTACAAAGGCCTGCAGTGACAGGATGAGGGGCAAAGGACAGAAGCTGGAACATAGGAAGTTCCATTCAAATATGAGAAAAAACTTCTTTATGGTGGGAGTGACAGAGCACTGGAGCAGGGAGTTTGTGAAGTCCCCTTCTCTGGAGATGTTCAAGAATGTTAATAATACTGTAATTTGAAAATTCAAGCACAAAAAGAGGTTGATTACAAGTACGATGGAAGTTAAAGACTGAAGAACCTAATGAGGTTCTAAATAACTGTAACTAAGCAAGTTACAGAAGTTAGAGGAATTAACTATCTGAGGCAATAGATGAAATAATTTGTTCTTTGGATATGAGGTTTTTTTCCCCAATGATTACTGAGAGGGGTCTCAGTGTTTGAGATGACATATACCTTTTGATAGCTAAATAGGTCAGATTAATCAATCATATTTCCAATACCTGCAATTGTGGCTGTATGCACAAGTCTGGATTTTCCACTTTATCAAGTGGGTTCAAGTCCCAATAAAAGAAGTATTAGCAACACAACTCCCTGAAGAGAGATAGACATTTCCATACCTGTAATTCCTATTAAACTTCATGGAGACTATCCACACTACCTGTGGGAGGGGAAAGAAGAGCAAGAAAGGTTGAAGTCTTTTGAGTTCAGGAAAAAAATAGTGAGTTTTAGAGGTTCCTTAGAGGTCAGAGAGCAGGGCATATCAAATACCAGATGAAAACGGAAAGAATAAGATATAAATATAGAACCTTAGGATATATATTCCAGTCCCTTCTGTACAGACTGTGGGTGTTGGAAAGGTTTTTAAGTAGCTTCTAGACTACTGAGAAGCCTTTGGATGTTCCTCAAATCACTTCATTAAGTCAGTTTTTGGTTGACATTTTTGGCTATACTTTTGGAGATGCATTGATGTTGAAATCTCTTGGCTACTGCAGTGTACAATGCATCATGTTAGCTGGGGTCTGAATCTACCATGTTCTTCCGTGGCCTCTTTAAATTAAGACAGCAGTTAAGTACTATTTGCATTAATTTCTAGTGCAGTCAGAACATAAGCAAGTGAATTAACAGTCATAAAACTTAATTACGTGCTTAAAATTACAAACATGCTTCAATGCTGCTCTAGCTGAACGCAGTCTAGTGCTAGGACCTTAGCTTCCATCTCTGCAGTTCAGTCTGTCTACATCCGTTTACTCATTTGTAAGACAGAACCTTTGCCTATATGTCAGACAGGCTCATTCAATTAATATTTTAAACTGCCAGGGGATTCTTGGTTGAAAATCATTATAATATGGAAATATAAAAATTCTTTTCTATGTAATCCTTTGGTTTTCAAATGAACTCTGAAAGAACATTCCATGTTCAGATAAAAGTTGAATGAATATAATTGTAGGGAGCCACACAAAAAAGTATTACAGAACAATTTCCTTAGCATGATAATGCCTAACAAAGCTTCTGAAATATCTCAATTAACTTTCCCATAGAGAATACCTGAAGTTCCATATAATAAGTAATGTTATGATTCTTCAATTAATACAATTTAAATCTCAATAGCTTAGTTCCTTTGCAGATATCTGGAGCAAGATTCAGAGGAGGTTGATTTAGTTCCTTGATTTATTTATTTAGGGTAAAATCCATTAGAATTGTCAAAATTAAAAAAATCACCCCAAAAATGGAATTCTTATTTTTATTTAAAATATTTCTGCATTTTAGGACTGAATATGAAACCAAAACCGTGTGTATCAAAAGAATACTGACAGATTTACACCATAAAAATTAAAATTCCTTTACAGATCTTATTAAAGCTATTATCTTATTGGACTGACAGTTACAACACTGGGGTATCTGCAGGCAAAAAACATTCTAAATATGGTAATTTACTTTAATACACTTTAATATGTAGTCAAAGAGTGAAACATTGCATGTGCCCCTATTTTATGTTAAAACATGATTCTAAGAGGGTCATCTTTTCTTACCTTTCTGGAGAAAGCAATTCATATCTCAATGCCAAATACCTTATTCTCTGGTTTATACATGTTATCATTTAGAGAAATGAAGGACTCTTAACTACTGTTCATTCTTATTTATGAAATCAATACAATTTCCCAGTGGTGTGCAATAACTGAACAGGAGTTTATGGATGTTTACAGAAATTTCTGCAGGGGGGAATTTTTTTTCCACAGTGTCATTTCATTTATCCCTTTAACATTCAGTGTTTCTGTAAAATTTCCCACCTCAAATTGTCAGTTTCTTGCATATGTCCCTTTTTTGTGCCAAGAGTGCCAGAAAAAACTAGAAAACAACCCAAACCTTTCTTTTCATGGGAAAGGATGCAGTGTCACTACTCACACCGAATGGAAAAGAAGATTCAGTTCAGACTTTGCACTGACAGCTGGAAGTGCTCACGCCCCAAGATTTTCCAATTTCATTTAGAATATGTCACACCTGTCTCTAATCATGACAGTTTAAACCTATGACCTTAGCACAGAAACATTTTTGATTGAACTAAATACACATAACAGCATTAGCAGTGGCTGTATAAAGTGACTCTGCTGTCCTACCCATATTGAGGGTTTCTTGGTCATTTAAAGAAACGAAGTAGGAATATGAGTCATCTTTTCCTGATTCTGTTTTCTTACCTGTTTGTTTCCTGGTGAGCTACTTTATCTAAGCAAAATCTGGCAAATAGCTAAGGCAGGGATTTAGGTAGTAATCGTATTTTTTTTTCAGTATTTGTGTAGGAAAATTCAGGAACAGTCTTTAAGACTGCCTAAGGTGCTGCTACATGGGGAGATTGAAACTTAAAACATGGGAAAGTCCTTGCCATCCGTCTTTGTAAGAACACCCTTTGACCCTTGTTCGATGATGTTAGGGAGGATCATGAGAACTATTTTCTGCAAAGTTACTGCAAAGCAAGGCTCCTTCCATGAGCCTGTTACCTCTTAGCAGTCAAAATTTGTTCCCAGGTAAAAACAAATTGAGACTGTCTGTGAGCAAGGAATCAGCATGTATCAATTTACATTTTCATCAACAAGGAGGTATTTCATCCTTTAACTTACACCACTTTGTTCTATTATAAGTAACGGGGCTTGATGTGTATAGATACCATTAGGTTGTGATACTGCTTAAAGAAGAAATGTTATCCTGGTTTTGAATTACAAAGCCATTCAGATTCCTTTTCATCTGATAAACCCAATGTCATTTAATTTATCAGTTACTCGTGCTAGAGGATTAAAGAGTTAGTGAATAGTCATAAGATGAATATCCTTTCAATATTTCTTATTGTTTCTATAAAGTTTTCTTTTTCTTTTTACATATGGAACATGATTGAAATAACTAAACAGGGAAAACAAAGTTCTATTATTAATTTATATTAATACTATCTGTTTTACAACAACAGAGAAAGGGATAAAATTACCAGGGTTTCATTTTGCTAAGATCATTATAGTCTAAGTAGGCAAAATGTACTTGTAGTGGTAGAATTTGAATAGAGGACAGGCAACTAAGGCACAGAACTGAATTCCAAATGGGAACTGGGGAACAACCTTCCCTGCTTTAAGAGAGATTTAATCATCTTCCCCTGTTAAAAGAAATGAAAAGTTATAAAATTTATTTTAAAAGAATTTTTGTGAGCTTTCAGCACTGGATACAATTCTTTCTCAAATGATTGCAATTCCTTAGATCTTCATTTGTGTCTTTTCACGTTCAGGGATGGGACCTCAACAACTTCTCTGGATAATCTGTTCCTCGCCACACTCACAGGAAATAATTTCTCCCTAATAGCTAATCTATACCTACACTCTTTCAGTTTAAAACCTTTACCCTTCTACTGATCACTCTACTCCCAGGTAAAGAGTCCCTCTCCATCTTCCCTGTAGGCCCCCTTTAGGCGCTGGAAGGCTGCTATAAGGCGTCCCCAAAGCCTTCTCTTCTCAAGGCTGAACAATCCCAAAATCTTATGTCCCACTTACACAGCTGATCTTATACATTTGGGAATAGTTGCACTCTGTCAGGTGTAATAATAATCCTAAATACTCGCTTCAGTCATACTTAATGTGGCCGAAATGCTTCATAGCCTTTGGGCTATGTTGTCTTTTGGCCTGGGATTTGTTCATGTTTTTCAGCCACCTAGCCTATGACCAAAGCATAAATGCTCTTGCACTCATGCTTATTTGTCCTGGATTTCTGAGTGGCAGTGGCTTCAGAGCATGACTTTGGACACAACTTGCACCTTCAATCTACTTATGCTAAAGAGTCTTACGATCCTTAATGGCTTTGTGCTCTCTACTCCTGGGAGGACAGGAATCTGTTATTTGTGTCTTATAGATGGGAAACTGATTTGTGCTCACTACTCCTGGGAGGACAGGAATCTGTTATTTGTGTCTTATAGATGGGAAACTGAATCACAGAAACAGAAGGAGCAAAGACAATATTATTAATGTGGTCATTCAGTGCTTTGGGGGTGAAAATACAGCTGTAAAAAAATAAATAATCCACTATTTCCTTCTCATAAATGACAGTTGATTATTCATTCCTTAAGTTGTGCTGATACAGACAAGGGTTTAGTGGTTGAAATCTTGTGGAAGAGAAGAGAAGAGAAGAGAAGAGAAGAGAAGAGAAGAGAAGAGAAGAGAAGAGAAGAGAAGAGAAGAGAAGAGAAGAGAAGAGAAGAGAAGAGAAGAGAAGAGAAGAGAAGAGAAGAGAAGAGAAGAGAAGAGAAAAAGGCTACGTGTTTATGACAAGAAAAAATATTAAATTATGAGAGCTCATGAGGGCTTGGAAAGCCTCTAAAACGCTCCTCCAGTATAGGAGAAGCATGTCCCTCTTAGAATTTTTTGGTTTACAATAGAATTCACCTGCCCTAACTTTAGTTATCTAAAAGTAGATCTAAGCTAATCATTCATCTATAATCAAAGTAGAGAAATAGTCACTTCTGAGGGATGAGTCATTCTGTCCTAGGACAGGTAAATCATTATGTAGATATGCTGCTTTTTCCCCTCCATTGATTATAATGACATCCTAGAAATACATAGTAGATTATATCTTCAACTTGCACGCAATCAAAATTAAGATAAATTAATCCTGCATGAGGTCAGACAGGGCTAAAAGATCCTAAGCTCTTTGTGGTTCTACAGCTGGGGTAGTACAGTCCCCTCATCTTTCACTTCACTGAAAAGTGCAGCACTTCAGTCTCCAGATACCAACTAATTTATAGCTGAACTGTGAGGAATTTGGAAGCCACTGCAGAGAGCTGGACAGCTTCTCGGTACCTTTTCTATTTAGATAACCTTCTCGTCTCTCCAGTCCTTTGACATGACAAAGATGTACTTTTCACCTGCAGCAACAATAGCAAGAAAAGTTCATGGTAAAATGATTTTTAGAGAATTACTTGATCTTCATGAAGCTGGACAGTTTGTGAGCTAGTATGAAAAATTTCTTTCTAGGGTAATAGCTTTAAACTGTACACATTTTAAATCCCTCCAAACTGATAGGTAATTGGCTGAGTAATAGCCTGTTACTTTCACCGCACTTCATGCTAAATTTCCTGAAATTATTGGAGTCATGATTAGCCCTAAAGACAGAGGTAAGGCCAAGTTTACATCTAGGAAAAAAGAAGTCTGCTATTTCCTCATTTCTCAGTTGTGTAATGTGGTCTAGTTAAAGACATTATCACTATCCATGGGCCCTACCTCATTCAGAGAATTCATACTCACTAATAATGATTTTTGCTGACAATAGCATTTAGAGCCAACTGGACCAATGGAAAGACTTTCCAAGTCACGAGTATAAATTTTGCATTTAAAAAACTGCTTCTGTACTACAGGAGATTTTCACTTAAAATGGCTTGTCAGAATATTCTTAAACTTTTCTCATGTCTGAATGTTGAACTCCTAATGCAATAAGATCCTCAATCATGCTATATGTCCAAGCAGGATGCAAGGGAATTAACCCATCCAAAGAGGTGATTCACTTCAGGTGGAAACCAACCTAAAGCAAAATGCAGAAGGCAGAGCTGGGGTAAAATATTTAACTTTGTGTAGTACAAGATCTGCTTCATCTTCTGACACTAGTTGTGCCCTGGAAAAAACAAAAACAAAAACCAAAACCACAACCAAACAAAAAGTTATTAAGAACTGCAGCAAAAGGGATCAAATGTATATGGATGTATATGGATACAGCAATTTGTGAGATTTCCAAGGAGCTGGAATTAATCTTCTCTTCATGTGCCTAAATTTTTTTTCTCTTTGTTTAGACATGAAGGTGCCCTCCGGGATGCCTAATAGTAGTTTAATAATTTCTAATAAATTAATAATAATTAATCTCTTCACTTGGAGCTACAAAAGGATTGAAACTATACCCTGAACCCTTGCATGTGCAGTGGGTTCTCAGTGGGCTTATGTATACATGTAGACCTTATCTTTCCTGATAAGGTGGACAGGCCATTTGATGCCTGAAACCAGAAAAACTTGGGGTCAGAACAGGTCCTTAGCTGGAGTGTCTCGTTTTGTACAAGAGAGCTTTATGCAAGGTCAGTAAGTTGGCCTTGCTGTTTTCACTTGGAGGTGAATTATGTGGGAAGGAGTGGCTCTATGCAGCTGAGTAGTTGGTTTAAGCACCAACTAGGCAGTCTTGTGAGATTCTTTTGAGTATCTTGAGATATCTATGAGTATATTGAGAATACTTTTCAATTATTTTTCAATAAAAATTAGAAATTCCAATCAGTAACCATTTCACCTAAGGAAAACATAGCACCTAGCATCCATTCCTTGGTGTGCTTCTGCTAATAGGGATTAGTAGTCATCAGGCAAGGATGACTACTTTTCTCAGCATATAGAAGGAGAAATGGAGATCTGCTGGACAGCTCAGGGATCCCCAGAAACTGAAACCTCAGGCGGCAGAGATTTCTCATTACTTTTCACTTCTGGGTCCTTATGCTTGACACAAGTGACGTGGTTGCGAAGAGAGAACTTGATTCAGTGATTTATTAGAAGTGACTAATGTGAGAGTTTTGCTGTAAAGCCAGAGAAGTGCTGTAAAAATCATGTTTTCTGTTATACTTAGCTTAAACTTTGAGATTTGCATTTTAATGCTTTTAAGTGTGATCCTAATTCACTTCCACAGTGTTACAGGCTCCTGAAGCCACTGGTGAACTCTGAGATTTTAGGGTTTTATATTTCTGTTTGTAGCTGCATTTTACCTTATTTGAGACATTTCTTTTATGTCCCAACTTGTTTGACTAAAACTCCAGAGGATGCTCTTCCCTCTGGGTAGGTTGAGGGAAGGTTGGACTGAGGCTTTTTCAGGACAGAGGGTGCATAAATCTGAACGGAATGACTTGGAACTGCCTGAGGTACCTGTCAGTGTGTTCTTGTGAGGGAGGGTCTAATTACCGATGTCAGTTGGTCTCCAAAATGTTTTGTATGTGGTCCATGAAACAAAAAGGAGGGAGTTGAACCTAGACCAAACACAGCAGATGATTGCTTTTATGTCTTCATATGGCAGGGCTTGGCAGCACTGTTAAAATGGAGGGATTGTTGGTAGTCCCATTATAAAAGCCCATGTGCTTAGGGGTTTTTCATTATAAGTCTTTTAATTTGCATCAGACTAGACTCTGGCACCTGGTAGTCCCGATCCTCTTTTCTCTTCCCCTCCAGAGGTGATTTTTCTAATTTAATTTAAATCTGCTTGACTGCTTTACAGAGGGAGGCTATTATATTATCATGCTAGCAGTTGACATACTGAGGTTGTGTTACAATGCTTCTCTACTCTTAGGTCCCTGAGCCTTCTTAAATTCACAGCTCCATGACATGAAAAACTTGGTTTTTCATCAAGTTGATGCTCAGTGAGTATCTATGGAAGAGTTTTGTCTCCTCCACAACCAAGTTTCTTTTTTCTCACCTTGTGCTGAGGTAACTGCTGCAGGAGGATCCAGTACACCAGATCATCAAAATAACTTCCATTATGGAAAAGAAGAAACTCTTTTGGGAAGTAAACAAGTTCAGTAAAGTACTATAATTCACCAGATAAGGCAAACAGTTGTATCACATATCTAAAGTGAAGTGTTTGCCAAATTAGAAAGAAGAGGTTGAGAACAGGAGATGTCTTAAAGTAACTTCACAGATGAAGGAAATACATGTTAATCAGCCCCTATATTTTCTACTTATGAGGGGCAGGGGGTTAGTTTTAAGAACAAACCCGTATCTGTTATTAACGTCTGTTTCAGGATATTTATCCATGTTCTACAGATCAAATTGAGAAATGGAAAGACTTTCATGTAGTTCAAATCTTTAAATGAGTAATAAAAAATAGTACCTCGGCATTAGAAATACATTTTTGAGGGGAAAGAAGAAAGGAAGAACATTGTTTTCAATTAAAGATAAGAGCTGAAAATTTGAAGATGCCTGAACCTGGAAAACTGAATGAAAAATTAAAAGTTAGATTGTTATAATTAAATTAAAAACAAACAAACAAAAAACCCCAAAAACAAAACCAGAAAAAAATGAACCCCAAAACAAACAACCACAAACAAAGCAGTTTTATGCAGCATTGTGTTTTTAATTGTTTGGACTGACTTTTAAGAAAATACTTGAAACTTCATAACATAACGTTGAAAGGTCTGAGTTAAATCTATGGGAACCAGAGCAATCCACATGACGAACAGACCAGCCCAAAGACCCTGCCCTCTGACAATACACCAATGAGCGTCCTAAACATTCATGACACTTTACATCAGTTCCAACACCACTGGTAGACACCCCAAAGGGAATTAAGAACAAGGTAGCAAGTTTAACTTGGAATTCTTTTGCTTTTGTCAGTTCTAATCAGATCCCTAATGTCATTTTTACAGAGATTTCATGTTTAATATTAATAATCTCTGTAGTCTCATGTTTATGTATTTGGTGAGCTCTGATAATTTAAGACCATTTTTAGATATCAAAAACCCAAGGTATATGTGGGCTCAATATCCCTGCATTATTGACATTAACATTTCATTAGTGCAAGGAGCTGCAATTAGAGTAGGAACTGTATTTGTTAAAAAAAATAGGTTAGTTTTGATTTCCTGATAATTAGAATTATCAGTTCAGAAAATGCAATAGAGGATTCCTCCTTCCATTGGTTATAGTTCTACTACAGGCAGTCACACTTTTGCATGGAATTTGTAGATCCTGCTGTTTATGCTTTTGTGTTGTTTTGTTTGTTTCTTTATATTGGGAAACACAGATATATCTTTAGCATATACAAAGAAATTGGCTTACTCTGGCATTGCTGTAACAGCTATTGTCTGTCAGCTATGGCTTAGAGTCCACATATTTATTTCCTATTAGTAAGTCTTTGTGGTGAAAGGATTGGTAGTTTTTTAGGTCATTTTCATGTTGTTGACTGTTTGGCCTGTGAAGGAATATTTGAAGAGGAATTTCTAAGGTCTTTACATATTAATAACCTCTGGAAAACCAACCAAGCATAGACACATACATCTATGTATGTGTGTGCAGAACAAGTTCATATTCTCTGTGTGTGTGAGCAAATATACATATAAAACTTTAACCATAAGGATTGCATCCCTTTAAAAAGAATTTAAAGAGAAATTTACACATAGTAAATTCTAGCATTAGCAACCATTAATAGCAGTTTTTAATAAATAGAACAGTGTCACATTTAATGAATAATTTCTCAGTTCTCAAGACTAAATTAAAATCCATGTTAATATCTCAAGAGAAATTGGTGCTCTTCATGATCATACTGAAGAGCACATACTCTAAGGTGGTATTACTGGGGTTTTGTTTCTTAATATCTTGTGGGTTGGTTTGTTTTTTTTTTTTTATTTCCCAATTTATAAAAACTTCCTCATATGTGACTTTTAATTGTTAGGAGTTTCAGGCAGCTCCAGAGAGGGCAAACTGAGCTGGAAAAATAGTTAATACAAGCGAAACACAGGTTATGAGGGAAGTAGGGGAATAAAGAAATGACATGAACATAATTTGTGTCAACTGAGTGTTTCACACCTACTGTAACTTACTCTGTCTTCTTGCTGACCAGAGAAATAAAAGAGTACAAGCCAATGTGGTAGCTTATCTCAGGCTTGTCCAATTCCCCAGTAGTATGGGCTTTAAACTATTTTTGTAGCTGATCTCTGTTGCTGCAATGAAGTATTTCATCCAATAGGGATTGCACCTGAGGGACTCCAACATTTTCCCGTATAACAAAATAACTTAATCTGATATGCTTTTAATTAAACGTGTTTAGTGATATATTTGGAGCCAGCAAGGTCAGAGGAGCTCCCATCTGTTTTGCTGCTCTGTCCACATCATGATGTCTCAGTCAGGGAAATGCTTTTTCCCTCCTACTGTCAGTTCCTTTTCGTGTTACTTTCTTGACTATGTTGCAAATCTGAGAGAGCTGTTGGTCTCTGCTCCCTTGGGTCTGGGAAAAGGATTTTGACTAGTCATAGATATTCTGCTACTGCTGGTGGACTGACCAGTCAGGTGTATCTACAGGGTATGATGGCAGCACTGAAGAACATGCCTGGTCCTGTCTCCCAGGCATCTTCTTACATACTGATAAACATGAGATGGCAACCTGGATTTCAACACTGATCAGCTGCTCAAGTACATGCTTAATCTGTGCTCAATACCTAGTTGTTACGATGCTATGTTATGATGACATACAAATGAGGACACAGGAGGAATCTAGGTGAGATGAAAGAAAAGAAGAAAACTCTAGATAAAAGGGACTAAGTAAGTGTCTTCTGTACTTAAAGTGCTTAGAGAAAGTACTGAGAGAAAATAATTAAGCATATATATATGAAGCTTTGAGAGTGGGATAATAAATAACAAAACTGTGTGATTGAATTGCTACAAGGTCTCCCTTGAAGTAATACACATAGGCAAATGTTACAGGATCCTTATACTTGTCTAGTAAAAAAAGTTTAGCCTCTTTGTATTTCTTTGATGTCTCTTTCATGTTTCTGAAATTTAAACCTATAGTGAACAATTGTAAAGCAATATGTGTAAAACAATTATCTCCTTTAAGTAAAAGAAAAAAAATGGTAATGATACTTTTGAATGTGACAACATACACCTGGAAAGGATGATTTCCTTCCCTATTATGATTTTAAACATTTTCACCCCCAAGAATGATAGATGCAGCTTGATTGAAATGTGCAGGACCCAAAGGAATGACTGGCTGCAATATTGTTTCTGTTTGTCAAACTTTTAGAGAACTCCACAACATAAAGTCTTCCTTAGACCACTTTTGGTCTAGAGCACCACTGCTATCACCTGTGTGCTCAAATGATTTGGTGCACCTTAGCTAGAAAGCCTGCTCCCTCAGTTCATCGTGCCCTTCACACAGGAACTCAGGCATCACTGGCAAGAACATAATAAGCTATGCACAAAATTACCAGAGTGACCAAAGAATTAGATTGGGTTTTAGTGCTTCTGAACCCTCTTCTCTACAGGGACATAATTCCTGCTGTATTTCAAGAAACATTCATAGTTAAATCTGAACCAGACTCTTTAACAATCCTTTATTTTGCTTTGTACCATCCAAAAGCAACTTATATTAAGACAGTGCAAGCATAAAACAGTTAGGTCAAACTAAAGGTTTGTTTACTAATTTGAAGAATTCATAACTAACCAGAGATAACAATAATTATTGAGAAGGCTTGGAGAATATATGTTATGCCATTTCAAATGTATAAACAGCCTGACTTTACTCAAATGCAAAGGTGCTGATGTTACTCTCAAAAAAGAGGCCGTTAGAAGGACCAAAGGTGCTGATGTTACACTCAAAAAAGAGGCTGTTAGAAGGACCATACAGTAAATATTCAGAGGGAAAGAAAGGACAGAGAGATCAACCAGAATATCAAACACTTACAGAAGAAGATAATGAGAGGTGTATAGAAAAATAAGGAATAAGAGAATTCAAACAGAAGAAAAATTATGTAAGCACGCCTGGAGATTCAGACTGGAAATCATTTCAATTCAGAGGTGACAGAAGAACCTTTTGTGGGTAGATAATTTTAAAAATCTGATGTACAGATTGTACATGTTTATCTAGAACATTTATATCTGCATGCACGCATAACTGTAGTATCAGCCCCATTATGGATTAATGAGGGCATCCAGGGTCAACAGGATGTCTTCTCGGTCCAATATGTAATATGTACTGTGGATTGACAGATTTTGGCAGGAGAATTAAGGGCTCCAATCACCTAAAAATAACTTGGAGACAAAATAAAAACAGAAGGTGGGCAAAATGCAGCATCAGCTTTATTGCCTTCCACATGCTTTGGATATTCCCAGCACCCCACAGATCAGAATCTGAGCATTATTGTTCATCGGATCATCTAGTGGCAGAGAAGTAGTAGAATTTCAGTAGGAGATACCAAGGGTTTTGATACATCAGTACAGGAAGGTTATATTGAAGGTGGCTAAAAAAGAAGAATATTTAAGCAGCCTCTTTCACTTTTTAAAAAAAAACAAACACTTTGTGCTGGTTAAATGAAACGTGCTCTTTTTTTCAGCCTTCAGACCCTACAACTGGGTTCATAATGCAACCATAACAAACTCAGGATTAGTTAGTTTTAATGAAAGCTGAGAAGTGGTTTTATAGCCCAATTAGCCCTCCCTACTATTAATATAGTAGCTCCCAAAAAAGCATAATACAAATGGCAGGGGTGAAGATCAACTGTTGCAGCTAAACCTATCATTGCTGTGATTTACAGTTCAGGATACTGTGATAAAATTCAGCTGTCTTTTGACAGGAATTGAAGTCATAAAAAGTTTTTATCTGATACAGATTGTGAGATATAGACCGATCATATGGAAGAAATGTTTTTATGGAAAAAAAGTTTGGGGGAGAGAAAACCTAATTTGTCTTTATATCATACTTCTTTCACTTGAAGGAAAAGACTTGCGAACATTTGTCTCACTGCCTAACATCTATTAAGTATGAACATGAAAGAACGAATGTGGACATGTAGAAAATAAATCACAGGAAAAAAAAATCATTATGATCAACATCAACCATAAATGTACTATGTAGCCTCCTCTGTTAGGATCATCTAAGCCATGCATTTTTGCCACAATTACTTTCTGAAGTCTGTCTTCTTTCAGAGTGATTTATGACAATTTTTTTTTTTTTTGTTTCCCAATCCAGAGAAGGATGATACATTTTGTCTGAAGTTCATTTGTTAACTCTTACAGCTCAAATACTTTTTTTCCTAAGATGTCAGCCCCAAGCAGCACAGACAGGAGAATCCAAAACATGTGGCATTCTGAAGGCAAGGCACACAAGAAGTGCTTCACTTAAATTATGGTCCCTCTCACCTCCTGGTTTAATTTACTTGAAACTACTCAGTGCTAGCACTAAGCATCTCATGCAGTAATAATCTTGTAAAACAAGGGCATCAAGAGCTAAGTGTCAAACTGCTGGAGCTTGATTCACTGCAACTTGCTAACAAACAGTGTGCTATCACCTAAACACTCAGATTTAATCATAACCCCTGTCTGAAGCTGGAAAGGAAAGTAGCTTCTCGGAGCGACAATGAACATTTGATCAAGCTAATCTTTACATTCCCACTCGCTAGAAAGGTTTACCAGAAATGAAACTATGAAGTTAAGAAGTTTAATTGGTATGTTTGCTACCATTCTTACTGTATTATATGACTGGTATTCTTTAGGCCAGCGTTTAAACTCTGCACAAAGAGGTCATCAAAACGTGCCATCTGAGATAGGGTTTTGGGATGCAATGGCTTCATAGAATGCTGCTAATAAAATAATAATATTAATGCAGAGTAATTAAAGCAAAACATGTATTTATACTTCATTTGCAACCTATGTACAGTCTACCATGTCTATGACAAGTTAACCGTACAATCACAAGAAATGTTAATCCAGATTTATCCTCATCTCAGTGCTAATAAATGCTCAGCCAAAGACGAAATCAAAATGTAGTGAATATAGAAGATTCAGCTGTTATCAGAGCAGCCTGCATCAAGGATTTATTTCATGGTTTGTTGAATAGATTGCCAATTCAAGGAACAACATCATCTATTCATACTCATAAATTCTTCAAGTTCCACATACAATTAATTACGATTTCTGTTTCCCATAATTCCCATAAAAATTCTATTCCAAGTCTTTTCTTCTCAGATTGTTGGAACCTACTCCAAATTTCCAGCCTAACTTATTTTACCAGTTTATGACAACCTTCATCCAATATCACAATTCATCTGGCAATATTTGCACTAATGCAGTCCACCATCAATCAGTTAAAAAACAGATCAACATTATTTAGTATTTAATTATAGCAATATTCTCTACCACTGCAAGTACCATGTTATGTCAGGCTGGTACTCTGCCACCTTGTCTTAATTGTCAGGTGTCTCTGATCTCCAGATGGCATTTTTAACAGTGATATTCACAACCATCAGATGGAGATTTAAAACAGGAGCTTAACTTTAGTTATTGGATACATCTTTTGTTTGATTCTAACTTTCCTTTGATGAAAAAGGCACTGAAAGAGAATGCCTAAGGAATGTAAATAAAAGGTCTACATTTGGAAAGTACAAATGCTTGTAATTTTTTTTTTTTAATCTGTCAATGGAGGAAGTTACATGGTCTTTTGGTCTTTGGCTTTTACAGATTTGATTTTAGATTCTCTGATCAGCTTGAAACATACAACTCGGTTTTAAAAGAAGCAATCTGTCCTCTAATATAGGCAGACCAGACCGAAGATACTGTGAGCAGGACTCAAATGAAGTAAAGATATATTCAGAAAAATAGGGTGCGGCATTCCTGTACTAATGGGTGAACCTTTGGACTCAATTAAATATTTGTGATTACTGAAATATATCTATATCTGTGCTTGTGCTGTCTTAACCATCTTGATTACAATGCAATTTCTGCATTTGCAGAGGGGAAAGAGAAAAGCAGTGACTCAACCTTTCAGCTGGTCCTCATGCTGCCAGCAATGCAAAGGCAACAGTGAGGGTGTATGAACTTGAGGGAAAAAAGACAGCCAAAAAGTCAGGGTGTATTTAGTTTCTATCTGTTGTATATTGGATATTCTTTTGGAACACCTCCTAGAAGGCCAGTAGAAATGAGAGATAAATTAGTGTTGTTTAATTTAGTCTTTATTCAATGTCAAATCTTAAATATGTTTTGACATTGGAAAGTGATTAAATTCAAGAAAGATATTTTTAGTGGTCTTTTGGTGTTTATCTGGAAAAGCAAGATCTTAAAAAACTGGACTGAATTTTAACACTTGCTAGAGGTTTTTCATCATCTGAAGAGCTGTGGTTTCAAATAAGGCTGCAGTCTGACATGTGACAGTCAGAACTTTCCCTCTAGTTTTGCACCTGCCATTCATTTATCTCTTTCCCACTGTGATTCTCTGTTTGGGCAAAACTATGAGCAAAACTTGTACCAGAGATAAAACTTGAAAATCAAGGCCAAGTTTGTTTTATAAGGAAAAAAAAATAAAAGAAGAGCCAATTTTTTTTTTTTTTCTGTTAAGACATTTTCATTTGCTCATTGGAATTTCTGAAACTGCTTACCAAAAAAAACCCCTCAACTCCAAATCAAACCAACTAAATAATAAAAAAAACCCAAACACTTTTTCTTTTGTCCACAGGCCATATAAAAATATGTAGAAAAAGTGAACTTAAAACAATCTTTCAATTATACAATCATCTTATCTCTCTTCCCTGATTTTGTAGAAGTAAATTGAACAATCATCATAAATATAGAGCAACAAAGGCCAGGGTTGGTTTTTTTTTTTTACTAAACAAAGAGGTTATTTAATGCATTCAAATCAAGTCTCAATTTTTCTTACCTATTGTGTAACACTTATGGGCTTAAAGTTTTATGCTTGTGTAGATTCCCTCTCCAACATCATGAATCAAGCACTAAACTCACCCTGTCTTTATATCCAGGATGTGCAGATCTGTGAGCAGTAACACTGTCCTCAGGATTTTTCTCCTGTTTTTCATGCATCATGTTCCAACCTCATGCAGTTTTCAGGTCCAGCAACAAAAGCATATTCCAGTTGATTGACTCTTCTCAGCAGAAGGTACCATTGCTGCCAAGAGCCAGTGAAAGCTATTGTAGATGATTTCATGGGACCTGGGGATAATTCAGTCTGCCTAAAAAGACACAAGCTAATTTTGAAAGAAATCCTCTTGCTGTCATCTGCTGTAGCACATTCAATTTAGATAAATCCTTGGACTGGGATTCCTTATGCATAATATATGCTGTTAAACAAATAGAAGCACAACGACGACATTAAAAGTGTCCATATGATTGCTTAGGTTTAGCACCCTGGCTGTCCAATTTCTTATCTGAACTATTACAAACAAAGGCAGAATCGGAAGATTAAAAATTTTCAAGTGACTGCTGAAGTTCAAAGAGTGCTTGTATTTTAATAACAAGTACCGTACATGTTTCATGGAAGTGTTAGCCAGCTGATCTATATGTTAATTAGACTGCCGTTTGAAAAGGAAAATGATTCGAGTGCTTTCATCTCATTTCCAGCACAAGCAGCCATGCTGAGTACATTAGGAAGCATCATTCCCGCATGTTCTGGAGTCAGCTAAGCCCCTTTTTAGGCATTAGAGGAGGAAGAAAGAAGCAGAGCCGATAGTCAATTTTATGGCAGAATGATTTTCGAACAGAGAGTAATCGGTTCAGAAAAAAAATAATAATCTAAATCCTCCATAGTGTGGGGGGCAAATCCCTAGGATTTGCTGTTGAAAAATTGTGATTATGGTTTCCATTTATATTATCTACCTGAAAAA
>VXBJ01005521.1:186782-292665 GCA_013400055.1 Nycticryphes semicollaris | reverse complement strand
AAAAAAAAAAGATAAATGGAAAAAAAAAGAAAGTAAGATTGTCAAAGACCCTTCATGTGATGAATGAGGGAACTGGAAGTAGGGTTGGTCCAGGTGGGGATGCTGAGAACTGGCAAGGCAAAGAAAACAAGTGACCAGCGTCTGGCTCTGGCTTCCTGCCTGGAAGATTCTCATCTGAGTCACTTTCTGCCTTCTGGCAGCAAATGCAATTGACAAGAGGTCAGAAGGTGAAATTGACAGGAGCGTTCAGTTGGCAGGAAGTTGACAAGCTACAAAACCTTCCTTTTTTCCCTCTCAAANATACACACAACCAAACCTCAAACAATTTTAATGTCTTATTCCAAATACTAATATTTTCTAAAGACAGAAATTAAGATCGGGAATGAAGTCATCAGGCTTGAGCCTTGTTTCAGTGTCAGCCTGGAAAACATCAGAATTGGAGGGGAGAGCAGGAATGCTGTAAGGGGTATAAATGCCGTTAAGTATTGCCCCATCTCCCTCCCTCTTTGCCCGTGCAATCCATATAAAGAAACAGAGGATGGAGGAATTCTGTTCAAAAACTCTCTTAAGCTAAAAGTGTCCCACAAAGATCTCAGTAACAGCACGTTACTTTTCAAAGGTACCATATGGATGCTGTGAATTGGAGTCATGTACCATGCAGCTTGAACTGCATATTTGCTCGACTTTGTATCAAGAGTTCTGTATTATAATCCAAGATGAAGTGCACTTAATTTTGTCTTATAACATAAGTACTTCTTTTCTTTTTTTTTTCAATTATATTTTATTTTTCCAGCAAATGGGATTAATAAAGATTCTGTCTCTTTTTGATTAATTGCGTGTAAGAACACCTTGGAGAATAAATATGGCAGCCTAAGAGTTTACCACTCATACAAAAAGACTTTGAAATATTACTTAAAAAAAGAGGAGCTGATATTGCTTTGAAGGAGCAATAAAAGAAGAATACCAGCAGCACTCTGTGCGGATGTCATAAAACACAGTCACTTCTTTCTACACCAGATAGTTTAGAACAAAGTTGGAAATGAAGCAGAGTGCAACTGAGTATTTCAAAGTATTAGATACATATTGTCATTTTCCTCACTGTGTAAAGTTCTGGTTGGCAAAATATTTGACGCTATTTCTCACATTCTGTTCTGGTTTTTTGCTAGGTGCTGACTGAACTGTTCAAAACATTTCTCTACTGATATCTTGAAATGTGCATTACCCAGCAATTTAGTTCAGAAGAGTTACTGTAAGAGTGTATGATGGACTGATGACAGACTTTCTATGAAAATAAACCACCAGCTAATGTCCCCCTTTATAATATATGTGTACAGTCTGACAGAAATCAATGAAGCTGAGATAATTTACATCAGGTAATGATGTAGCACTTTGTGATCCCATTTACTCCTATTGCTTTATACATAAGTATATACATAGAAAATGAAAGAGAGAGAGAAATTTTAATTTGCAATTTCTCTGTGACTTATTTGAAACTATTCTCCTCATCTGTTTGTTTCCCCAGTGGACAATTTCATCTTTTTAAGCTCTTTATCCTCCTTGAAGTCACTGCTATTGAGTTAAGCATTGTCTCCAAAAGATCGGTTACATCATCATATTATTTTAACCTTAAGTATCTACCACTTGCCAAAAATGAAGATGTTTTTCTTCACAGTCTAATTAGGAATGCAAATGACAAGGAGAACATTGCAAGATCTATCAGCTTATGCCTATAATTTGACATTGGTCTGGTCTGCTCTCCATATGAATAAAGTATCTGACCTTGCTTGTATTTCAGATTGTCTTGTCACAGAAACAACCGCAGACCCAGACTGAGGAATGCTGCAGTAAATGTTCAAAGCCATCCTTCCCTTTTCCCTTGGGATGCAAAGTAATTTCATATCAGAGTTATAGAATCATAGAATCATTCAGGGTGGAAAAGACCCTTGGGATCATCAAGTCCAACCATCAGCCCTACTCTACAAATTTCTCCCCTGCACCAGATCCCCCAACACCACATCTAAACAACTCTTAAACACATTCAGGGATAGAGACTCAACCACCTCCCTGGGCAGCCTATTCCAGTGTCTGACCACTCTTTCTGTGAAGAATTTTTTCCCAATGTCCAGTCTAAACCTACCCTGTTGCAGCTTGAAGCCATTCCCTCTTGTTCTATCGCTAATTCTTTGTGAGAAGAGACCAGCACCAACCTCTCTACAATGCCTTTTCAAGTAGTTGTAAAAAGAGAGGAGAGTCAGGATATAACCTTTCTGGGAGCTGAATTTCAGACTGAGGTATGTACCTGGTATGCCCTTTCTGTATTGTTGCATTCAAGGAACAGTAGGAGAAGGACAATTCCCTGAAATTTACAGAAAGGGAAAACAGAAATATGTGGCTGTGATTATGAGCAGATATATATGAGGCACCAGAGTGACAGAGAAGGATTGGCCTCTTAAGAAACGATTAGGCAACAGTATAAAAATACTCTCTTCCCTGGTCAGATCAAAACCATGCTGTTTACAGTACAAGACTCTGATATGGAAAAGAGAAGAAAACTGTCTTTTCATTTATTTGGGGATTGGATTAGATGACCTTCCAAGACAAATGATTCTATGATTCTATGATGTATTTTTTGAATCTGTATCTGGTCTTCTTTTCCACTTCAGAAACCGTCCTAAAAGATGTGAAGATATTAACCCTGGGTATCAGAATGCATTATCATTCATTTGATACCAAACTGTGAAGACAAGATCTGATACCACATTTACACTTGCAAGAGCAGCTTTTTGTAGCACTCATCTGTACAACGAGACTGCCTCATTGGTTTCCCTTGTGAAACCACTCCATACATAAAATCTGTCACCATTGCGTGCTCCAGTGAAGCCAGCATGACAAAAAATATTTAGTCTAAACTAACCACTAGAATAGCACTGACCTTAAACAAACAAAGTGTGAGAAAGAACATTTACATCTGGAGTCATCCCAAAGTTACTGGGCAGTCACTCAACTACATTTTTGATGAATGTTCTCTCATTTTCAATTTCTTTTGCATTTGTCCCTTACAGCACTTTAAAACCAATGACATAAGACTGGTGGTTGCTCATGTGAGACACTGTAAGAGCAAATAAAATAAGAAAGGTTTGCTTCACATGTATGACTTTCATATTATTTCTTAGGAAGATCCTATGTTTGATTTTTGACAAATCTTAGTAAATGCATATAAAAGTCTTTGTTTGTACATTTTGATTTTTTAATTTACATTTTTGGCTCCTGGGTCTAAGTTTTAATCTTTGATCTAAGTTCCAAAATTGCTTATTTTCTGGGTTTATTATCACGCTGAAGACTCCTGTGTGACCTGTTAAGGTCTCCTGAAGTTCAGCAATAATCAGGCAGATAAGCAGTAGCTGCAGAATCCCCGAAAGGTCTGCCAGCAGATTTTAGCTTTCCATTGGGAGGCAATTATTCTGTCATCATTTGAAGAGAATGACCTATCTGCTTCTGGCAGGCGTTTCAGTTGCAGGCATGAAGTCTCATTCTGAACCTCCTGCACATCCCCAGTGTGATGGACGCCGTGGTAACCAGCACCGTTAGTGCACTGAGTTATCACATGCCTGCCAAGAGTCAACCTTTAAACAAGGGATCCAGGATGAAAAATGCCTTTGTCTGTTCTAATTAGGATCAACACTTTTGCTTTCTTCATCAGAATCTGCTTGTTACATTGTCTGGGGCTGACACCAGCGCATGTGCTGAAAAGAAAAGCAATTTGTTCAAGTTTCTTCATTACCTGGTGATTTCTACTTCCTATGTATCACCTGAAAAAGAAAACAACAAATAAACTCTCCCAATGTCATCCTGATCAAGTGAGCTAATGCCTTTTGTTTGAAAGTAATTTTTTCCATGCCTTTCAAATATGTTGAATAACCTGCTTTATCCTTTCTACCATCCGGGTACTTCTCTGAACTCTGCTTCCTGATCAAGGGGACCATCAACAGCTTGTCAATAAAATCCTATACGTTGTTATCAGATATTTTCCAGCAGTGAGTTGCCATCATTTGGAGAAACTGCCATTCCCCTACAAGATGTTATCAATGCTCAAATGAGGTGCCATAACAATCTATGCAAATATGCCTAATCATTACAATAGAAAGCAAGCTGGTTTGCCACCTTATGTATATCTTGGTTGTTGACATAGTCCTAATAAGTGTTCCAAATTCTCATAAAGGTATGCAGATCTGCATTAGAAGGGATGAGGTGAGGATGACAACAGAGAAGATAAATAACCTTAAAGTTTTTGAATGGAACTATTAATCTGATATGATTCATGATGAACAAGAGAACTGTGCTTTGGGGACTGCCAATATGGTTCATACGGATTGACACAGCGATGTAAATCCGACACAGACCAGCTATTCAGGACCACTTTCCTGATCTCCAAGAATGACTCCAGGAATTGGGGGAGGTCCTCACTCCTGGCTTCAAAGCACAGGGGACCTATTTGAAAGCAGCTGACTTTGCGCTTCACAATAGCCTGGATGTCACTCAGCTGGAATAAGCATGTCAGTGGAAAGGCAGAGGTGACTGCAGCTGGAGGGGGAATCCAGCAAGGAGGAAATAATTTTTATGTGTTCTCTGTGCCCAGTACATGAGCCATCTCACCCAGATGTCCAGTGAGATCTGAATTTTAACCTCCCTTGCTTGTCAATAAATATGACAAGCAACACATATCTTCCGAGCAACTCCTTTGTCCTTAGTTTGTTGCTCACAACTGATAGCAAGAGTGAGAAAATATGTTCGCTGAAAAGCAGAAAGAAAGGGCAATGAGGAGACCTAAAACACTGATGATTCTCAGAGAGCAAGTGTTATTTATATTTATTTGCTTTATCTGTCAATGTTTTTAAAGATTTTTTTTTGATTCTTTGATGGTTCCAAGAAGTCACAGTAAGAAGAAATAGATTGGAAGATTCTGGCTGCCTTGATTTGGGTACTAATGACTCTTTCATGATCAGGAACAAAGATAGATGAAGGGAGGCATTTGTTTCACAAACACAGACAATTTCTTTCTTAACAAGGTGGTTGACAGAAAGGGTATAACCTGCTCCTCCATTACAGAAGGATGCTGAAGCATGGAGAGCAATTTACTTCTGTGCAATGACATTCATTCTTTTCTTAATGGGAACCTTGGTGTTTCTGATTTCAAAAGGGAGTTTTCCACAGCAGTGGAAAGGCTATTTTCCTGGCTTTATGACTCAGATCAAATTCTGTGCTTTATCACTTCAGTATACCTAAGATGAAGATATTCATAAAATTTTAATTGTATTTTAATTGCAGAACCTGTATAGGCACACAGTCTTTTGTATGTGCCGACTCCTCTAGACAAAACTTCTTGGTGATAAACTCCAAGTTATATTTGATATATGTGTAATTATGTGTGTCTGCACATACATCTTTATGTTTATACACACAGAGGTTTGAACCGTGCTTGTGGCACTAATTTTTTGTATGCATGCAAATGTACAAAAAATAGGCTTGACTCTGCTTAAATGAACCATGCATCGGTGTAACCAAGGAGGATTCAGGGAACTTATTCCTAATTATTTTAGTATAAATGTGAGAAAAAATGAAGGAACTCATGAACCATTAGAAGGTTGAAATTGATCCCAAGGCATGGCTCACATTACTCGTTCACTCAGTTGCCTTCAGTTCAGCAGTAGCAAAGTTCTGAGGCTGTAGGGCAACTACACACCATTGGTGCTACACTCTTTGATGGACATTTGAAATAATGCTGCTGCTTGGTGGTTTATCTGACAGCATTGGGAACAGCATGGTACTTAGAATGGAACTGTGTATCACATTAGTGATAACAAAATTTAGAGTGGAATTTGATTTAAAAAAAACTATTTGTTGTTTAAAAAAACCCAACCAAACAAAAAACAACAAAACCTAGAACAAAATATCTTCCTCATTATAAAAACCTGAGCACCACAAGAGAGAGAGTTTGGAGAGCAGTGTAAGGGAAAGGGATATGGGGGTCCTGGGGGACAGCAGGACGACCATGAGCCAGCATTGTGCCCTTGTGGCCAAGAAGGCCAATGGCATGCTGGGGTGTATTAGAAGAGGGGTGGTTAGTAGGTCGAGAGAGGTTCTCCTCCCCCTCTACTCTGCCCTGGTGAGACCCCATCTGGAATATTGTGTCCAGTTCTGGGCCCCTCAGTTCAAGAAGGACAGGGAACTGCTTGAGAGAGTCCAGGGCAGGGCTACAAAGATGATTAAGGGAGTGGAGCATCTCCCATTCGAGGAAAGGCTGAGGGAGCTGGGTCTCTTTAGCTTGGAGAAGAGGGTGTCTTCTTTCATGTTTATAAACATATAAAGGGTGAGTACCAGGAGGATAGAGCCAGGCTCTTCTCAGTGATGGCCAACGATAAGACAAGGGATAATGGGTGCAAGCTGGAACAGAGGAGGTTCCACTTAAATATGAGAAAAAGCTTCTTCACAGTGAGGATGTCAGAACACTGGAATGGGCTGTCTGGAGAGGCTGTGGAGTCTCCTTCTCTGGAGACATTCAAAACCCGCCTGGATGCGTTCCAATGTGACCTGATGTAGGTGTTCCTGCTCCGGCAGGGGGATTGGACAAGAAGATCTTTCAAGGTCTCTTCCAATCCCTGATATTCTGTGATTCTGTGACAAGCTTTTTAGTGTAGAGTAGGGCTGATAGTTGGACTCGATGATCCCAAGGGTCTTTTCCAACCTGAATAATTCTATGATTCTATGATTCTATTTGCCCTATGGAATGCCATTTCAAGGTTCAGTAACACCATGGCTATGAAACAGTCAGCAATTAATAGCAGGATAGAAACTTTTTCCCTTCAGTCTCCTTTTCTTGCCTTTCTGTAATGGTTGCTTGCACCAACGACACCTGTGTTACTTTCTTCCACTTCATGAGGTTTATTCAATGTATCTTGAGGACAACTGATCAAGAGGAATGTTTTAATATAACTGATCATGCCAGGGGATGGTTCTGCCTGGCCTTTTCAAAACCTGGTAGATATTAATCGACTGTATAATTGGTAATTGCTCTGTTTATAGTGATTACATACAAGAATACATTTAGAATGGCAATTAGAAGTAGGAAACACGAAGAAGAAAATTGGAAGCAATTTGTTGAATAGGCCATGGGTGTCTGGCAGATTTTGAAGGAATGTCTACACCTGCTTAAAGGGTTGCCCAGCTTCCGTAATTCAATCTAGCATACTCACAATAAATCACACTGAAGGAAAATAAAAAGGTCAATTTATTACCCTAATTCTAGGTAATACAGTACCTTACACTTCTAAAACCTTCTTTGAATCAAGATCTGATTTAATAAACTCTTAAGTCCTGAAATATCTGTCCACCAGGATCAGCAGAAGCAAGAGAGCAAACCAATCTTCAGGCAGAAATTTGTGAATTTCAGAGATTCTTTAATGTACCTTTCTCAACCAATTGATCTGAGAGATAAGTGATCAGGGATAGATGTTTTCAATAAAAGCCTGAGAATATCTTCCTACCCTTTAACTTTAGACAGTATATTCTCCCATCCCATGTTGTCTATGTTGTCTTTGCACTTAAAAGCAATATCTTTTGAAGTATTTGTCTGGGAATTTTTTCTTACTGATCTGTTCATCCGATAAATATTGTTCATATGAAATTTGAAACAATAGTTTCCTTCTATGAACAGAATTAAATAATTGCATGGAATCAGATCCTCTGTCTCAGGAGTTAATGGGGAAGTTGGAGTATATATCATCTGACTCAAGATCATTCATTAGCATAACATGAATTTTATATTTATAATATATATTTATATTTATAATATATAAAAATATATATTTATATTTATTATATATATATATTTATATACTTTGGTAGTGGATATTTGAATAAAAATTTGTCTTGGTATTTGAATAAAAATACTAATAGAAAAGCTGTGATATGAAAATGCAATATTTAATGTAACATAGATAACATTGACATTTGTAATATTCATATTTATCAGGCTACGCTGAATATAAAGTAGTGCCACAAAACTGTAAACATGTCAACTGGACTAGACCATGTGAGTCAATCAGAATTAGAACATGTGAATGTTAAGTATCCATCTTATCTACTGCATCAATTTCACTGCTAGTTGCAGGCCACTCATCATCTCTCAGCTGTGTTCCTTTTACCATCACTAACAGACTCACCCTCAGGTGAGTGTCAGGGGAGGGACCTGATGCTGTCCAAACCATACTTGAGCTAGTCGATGCCTTCTCAATAAGATCCACCTGCCAGAGTAGGCTGACCAAGATGCTGGGGTAATTTGTCAAAAATTAACACAGTGACAGCAATTACAGAAAGCTTTTCCTAAATGCTATTAACAAAGGCAGTGTCATATTCTGAAAACAACTTCTACTGGAGTGATAAATTACAGCTGGCAAAGCTCTTTCTCTTCTGGTTATGTTGAAGTACTGTTTGGTAGCTCCAGAAGGACCATAAAAATGGTTTACACTTAGAAAAAAAAGTGGTATTTCAAGACATGATGGAGATACAGAAAATGCCCGCTAGATAGGGGTAAGGAGGAATATGCTTCCTGGGCAGATATGCAGGTAGTAGTTATCATTGCTGCGCTGATATAAATATGCGGTGCAGCTTGGAATTTTCCCTATTTGAACTTAATTTTGCAGAATGTTTCCTCTCCATATCCTGCTTTATATTCTTATTTACTGCTCTCACATTGACTCGCATCTCACGGAAAATAAAAGGTTAATGAAGAGGAAAAAAAATCTTAATGATTTTCTCAGAACAAAGAACAGTAAATACTGTAATAAAAGTTATGATCAAAAGATATGACCACGTATGTCTGTGAGGTACTAGTAGTGCCTTATCAAATTCAAACCCAGTTTCACCAGCAAAAAAAACCAACTAAAGCAGTAGCTCCTCCTCTCTCTCACACACCACTGACTGAAGCACAGAATGATGCTGGCATTGATTGACACAACAAGAAGTGGATGCACAGTTCTCCTTGTCCATGCTGTCTAGGACTGGATTCTTACGCTAGCTCTGCCAGGACTGGTTCTGAGGCCAGCTGGCATGCAAGGTCTTCTACTTATGCTATAAATTATCTTTGCATGGCCACATGCAAACTGTATTCAGGGAATGATTCCTGGCCCATCTTTACTCCCAAACCATGCCCAACAATTTTGGTGAGACTGAGAGCTGGTACAGTTCAACACTGTCACAGGATGCATTTTAATAGTATGAACAATTATATTTCCTTATCTAGAAACACTCCTTGGCATCGTTTGGTGCCCTAATTTTGCCAGCACTGGTATCAATGTCCACAACCAGAGTACATAAAAGGCTATTTGCATAGTGAATTAATTGGATTAAAGTGCTACCAGAAGTGTAGCCATCATACTTGTTTTTATTGAGATAAATGTCTGTCTTTCTGTTTTTCTTGAGAGCTCAGACCTCTTTTGGTGTAAAAAATAGTGGAACGCAAATCTACTTGCCTTTATGAGGGAAAAATACTCAGGCACTGTTAGAAAGAGCTGTAGAATTGGAGCCTCATTGTATGGGAGAAATGGGACTATGGCTTTCCTGTAGTTCCTTTTAAAATCTTAGCATTGGTGAAATGTTTGGAATAGGAATTGCATTTGCACATCACCTCAAACAGCGTGACGAGTAAAAACATACCATTGCCATCATTAACACATCTACTATGGTGAATGTGACAATTTTTGTTTAAGTAAATCCTCTCTTCTAATGACTGCATAGCTGACTTTCACCGAGGTTTCTTTAATTTTCAGTGACACAGTGAAAGTCAGTGTTTGTCAATAAGTTATACCTGTTTGGTTTATGTGCTTTAAAATGCAGCAAGAAATCTACTGCCTAGAGCTGTTAATCATGCTGTCATGCACAAAGGCCTATAGATATAGTAAATGAAAAAGTGTCAGGGTACCTTCCTATATGTGGCAAGTGGGATGCCTGGTGCAGTTTGACTGAGGCCAAATTGCCTTCTCAGAATACAGTTCTGGGAGGTAGTACAAGTCAGGTACTATTCTCAGCAGGCAGCCTGTGTGTGAGCACTATGTTTTGAAGCCTAAAAGGTTAACAGCATGACATAAGATGCTCTGTGCTGACAGATTTCAGTGCTAGTGTATGGTTTGAATTTAATTTATTTATATAGATATATATATTTATTCATATAGATATAACCTATGTGATCCAATAGCAAAAGGGTGGGTATTTTCCATGGGTATTATTCCATGGATACATTATCTACGGAGAGAACAATCAATCTTGGACAGAGAACATCTATTCTTAATTTACTGGAAATAAACATTTTTGAAGTGTGATGATCTAATGTTTGTCCTGAGGATGGGCACCTTATCAGGTTGCTGTAATTAAGACTGGCATCATTAGCTAATAGCACACTAGGACACAGTACGGCTAGCACAACATAATGCTTCTTGTTCCACCAGACTATCAGTTAACTAAGCAGAACAGGAGCATTTTCAGTATGACTTTACACTTAGAGCTGAACCCATGTGCGGCGTACAATTTTTTTTCCATTTTCCCACTGATACGGATGTAGGGGGACACATTCTTCAGACTGTGAAGAAAGGAGGCAATTTCTTCTCTAAAATATTTACAAACTAAAAGGAAGGAAAAATTATAACAGTTAAAATAAAAATATATTTTTAGGCTAGATACAACTTTAAACCCAGGAGGCAGAATTTGTTGCAATACTAATGGACATTGAGCATATAATAAATGGCCAACTATTTAAGGTGGTGCTATAACCATGTACAATGGCACACACAAAGCCAGTGACTGAAGGACCCAGATGGGACACAAGGAGTTTCAGCCAGCCAGCTGGGAGATAAAGGAGATGTGCTACTGTCAACATGACTTTTCATTCCTTTAGCCCTGAGCTGTCCAGAAAACCAAGCAATATGGAAAATAAGAGCACTTTGATTCCACAAGTGTTCTGCCGGAATCTTGTCTACAGTCATCTATGCAAATCCATGCGCATCACAGGAAATCAGCTCATCCCTCTCAAAAACATGACTTATGCTTCCCTCACGCTGCATAGATCAAGCACAGTTCCTAAAACAATGGAATGAGGTAGCGTTTCATGAGCAAGGTGTCCACTGAGCTTTGCTAGAACAATTTGGAAAATGGTTCTGAAGGAGAGATGTGACAGGCCTAAGCGCACTGCAATTGTTCATATTTATATTGGCTTTGGATGCAGCAACTATTTAGCTGTGAGAGAGGGATGATAGAGAGATTTGCATGGATAAAATATTGAACAGTACAATGAGGATAGATTTACACACTGTAACACTAGGTAAACAAGCCATAGAGATTGAATCACTAGTGGCATTTTTCCGCAGACTTAGAAAGGCCTAGGCATGGATTATTTTCTTTCTCCATTTAAATATTACAAAAATAGGCATGTTAAATAAGTAGGACAGACACAAACAAACAAACAGAGGATCTTGCTTTCCAGGTTAACAGGGACTGAAACACACCCACTCATCCTGAAGTATTTGTAGTCCTCAATTAGTAAAACAGATATAGAACCATACATGAATATATGTGGGACTAACTAAATCAGAATCTGGTTGAAAACTGTCTGAGCACTTGGCTTTGAAGATATTTGGACACTGATTATGCATTTCAGATCATTCTTAGTTCTCCAATATAATAAGCTATTCCTCCTAATCCATAGTTAGGTACTGTGTGAAGTGTGAAAGATACTGACCTTTCCTTGTGTTACAAACCAGAAATTTATCCAATTTTCAAAATCTCTGTGGTAAACTTGGAGCAAGTTCCAAATAAACACAGGCTTTGTTTACTTAGGAGTTATATGGATCTCAGATGATTCATAGGATTCACCTCTGAAAACAAGGAGAATTTGTCTCGTGTTCAGAGACTCATTCTACCTTATTTTTACCAGAATTATTGTCCTTTAGCTGTGCAATACTGAAAGAGAGAACAAGCTGACACAGAGGACTTTGATGCTCTCTATCTGCTGGTGATGAGGGCTTTAATAAATCTCGTGCGATCTGGGGTTACACTGACCATTGACATTTCTAATCAGCTAATATTCTGAAACATGGTTCCAGAGTATGGAATTTGTATACATACACACGTACTATCGTGATATGTGGCACTCATTATCCAGTGTCACCAGTTACTTTGGGCTATTCCATTCCCTGTTTTTCAGAAGGCAGGTACAAGCCAGGCAAATGTCATTAGGTTCGCCAGAAAACTGGGAGTCTCATGAACTAGTTGTCACCAAGGAGAATTTAGAAAGTGATTCAGCTGGGTAATTTCATCCTCAATAATAAGAAATAACTGCCTGCTTGTTTTGTCTTCTTGCTACAGAATGAGATATATTATGTATGTAGGATGTTTAAAGACATCTATTGTGATTTTTTGAGCAAATTTCCTCATCGGTTTAACAGCATGGACTTGCTTCTTCACAGTGCTTTTAATAAATATATGTCAAAGTACTCACCATCGGTTATCCCTTTTCATGAACTGGAATATCGATGCACAGAATGGTTAAAGGATTTTTCCATGAGGCCAGGGACAGAGCCAAGAAGAGATTCCACATCTTATTTTATCCAACAACAACTAGTCAGTACTAATTCCATGTAAAAAAACACCAACATATAGGCAATACTGATGATCACTGAGAGCATTTACCTTCAATAGTATTACAATGAATCTATTCCTTATAATTAGCCAGGACATGTCAAAACAATGTTCAGTCATTAACACATCATCTTGCTTTGTTTTTAGGAACCCGATCAAAGGCTGGCTGAACTTACCACAAAACTCGGCTGATTTCAAAATTATTTTGATTCACTGCCAGCTCTTACAGATAGCTTTTGAGTTTTACTTTGTATGTTCCTTACTTGCGAATCTCTCAGGTGCCACAATGTACAGGAGGGCAACCTGCAGCTTTGGATAAACTGCTGCTTGTCATCACACATCAGGAAAACTCTCTGGGGTGTTCTTAGGTGGTGATTAAGGAGAACTTTGATTTAGAGCCAAGAACTACAAGGAGTCTTTAATATAACAGGCAAGTTAACAAACATGAAAAGAAAGAGTCCATCAGGGAGAATGGTGCCTGGGCATCTCTCACATGCTTTCTTCTCATCAACTTGTTTTAAAGCATAGGTTTTAGTGTAAGTTCCTTAAAGTGAAAGATATCTTAACGTCATAAGCCTCTTCAGTCCACCCAAGGAATGAACTTCTGAACTAGCTTTCTATTAACAGTTTCGATAAAAAAAAAACCCTTACAGCATTATTTTCATGACCAGTAATTTGACTGTCTAAAAATTAGGTAATTAGTCTATGTTGACCTTCTAGGTATATCCAGTCATTTCAATTTCTATTTAAATTATGCAGTCAATGTGGAAAACAAGAATGTTTAGAGGGTATTTCAGCCTGTCTTAGATTATACCTTTGGAATCTTATAGTTAGATAGTGGGATTTTTATAATTTTAAATAAGAATGCACCTTATGTTGTTTGTGGGGGTGCATGATTTGATTGTACAAACCTCTGATGACAGTGGAATAATCTCATTGACCTAAAAGGTCCTTTCGTGCCCTATGATACATTCTTCCTTTGAAGCTGTGTAAGCAAAGTTTTCTCCTTTGATCATCAAAACCAGAAACACTCACTGATATACAGCTTGCCCTGCTGAAGAAAGATGAATGGTGATAAAATGTATTTAAGAGGAATTGTCATTTACACAGAAGTAACCCAGGGTGTCTCAGGGATTTTTCAACAGGAATTTTCTGCCAAGACTCTGCACCATTCTCTTAAAATTAATCATGATAAACATTAATACCCAAAATGTTTTGGATCATAGGAAATATGGTAACAAAAAAGGATTTGTTCCAACTTCCAGTAAGTCTGTTTCATCATCCCTTGACTGAGAAGCACAAGTGTAGTAGTCACTGAAATGTTTTCCCTTGCGCATCCTTCTTACTGAGATAAGGACAGAGATGCCAATATATAATGCAGAAAGAGTAGATGTTGCTGACAAGTCTACAGGTGTTTCACAAGTTTCAACATTCATGACTTGAAGGAGAGAAACAGATTTTAAAGTGCCAAACAGCTTGCCTTTCTATCTAAGATGTAATAGGCCAGGTTATCAGATGGTGCCAATTAGTTTAGCTTCACTGATGTCGCTGGAGTTACACCAGCTGAAGGTCTGGCCGCTAATACCAAGAATAGCTGAGCCACTTGGCAGTAGCTTGGTTTAGGTTTAATGCAGAGTTCTTCAAGGAGCTTTCAGAAGGAACAGAGAACACAGTACATACCTGATGTCTGGATCCAGATGGTTAGCAAGGCAGAGAAGATTGATTGCTAGGACACTTTGGAGGAGACCATGGTCCAGAGATGCAGATGAGATTCTAGTCTCTAGAGCAAAAGATCCATCAGCGAACTGACAAGCAGACTGAAATGAGGCTACTCTGCATGAACAAAAGATCAAGAGGGCTTTAAAGGGCAGAGATTGAAATATTGTGAGGATTGAAGGGAATTGTGAAAACCCAGAGTCAATGAGGAAAAAAAAATGCAAAATGGTAAAAAAAAAAAATTAGAAAATTAACAAACAAAACATACACACACACAAAAAAAAAGCCACAACAAAAAACAACCTGAAGGTTTGCTCAATCAGGGTCTTAGACTGTAAAGTGTCTGAGACCAACCCAAACCTTCTTATTATTCCCTTGCTATAAAAAGACCAGAATCTGAGCAAAGTTACTAATTTTGTAATCATGTGTAAAAATGCAGGATTATGTCCTACTATATCCTGTCTGCTGCTTTGGAAAATTTCTGGCTTGCATTTCAGGTTCTTTGTATGTGTGTGAGGAAATACATATAGGGTCAGAAAAAAAAAAAAAAAAGAAAAGAAAAAAACCCAAACAAACAAACAAAAAAACCCCCCATAAAACAAAAACAGGAGAGGGAATATCATTGATTGATGAGAACTTCTTTCCCTGTAGATTTTGGAAAATGCCATGGTGTGCCATCCTCAGTGTTATCAAAAAATTATAAAGCTCTTAAGAGCAGAGCAAGAACATGAGACGAGGTTTTTCGCTGCTTTGATTTCCCACGGAAATAATAGTTCCTGGCTACTATGAACAGGAGTGTCACAGCATGCAAAATTATAGGCTGTGAGTAACATACCATGTGTTGCTTAAAATTTACCATGACTGACTGAGTCAACACCCTTAATGTGTCACCACTGAAGAGTAAAAGTTTGAGTAATACTATCAGTATCAAAGCCCTGGTGATCCATGCACTACTATGTGTGAGAGGTGGTTCCATTCATGCCAATTTGGGTGGCATATACCTGTTTAGAGACATTGGTCCACATTTTTAATAAGTTGTTTGAGGAAGAAAGTTCAGTGACTGTAGAAGATAAACTGTAGTCTGTCATTCATATTATCAGAAAGCCAGTCTGCATGTACTAAAAAAACATGCTTCCTTCTTTATAAGCCAGTGTCTGAGGGTCACCTCAGTACCAGTCATTTGCCATAAGGCAGAGTTTTCCAATCTTGTTAAAAAAAAAAAAAAAATCCCTTTTATCTGCATGAACAATGGAAGTTCTTGAAGTGATTTCCCCAGCTCCCCAGACCAAACAGACACTCAATTTTACTACACTCCATATGAAGAAAACAAAAAGGAAATGGATTCATCCAACTGAAACTCTATGAGCTTGCATCAAAATAAGACTCTTTAAGAATGGATTAATTGCATTTTTATTCCATAGCAGCTGAATAATGAAGAGTGGAAGCCAATTGGCACTCAGAAGGGTGTAGGTCTGGAAAGCACTTCCTAAAGGAGCTGAGATAAAGCTAAAGGTTATTGCTCTGAAACAACAAAACCCCGTGGAACTGATGCACAGCTTGTTGAGCTTTGGGATTCTTGCTGTCCTCCAGAGACTTGGCTCTGGCAGGAATGAAGCCTGTGTTTTTCAAAAAGGATTTCACTACTGTTGAAAGCAACTATTTGCTGTGAAATTATGGGCGTTGAATACTCAAAGACCTTTGAGTGTCTGGGATGTAGTCCAATATGGTAAATAAAAACTGCTGATGAAAAAACGGATTTTTAAACACCAATACCATGTTAATGGACGTATTTCAATTCTGTTTCCTAATTGTATGCAACCCCATAGCTCACAGAGGAGACACAAGGTGAGAAATTTAGGTCCGGATGTTTTACGCTATGCAGTTTTTGTTGAAACAAAATTCTAAAATGAAACAAATGTGCTTGGAAATTAAATTAACTAGTTAAACTGGAGTGAGAATAATAAAAAAAAAAAAAACCCAAACCGAAACAAAACAAAACAAAAAAAACTACTTGATTTCTTAATAGTATTCTATAGATGGACTGAAAATATGTGTCCTTCTTATCCTTGCACACAAAAAAGAAGCAACCTTTGTCTTTCCTCTGGCATGTTGGTTAAACAAGTGGAGGCATCTTTCCAGGTGTTCAGATTATACTTTCATACATTACAGCCATTGTTTTGCCTTCTTTAGGACAATGATCACAACCATTGAATCATGCTGACTTATTTAATATTTGTTCCCCTTTTCACATTGGATTAGATAGGAGGAAAACATCTTAGAAGTATCTACACAGGTGAAGAAATTAACTTAGTCAAATAAATTTGCAACTAGATCTGTGCAGAAAATTCACAATAAAATGAGAAACCTGTAATTCTTTGAAAACAAAAGTGAAGAACTTGATCAAACCTGAAATACTTAATTTTTTAATATTTTTTTTTCTTTATTAGAAATTCATAGATCAGAATAATGCAACTGTTAATTTTAAGATTTGCTAGGGAAAAAAAATCCTACTTTTTTCCCCCCCGGTCCTTTATTTTAATAGCCATTTCTTGATTCTATTTTCCAGTAAAAGAAAATCATATCACAAAAGTGCTTGACAAATTAAAAACACTTTTGCTGTTCATCTGTATTTATAATTATGTCACATTTACTTTGTCACAATACCCAAATTTAACTGTACAGAATAAATGGCATTAATAACCATAAAAGAATATTTCATACAATAATGGATATCTTCTACAATATATGGGGAAGGTTAGATGTTCATAATGGTTGTCTTCTGGATTTAAATCCACATAATATATCACTTTGAATCAAAGAAGAATGTAAAACTGCCCAATAAGTCACATCAGATTCAATCTTTGTTCTTTTGTTCAATTTTCCCTGAAATCCAGTAAGAATATACATATTTTAAAAGCAAGGGAAGAATCACAGAAAAGTTAAGGAATCTTTATTTCCAATTCTCATACTTCTACTCACTTCCTGCTGTTCTTAACTTTTTCTTTCTCTGTCCGCATCCAGTTCTACAGCTGTCAGCTTTGCATCTTACCAGCTACAAACAAATTACTGTATGTGAATATTCACGCCAAACATTTAATCAATTTTTTTTTTCAATAAGGGAAATGTTTCCTGATTTTTTTCTTTTAATTTATTTGACACTAATTCTGGCAGATGATTTTAGATACTTCTAATAAAAAGCTCATGAAAAAGGGAAAAAAAATATATAAATATTTTACTGCAAATTAATCAGTTCCACTATATCTTAATTCTCTTAATTCCTCTGAATTTCTAAGTTTCTGCGTACAGCATTTCTGGGCCTTTCTTTGTGCCAAACCAGATTTATAAGGTAGTGATAAGGTATGTATTGAGTATACTTATCACCATATGAAGTTTTGTATTTTGTTTTATAAAGTATGATGTTTTATTAGATGCAGCTAGTATTGTGATTTGTTTACACTGGTTAGAAGTAGGTCAATGGATTTTGTCTAGTTTTATGTCTAAATAAGTGAGGTCAGGATTTGGATTTGTCCCAATTGGTAAATAATTTCCGTATTCCAGGAACCTGAGAAAACAGGTAAAACTGAAGTCATTGCTCATTTAAGTCAAAAGACCAGCTGAAATTTCACAAAAATGTCATCTGTATGATCTACAACTAATATAGAGATAAAAAGGAAAAAAAAAAGCCTTGTGAGTTTAGATTACACAGTTCTGAAGGCAGCTAAGCTGAGGTGTATGAACAGCCAGGTCATAAATTGAGCTAGAGATAAGGGGCTGAAATGTACTGAGAGTTCCAGTTCAGAAGGGATACCCAGGGATTGTCTGTTGCAGTCCAGCAGCACTTGTTCCACCAAATGTCCATCAAAATGAAGAGATGCTGCTGTTGGCACTGTTTATGTCATTTGGCCCATTTGTAACTTAGGGGTGGTTCATCAAGCCCAAAATAAGAGAATTCAGGTTCAGTACCTTCCTTGAATTAAATAGGATTAAACCTATAATTCTTGCTCCTCTAAAGAATACCCTGATCAGAAAGAAAGTTGCAGAATTCATAAGGAAAGAGGGAAAGCGCATTGCCTAGAGGTGAAACTGGGTGATAGCAGATCCAGAAAGTAGGAATCATTAGGATTAAATGAAGTACCTCCAGCTACATATGGTCTAACCATTTAGGTTCCCATTACAACTGGAAAAGATCTGGTAAGTAAAGTCAAAATAATTTTTGCTTCATTTGTATGAGAGAGGGTAAATGTGCTCTGATCATTGTGGTTCTTTGCTGTTCCCTTACAAATTATGTGCCTCTGATCTCATGACATTTCCTACAGTGTCCAGCCTTTGGTAAAGAGATTAAAAGTCATCTTCTTTCTATCCTCCTGAGAGGAGCAGGACATAACCTGATGTTAACTTCCTGACGCAAATGGTAGGTGAACCTACCAGGAGAGGTGCCTTGCTATACCTACTGTTCACTAACAAAGAAGGGTTAGTGGGGGATGTGGAGGTCGGAGGCCGTCTTGGGTTTAGTGACCATGAAATGGTTAAGTTTTCCATTCATAGTGAGGTAAAGAAGGGGACTAACAAAACCTCCATCTTGGACTTCCGGCGGGCAGACTTTAGCCTGTTCAGAACCGTGGTTGGGAGAGTCCCGTGGGAGGTAGTCCTGAGAGACAAAGGAGCCCAGGAAGGCTGGATGCTCTTCAAGAGGGAAATCCTAAAGGCCCAGGAGCAGGCTGTCCCCAAGAGGCGCAAAATTAAAGGGCGGGGAAAATGGCCGGCCTGGATNAGTTGGTGGGTGGCTTTTTTGTTTGTTTGTTTTTGTGTTGTTTTTTTTTTTTGTTGTGTTTTTGTGTTGTTTTTTTTCCATGTGGTTGGACTCGATGATCTCAAAGGTCCCTTCCAACCACTAAGATTCTGTGATTCTGTGATTCTGTGATTAGTTCACTGTCAAGAACATATACATGTGTTAGAGACAGGCGGAGAAAGGAATCAAACTTGGGTCTCATTTGTTCTCAGTTATGTGCTTAATCATAAAATTACTATAAAAAAAAATCAACAAAAAATACCCTGGGAGAAGCTCCTTTTTAGGGCTTGTCTAAAAGGTTTGGACCCCATGAATACACCATGGTTTTACAAAGATGAATCTGTCTAATAACTTTGACTAAGACAAATAACACTAGGCAGCTGAGAACAGTCAGTTCACTGCTTTGAATAGAGCCAGGTATTTTCCTTTTCAGTGTTAAGGTCAGTCTTCAGAGACTGTGAGCCTCTTTTGTATATTTAAGTGGACTCTGACATTGCCACCTTGCATAGGACATTCTCTAAGTCTGGCTACAAGTACACAGCCCATAGGCACCAACAGCCGTGTGATGAATATTTCATGTAGAAGGAAGAAGGCCTTTGATCATATTATACTACTACACCTTTCAATAAGCCCAGCATGCATCACTCAGTTCTTGAATTGTTCTATGGCTTCTCACAACTTTGGAAATACCTGAGGCATCTTGTCAGCAGATTGCAGGAGATCCATGCCCATTGTCTGGTCTTGAGGGTCTGAGAAGGAAGAAACCCATTGAATTGCATAGGACAATTGAATATCCAGGCCACTTATAAGGTGGCTGATACTTAATATAGAATCTGTGTTCTGGTGTAACAAGGGGCAACGGTTTTAAAACAAAAGAGGGTACATTCAGACTAGATAGAAGGAAGAAATTTTTTACAATGAGCATTGTAAAACACAGGTCCAAGTTGCTCAGAGAGGTGGGAGATGCCCCATCCCTGGAAACATTCAACATAAGGTTGGATGAGGCTCTGATCAACCTAATCTAGTTGAAGATATCCCTGCTCATTGCAGGGAGGTTGAACTAGATGATCTTTAAATGTCCCTTAGTACCCAAACTATTCTATAATTTATGACTCTATGATATGTTGAATGCTCACTCCTTCCGCCAATGCGAACCTAATTTTAAGATGGGAATCATCTCAGAAGAAGATATTTAAGCGGCTGATCAGAAGAATTTTGTCTGAAGAGGAGGGAAGAAGAACAAGGGAGAGATCTGGACCTTGTGCAAATGCTGTCTGCTGTTTGTCCATCAAAACATTACAGACTCTGAATATATGGATGAAATTGAGCTTAATTCTGAGTTGCAGAAACAAAAAGTTAAATTAAAAATGTTCTTTCTTTATTCAAATGAAAATAATGCTAAATTTCTATTTTTCTAATGTATCCGGGGCAAAATTTACTTTTATTTAAGGTTTGGTTGTTTTGTTTTTTTTTTTCTATTGAACCAGATGTGTGTGCATAGATTCTTCAACATGCTTATTCTCAACAATAAACTGAGATTTAAAAATAGAAATGGAGGGAAGAAAAATGGGGAAAAAAGATAACTCCACCCTTTTCATGAAATATTAATGAAATACTCTACAATCCACTTCAGTATGAAATTAATTATAAAATGTTGATGTGAGGTATTCATCAAATTCTTTCCTACAGCACTCACAGTACTGCTTTTGAAAAATAACATCCATCTGTTGAAACCACATGCCAATCACTGTTATCCTTTAAATATATTTTCCAAGGGGAACATTTTGAGAAAATATGTCTGACGATGACTAATTGACTTTTACACAACAGCTAGGTATTAGGAGAGTTTAAATTGAAGGTATTATCTAGGTTTACTGCCCTTGTAATTTTTATCCCCCTTTAAGACTAAATTTTATTTATGAAGTAGAATTAATTCAATGAGGGATCAATTTGGTGCATACTAGCTCCCCACAGTCATTTTATTCAATTAACACTTCGGTTTAAAGGTTATACATCTGCGTGTGCGAATTAGCAGCTTTCCCTCTGCATCATGCAATGTGCTGCAAAGTGGAGGCTTGAGAGATTAAGGGCAAAACTGCTGAGTACTTTTGAGTGAATGACATGACGCACTGAAAACACAACTTTTAAAGTGTATAGGAACTTTGTAGGATCGATGTAGTGGCAATGGATAACAGGAAGTTTGCACAGGGAGCTTTCTGTAGTGAAAAGACAGCCTGGGCTAACAAACAAATTTTAATTTTTTATTATTTTTAATTTATGAATTAAATATTTCAAACGCAAACATATTTATAAAAAAGACCGTTAATATCTGTAGTCTCACATACCCTTCCCACTCCCTCCTCAAATATTATAGACATCTGCTTGCTATCCCATTGTTTTAGCTACTCGTTCTTGATATAACCGCTTTGTAGCTCCTGGTACTCACTGTAACAGCTTCCTTCACACATTTGGGACTGCCTGGATTTATTCTTTCTGTTTAAAGGTATGATACTTCTATAAGGATTACCTCTAGATGTGAAGAGTCTTCACATGAATATCCCTTGTCTCAAGGTTTTAAAGTCTTTGAGATGGTTATTTAAATAAACACAAGCATAACAGCTCATCCTCTAGAAAGGGGATAAGAAAGATAGCTTGCTCATCTAGGCTTAATAAAAACTTTTAATCTTTTCTATGCCATACATTATTTTAGGGACAGCTCTAGGTATTTCTAGGTTACAGATCGGAGTTGTGTGCAGGAAATGACTTCAAAATATAAGGTTTGAAAACTTTTTCTTCCAAATCAGGTGAAAAGTCGCATCTTTCAAAGTCTGTCGGAGAAAAAAACCCTGAAGACAGTTATATAGTCCATACAAAAGAACCTCAAAAGGGTAACTGATTCAAATGCAGAGGATGAAGCTATGGTTTCCCTTTTGCTTACCAAAAGGCCAGAGAAAACAGGGATCTGACAGACTATGTAAAGGAACTAATTCGTCTGAGATGAAAGATTACTTCAAAACATGTCCAGGTGACAGAACCAGCATTCAAATCACTGCACAGCACTAAGCAGATTGAGGAAACATATTTGAGCCTCTTGTATTCTAATGAAGTAACCTGCTACTCCAGTGTATCCATGCCTTCTTGTTCAATTTCATCTACAGATAAGCAACTTTTCCTAGGGAACTGTCCTGTTCATTAAAAAAAAAAAATAAAAAAAAAAGCCACAACCAAAAAAAACCCACTGAAACCAAACAAAACAGAAACAAACAAAAATATACTGCCAGCTCTCACCTATTTGCAAATGAAAACACATAGAAGACCTTCCCAAAAACAGTTCTTGGCCTTAGCTAAGAACCATTACAAACCACACAAAGCGCTCCATTAATATGTTCATGACTCAGTTTCCTGGCATGACTGATTCAGATCCCGACTAGCTCCATTACAACAATATCGAAGCAATCTCCACAACATTTTCCTTTTTTAAAGTGCAATCCTTGTTTTGACAGCATGTCTTCTTGATCAAGGAAAAACACTCTCATTATTCCTGAATGCTTTGCTGTTTCACAGTGGTTCCAAGTCAAGAAAACTCTGGTGTGTTCTGTTGCGATCTACTACTGCATTGCATCAGGGTAATAAAGAGCCACTCTGTTTATATATGAATATGTACATATGCTATTTTCTTCTTGTCTTCTATTTTACTGTGACTTCAAGGATATAATTTTTCCTGCGTGTCTGTTATTCCAGATTCCCCTAATGTCTCTAATAATTACCCAAGTGAGTTTTTAAGCATTCCCACACGGAGTCTTTCAGTAAAATTAATCTGAATTAAAGTTCTTAGCTGAAAATGCATTGCTTAAGTATATGAAATCACTATTTGTGATTAATCAGTTATCCTGAATGGAATGAAAGCATCCCAAACTGAATTTTTCTCGTTCCCTTCCAAAGCAAATAAAAACTAAAATAAATTTATCAAATTAGAGTGTAGTTTCATGTAGGATTTACACCAGGATAACTCCTTAGAAGATGGATGTCTGCCATGACCTGTCTGTGTTGCTGTCTGAGCCTGCAGAACTCAAAGAAAGGAAAACAGGCATAGGAGGGACATCAGCATTTGAGAAAAGAAGAGGAAAGGCTGAAGAAGTCTGACCAGATACAAGCACATTTCATATGTGGTTTTAATATAATTTCTCTGTGTACGAGTTAAATTGTCTGTCTAGAATTTCATTTCATACATGTGTTTAGTAGTAGTATATCACTAGACACAGCTATGCCATCTCTACTGTTAAAAGACACTTTACTATGCTGCAGTGGAATAGAGAAGATTCAAGGGGGTAAAAAACTCTTTCCTGAAGCTGCTAACAGGTGAACTGCCTATCTGAATTAAAACCAAATGTCAACCTGGCATGCTAGTCAGCAAAAAATGCTAAGTACATATTAATTACACAAGTACCCAAGTGTATCTTAAGTACCCCAGAATGCCTGGGATGATATAAGGGGAATAATGGAGGATAAGACTGAGAAGACACACCATGAAGCTCACTAGAATCCAGTAAAAAAGAATATGAAGATTGGATCAGATTCATATTTATAGATTAAAAGATTACATAAAAAGAAGTTAATTACAATCATTTTTTGCAATCCTGGGCCAAGAAAGTGGAACGTTTACCATAATAAATTACTGAAATACTATGGGGCAAACCAGAAATTAGGGAGAGTTTGTGAAGAAAAAAAAAACATATCATAAAAGGTAGGTCACTTTTTTTTGCCCGTCAAATACCAAAGTATCTACAGTTTATGAGAAAACAGGGATAGAATCCCAATATCTCCCTGAGATGCTAAAGGACAGGGCACCTCCTCAAAGGTATGATGAGACATATCCAAAACCCCAATGAAGAATCCACAAGTGTGGGGAGAGGCTCAAAAACTGATGTTCCTTGCCCTGTAAGTCATTGCAAGAAATCCTGGAGGGACTCCCAAGATAAAGGTGCTGTAGCACCTGAACACTTGGCAGACAACTTATGTGCATATTGATGCTGTATGTGCAAGAGATTGATCTTGCACATACTGTGCAACACTGTGAGTGCAAGAGATTGAAATCAGTCACGTTTTAAAATGAACTATTTTTTCCTTGCTGTGACCATCTGCATTGAGCTGGTCTTGTGGAATTATTATTTCCTACAGGGCAACTGGACAGGCACTATGTTTGCAGGGGTTCCTAACAGATATGTATACTGCAATAACCAGTTTAACATTCAGTCATATAATTATACCTGATGAGATGAAATTCACTATTTATCAAAATAAAGGGTCATCACTAGTGCTAAAGTAAAAAACAAGCCAACCAAACAAACAAACAAAAAAAAACCAACACAAAAACCCCTACCGAAACAAAAAAATTCCCAGCATTTGTAGGATCCTGGCACAGAGTTCAAAAATGGTTCAGGTGAACTGTAACCACTGGAGCACAGAATAATCCCTCATGATATCGTTCAGTACTGGATTGTATACAACTGAATTTAAATGTCTCAATGTAGAAAAATAATTAAAATACCTAAAAATATATATGTAGAGAATGCCAGAGGTATCCAGTTAGAGCTGCTATTTATGGCACAGGATCTACAGAAGTGCTGAGAAGTGACATGTTGAGATCAGGCATGTTATTCTGGTATATCTAAATAATACTAGACACTTAAATTGAAGCACTCGAATTATTCTCTACAGAGACAATTCAGTTCCCTACAGATAAAGACTCAGTGTAATTTGAGAGTTTGTGGAGTATTTGACATCTGGACCAGAGCAGACAGATGTTCATGTCAGAAGCACTATGTTTATGTCCAGCCTCTATCCTTCTGGAGGTGTAGCCATAGGTCGGGGAACCTCTTTGAAGCACCTGAAGCAACATTGCAGAACAGAGCTGGCCTTTGACGGAAAAAAAATTCAAGGAAGCTTTGCAAGGCCCCAGAGAGGTGTCCAGTGTTTGTGGCATCTGCTTTCCCCTTCCAGAATGTGTGCTATGTCGCTGGATAGATGCTAACCCAGATATTTATGGGCAGAAAATCCATAATGGTGTCCATTAATGGTCCTCCCCTCATAAAGGGTGCCCCAAACTAAAGCTAGGGTCCAAGAAAGGGCTGGCAATGAGTACTCAGGGTGGGATTGGCATATTATCCCTATCCCTGGGAGGGCTCAGGACACTGCTTGACCATGTAGACATCCTGTCTTCCCTTACATCCTCCAGGATGGAGTCAGAGCTGGCCAGTCCCAGCACAAATAGCCAGGCAGCAGGGTCCTCTGGTTCTCCAGCTCCAGTGAGGCAGCAGCTGGTCAGGCAAGATGGGGCTAGACCAAAGGCTGAGCTGCTCATGCATTCATAACAGGTCACACAATCCTTACAGTAAGCCCCAAAGAGCCAGCGCTGCTGCAGACCATCAGGCTCCTCCTTGGCAGCTCTGCCAGCAGCCCTGCCGGCAGCCCCCAGTGATGCCACCAGTACCTGTCCCCTGCAGAGGAGTATCCCAGGACAAGCTGCATGAACCTGGTCTGTGAGCACTGTCCTACGGCATGGCTGTATCTGAGAGGGATGACATTCCCAGGCACATGGATTGATGTTGGGTCCTGCTTTCAGAAGGCTCCCTTCAAAGAGGGCCTGGGGAAAAGGGGACTTGTGCATGAAGGTGTTGTAGTTCTTGCTCCTTATCATCTAAATCTCTTTTTATTTGAAAAAAAACTCTTATATTACTTTTTCCCAAGTCAAATCTGCTTTACCTCTAATGGGAATTGGTGAGTGATCTCTGTGTCTTTATCTGAACTTTTCCATCCTCTTTTCTCCCCCTTCCCTTTTGAGAAAGAGAAGGAAGAGAGTGACTGGAGAAAGGGGCTGAGACTAACCCGCCAGAAAGGGTGAGTTACCAGCACACACGATCTGTCAGAGAAAGCTGTATATTTTTCTACTGCCTACATGAAACCCTGAGGTAAGCCATAAAATAAATACAGAAAAATATACAGCTTTCTCTGAACTGCTTCTAGGAGAGATCAGACAAGACCCAGTACTGGTGTGAAGGAGGAGATGAAAATGAAAGTTACTCAGGGACATGAAGATACAGGCAATGAGACTGTCCTGTGGCAGAGAGAGACCAAGCTGTGAGATCACTTTTGCTGTCACAAAATTGCAACTTAACTTCACATAGAAAACACCCAAAGTGGTAAATAAAAACTAAAGTACACTATCTGGTACTGAGATAATTTAGCACAACAGCTTTCATGTCCACACTATAAACAATTCTTGTTACTCAAAATAGTGAGGCCCTGTCCTAGGAGCCTAGTTGCAGTAGTTCATGGTGTGAACTGGTAACTCCTGACTGTCCTTATGCATTACTCAATAAAGTGCTAGTTAACCCAAGCCATTGACCTGGCCATTTTTAATTTATTAGTATGGACACAGTCATATCTGTTCACTGCAATGGTGTTTTTTAGTGTCTCCTTCAGGACAGGCTCTCTGATCAACAGCCACTGAAGGTAAAATTCCACTTCAGATCAAAATGCCTACTGCACAAGCATATCAACACAGGCAATTGCCTAAACATTGGTATGTAAAGCCATGTGAAATGTCATATATATTTGAGACTAGGGAGATATGTCATAGGACCTGTGTTGTTCAGCAGTGGCATCTTACTTAGAATGATCATAGAATCATTCAGGTTGGAAAAGACCCTTGGGATCACCGAGTTCAAGCATCAACCCCACTCTACAAAATTCTCCCCTACACCATATCCCCCAACACCACATCTAAATGACTCTGAAACACATTCAGGGATAGGGACTCAACCACCTCCCTGGGCAGCCTATTCTGATGTCTGACCACTCTTTCTGTGAAGAATTTTTTTCCTAATGTCCAGTCTAAACCTACCCTGTTGCAGCTTTAAGCCATTCCCTCTCGTTCTATCGCTAATTACTAGAGAAGAGACCAGAAACAACCTCTTTACAATGTCTTTTCAAGTAGTTGTAGAAAGCAACTCCCCTCAGCCTCCTCTTCCTCAAACTAAACAGTCCCAGCTCCTTCAATCGCTCTTCGTGAGATTTATTCTCCAGGCCCTTCACCAGCTTCATTGCCCTCCTCTGCACCCCCTCCAGCACCTCAATATCTCTCTTGTGTTGAGGTGCCCAGAACTGGACAAAATACTCAAGGTGTGGCCTCATCTTGTGAGGGGGTATGTATGTACAGGGGGACAATCAGCTCCCTTCTAATACATGCCAGGATGCCATTGGCTTTCTTGGCCACCTGGGCACACTGCTGGCTCATATTCGTCCAATTCATCCACTTGTCAATTAGAACTCCCAGGTCCTTTTCTGCCAGGCAGCCCTCCAGCCACACTTGCCCAAGCCTGTAGCGCTGCCTGGTGGTGTTGTGGCTCATGTGCAGGACCTAACACTTGGCCTTGTTGAAGCTCATCCCGTTGACTTGGCAGAAAATAAACCAGAGCAAATCATAATAGCTTAATATGTTTAAGGTGTAAGTCAAACTGTAAATTTCCATTACAGTTAATGATTTTTCACCAGAGTTGAAATTCAGTTTTCTATACAAAGGGGTCTAGCCCTCTCTGAGATGTCTAAAGCTGTCAGAAACTTCCAGGTAGAACTGGCAAATATAATACATGCCCTTCTGGAAAGTGGAAGCCACTCATGGTACCCTCAAGCATCTCAAAATACAATAGATACCCCGGGGTGGACTCTAAATCAGGTCAATAGTCTCTTAAGGTATGGTAGCAAGTGCCAGTATTAAGAATTCATGTGCTAAACCGGGGCAGCAAGACATCAGACAGTGAATTAAGATAAATGTGATCAGAATTTTTCTCTGGCAATAAATTTGAGTGAACCAGTGTTTGTCCTATTAAACTCTCTTAGCCTCAAAGTCAGAGCAGCCACATCCAAACTGCTTGTTGGGAACGATCTCAAGCTTGTAATAAGGCCTAAAAATGTACTGGCTAGCTCAGATTAAAATCAAGCCAAAGTTAATCACAATTTCACTGTTGGTGGAAGGAAACTTCAGAACACTTGAGTGTTCCTTCAAGCTATTTAATTAACTAGAATAGACATAATGCAGGGGTTTATATTAAAGACAAAAAAATGGCTTGCTCTACCTGAAAGGGAGAGTTTTGATCATTCCATTTTGATGAGTGCCATTGGTGGCACAATTGGCCTAAGATTGGAATTTCTTTGGCCGCTAAGAAGATGGAAATGGTGAAATTTCAGAAAATACTCCTGGGCACACACCTGCAACTTTAAGAATGCTAATAAAGTTGGAAATAGAGCCTAAGTGCATATCTTTGGGAATTAGGCTCCCACGTTCTTGAAATATCTTTCCCAACCCATTTCTTCTTTTTGACAGCAGCATGGATTATTTCCCACCTCCGTCGTCACCCTAACAAAAGTGTTGTAGTAAAAAGGTACTGTTTTTTCTTGCTACAAAAAGCTCCTGCTCAGATATAAGCCCTATTTAATCTCAGGCCAGAGCAGTAACACAAAGGTTTTTCTGCCCTCAAGCAGAGGTTGCAAGCCATTTTGTTTAATAGATGCCTATCAGGAAAGCCTGCAATTCCTCATGTGTGAATGAAGCTATTAAACCCCAAACTTCATTACACAAATAATGTCTGTTTTGATATTTCAAAGTACTTTTAGCAAGGTGCTCACAAGAGTGTTGTAAATGATCCATAAACAGTGGAACACCATAGGGACAAATTGTAGATTGGGCAATTTGTTTTCACAAAAGTTTGCTGCCAAAGGAGAAAGCAATCACCGGGGTCACTTGAGGGCCTGATCCTACAGATGTACCTCTCCTGCATCTTCCTTCTTCATGCTGTGACCCTGTGTAAATCAGGAAGATTAATCCTGAGAATAAAGTATTCTTAGGTAAGTAAGGGGTTTGAGGCATTGTATTTTTACTGTGTAATCACACAAAACAGGTACCTCCTTTAAGTATTTGTAGGTAATTCCCTCACATTTCTAAATAATTCCTTTTCATCCTTTCTGGCAGATATGCCATCACCAAAGGCATGAGGAACTAAGTCTGATGGTCTTTGTAAATGAAAAGAAAAAGGAAAAAAAAAAAAAAAAGGTTATTTATTGAAAGTGTAGATTTCTTCCAGGGAAGTGGAAAGGCTGTTTTGTCTCAAGTGTTCCATGTGTGATGCTTTCAATTTATCCCAAACAAACCCCAAAAGCCTGAATTTTAGTGGTGCTTTTTTATATCAACTTCTTTTACTATATATCAAAATGAGCTTAAATCCTGCATGTCACCATTCCCTGTATCTAAACTACGGAGCAAGTATCCAACAGCTGGGGATGATAGCTTTTAATATCACACTACCTGGCACCAGCTGAGGTGACAAGACTGGTGATGGAGACTTCAAAGGGACTGTCATTTCATGACATTTTTGTCATATTATTTTTGAGGTCAGTAAGGGGCTGATGCTGACCATAGTCAGCAGGAATAGCGCCACATTAATCTATGCCAGTGGTCCGCTGTTTGTTCTTGAAATTTATTTCAGAGTCTCTGTGGTGAGTTTGACCTTGGCTGGCTGCCAGATGCCCACCTAGCCACTCTCTTCCTACTCCTCCTCAACAGGACAGCAGGAGAAATATATGGTGAAAAAGCAGGGTTGTTCCTCTCACATTTTTTTCTCTCTCCACTTGCACAGCTAGTACACAGTGATTTTCACTTTTTAAAAAATATTTTGCCACAGAGGTACCACCAGTTTTGCTGAAGAAATTGGCTTTGGCCAGTGGTGGATCCATTTTGGAGCCAGCTGGAACCACCTGTGTCCACCATGGGGGCAGCCTCTGATCCCTCCTCACAGAATTCCCATCCCTCCCAATACCAAAATCTTACCTATAAATCTCTCATATCCCATTATTCTGATATTAGCTTCTACTACAACCTAACACACATTTTGGGAACAACTACTCTGCACCAGGACCTACAAAAGGAGAGGTGACATTCTGCTCCTGTATTAGCTCAAAGCACTCACAATGTGCCCTCATATTTCCTTTATTGCCAACTGCACCTGTAGCACAGTTGGAAACTGGATATAAGGAGGATAAAGAAAACAGCTGAAGTCATGTAGTTGGTCTCTGGTGATTCTCCGGCTGCCTAGATGTTTATTTCTCATTAGGAGTATGAATAACATAAACAGGTTTTTTTGGGGTTTTTTTGTTTGTTTGTTTAGAAGCACCTTAGGCATCATAATCTCATCCTTAAGCTTTGCAGGCTAAGTATGATATCAACCCCAAATTCAGTAGAGAAAAGTTCCCTCAGGACTCCAACCAATATCCACTCTAAATTTCATGCTCTTACTCACAGGCTGCTATTTAGGACTTGTGATGCAAATTTTCCCTTTTGCTGAGTACAAATCAGAAGCACATTCCAGAAACAAATCTGGAAACTCAAATCATTGAAAGACTTAGCCAGAGGTGTAAGTTCGGGCCTTGCAGTGGCAGTGTCCTCTGCAATCGTTTCTCCACATGCTTTAGTGAAGGTTGATTGGATACCAAACTGCAAAAGATTTTATAAAAATTAGACTTAAAACTAGAATTTGACCTGACAGTTACAGGTCTTTGGCAGATGCTCAGAACTCCTGAAGCTCGGATATTTGGATGTCTGTGGATCTAACACTGCAACTAGACTGACTTTGAGAAGTAGATTGAACCATACCACATCCAGAAATCCCTTACAGCTAAATTATTCTACCTCTGTGACATTGTGTTAATCTAATCCCTGATAAACTGTTAAAAATTACTTTTTAACTAAAATAATAGCTAAGGGAACACAAACAGAGTTATCTGCCAGCAAAGGGGACAGCTAATTCATCTGTTGCTGAACACTATTTTCAGATGTAATCACAATGTTTCCTGCTTAGAATTATTGGCATTGAGCTTGTAAATGTATCCCCTAAGGGAGGAAAAACACTGTAAATAACTTGCCTTTAAAGAGGGAGGTTTATTGGATTTTCACACCAGACAACATGAGCTCTGGTTAAACACTGAGTGATATTTACGTCCCTATACATCCAGAAGAACCTCAGCTTCATATTTTTTTATTATTATTATTTTTTATTTTAGCCTTAATGAATACAGCAAGCATTGGTATTCACTTCTGAGTCTTTCTAGTTTTCAAAATATAGACACATTAAAAGAGGGTGACCATGGCAGCTGAAAAAATAGTGTCTTCCAATTTCTTTTACTACCTCATGAATTCAAGAGAAAAAGGGGAAGATGGGGAAGAAAGGAGATAGGAAAACAAAAGTGAAATTATTCTTCTAGTATACACATCCAATAAGATTGTATGGCCTAAAGGGAATGTGAACATTTTTTTTCAGTATGCTCAGCCAAACTGAGTTGTTATCAGGTTATCAGGGAATGCAGTTTACACAAGCCTCAAGAGATATTGGCTATGGATCAGCACAAGTGTCACTGGAGCACAAAGAGAGCTTAAGTGTGCCACAATGTGTGGCAGAAGGTGCCGAAGTATTTAAGCTAAGGGCTTGACCCTCCACTTGCCAGACATGATGTGCTACTTCAGATCCTTGCATCAGTCCATCTCAGAGCTCCTTGCATTGTATAATTACTTAGCAAGATTCTCAACCTGTTTATGCCATGGACACAGACACTATAATGCAAGTTAGCCTGTGGGAAGTGATACTCACCCGGTTTTCTGAAGGCAGCTGAATACGTGTTGTAAAATACTTAAAAACTATTTAGACATATTCTAAGGGTGAGAAAATCCCCCTGGAGATGTCAGAACAAAATGTGTTACTTCTTTGAGAGTGTTCTGACCTCAGATTTTCATTTGGCCAGGTTGTTTTTTTGTAGATAGCTACATAGTGTAATTTCTCCCAATTTATGTCTCAAGTGTTAACTCTTCTTCCACCACACTGGAGAAAACAAATTAAAGTCCTCTTTTTCTGTATTTGCAAGATGAAAAGAGAGCAGCCATTTGGTGATCTGCTCAGTCCTATCAGACAGGCTTAGGCACATTTTTGGAACATTTATCATAACGAGTTCTTCAGGAGACATCCTTTACAAGAGGATTCATCTGACTAAATGTGTGTGCCAATGTGCACTTCTGCAAGACACTTTCAGTTCTCTTTACTGTCAGAGAAGATCTAGTCATATACAGAATGGAATTTAGAGTGTGATTCACCTCATCCTGAACAGGTGCCTACATTTGGTCAAAGGAATTGCATCCTAAAATCCATTAACTAAATTGATCATCACCCTACTGATGATAACGGGAGCACAGATAAGCAATGCAAACATAGGTGTCTGCACTGGAAGTCAGGTGAAAATGATGAGTCTTTCCCCTCATTTCTGCAACCTGCTCACACTGCGGTATGTGCCACACATACAGCTACTCCATCCAATCAAAACTGAGGTCCTTCTGCAGAGATTCTCTATCTCACAGGTTATGGAAGTCATATCAGACTGGTGCAGCAATGAATTTCATGTACCTTGTGGTTTTAGCAGGTGAATGCTGAGCTGCTAGAAGCAGAAGCTTGCAGCTTAACCACCTAAATTTGACCACTACCATTTTAATTAGTTCAGTATCCAGTCTCCTGCAAACATTGTAGTATGTGAATAGTTAATTAAGTGTAATAACAGGGCAGACATATGTGATACCTCCATAGGTTCTCTCCCAGACACCATAAGCAAGTGTCATAGATGACAAAACTGTTGTTGCTTATTTTTTTATGCTTGCTGTTTAATTGTCCTTCCCCATTCACAGAATCACAGAATCACAGAATATAAGGGATTGGAAGGGACCTTGAAAGATCATCTAGTCCAATCCCCCTGCCGGAGCAGGAACACCTAGATCAGGTCCAGTTTAAAGCCATTTTAATTAATGAAACTTGTGAGTAGAACTATAATGAACTATAGAATTCTTAGTGGATGAAAGGTTTTGTAAAAACTATTGATTATTGTTATTATTATTGTTATTAACATGCATGCAGATTATTTTAATGAGGTACATTTCATCTCACCTGATGATGAAAGAATGACACAGTCTCATTCAGAATAAATTACTCATTCATATGATGAACTGGGAATCTACTTTCTTTCCAAGCAAGGGATTATTTAGTCTCCAAGTAACTCTCAGATCTACAATATTATACAGGAAGCAGAGGGCAGTTTTAACTGCTGATAAATTGTGTTTTGTTGACTTGAGTTCAATTTAAACAATGGAATTAGTGCTTTTGAGTAGAACTTTTACCTTCACCGAAACAAGAGGAAAGTGCTAAAACCAGGATGCTGCATATATATGAAAACAATGCCAGTAAGCTGGAATCTATTTTACAAGCATCGTAGCTTACATTTATATCCAGGTAATGTCCCATCACTCCCACAGGACACTGCAAAGAGACCTTACAAGAGTGAAACGTACATCTATTTGAAATACCTGTATGTAGGTAGAAAACCATTCCCTAATTTTTAAAAGTGAAGTGTCAATTAGGAAAACAAGATCAGACATACTCTCTCCTATTTCCTTTGATAAAGTGTAACTCCCAGAACAACCTTTCATATTCTACTGATGCCTACTATTGTTTTACATAAGTTTTTATTCCTTGGCCTATAAAAATGAGTCTTTTACAGTTCTGTCCGTAGTTGGTAGTGAAATACAATGCTTGGACAATTATGTTAAGGACCTAGTTAAATTATTCAACATTTTTTTAACCTAATTTTAAGATATTATAAGCAAGTTGGGTTTGGTCTTTGTTTGTTTTCTCTGTAACAGCACTAGGATATGTGTGTGTTCTGCACTTTTGGTGCTTCTTTTTTCCAGAATGACATACGGATGCTGGTAAAAATGGTTTGCATGACTGGTGCTCTGCTATTTCTGTTCTTCTGTTTCTGAGCTAAGCAGATGGAGATTAGGTAATTCTACAGCGCTGTAAGTCGTAAACAAGTTGGTACAAACATCACTGCCTCAAATATTATGCTGAGCTTGCTCCATTTGAACTTCTGCCTCACTACAGCTTTTCTTAGAATTGGTAGCATATGCCATGTATATTTAGTTGGTTATTGCCTCCATCCTAGGCAATACAAAAATTCACATCTGTTGAACTGGTCTTCTAACTTTTACTCAGGTTTAGACTAGAACTGACTTCCATCTTGGGAATTGCATGCCACGATTGACAGTAAAGCCTACATTCTTCCTTCTTTACTTTGATGAGTAAGCTAATGGGAAATAACATTATCCCGAACACCTGGTTACTGTCTGTGAAAACTACTAGCATAGTTCAACACTTCCAAATTATGGTTTCTGACTCTTTGCAGCGTTAGGAAAAGATATTACATCATTTGCAAGAAGGATACTTTCTGTTTTCAGCTGCAAGAGTCTTACAATATAAACCTAGATTTTTAAAGCCATTCAGAAAAAAACAATAGCAAAAGAAAAAATAAAATGGGTAAATAATTTGAGGGATTTTTGAAAACCTGCGAAGAAATCTCAGTTGGAACTTAATTCAGTGTTGATTAGAAACATTAGCAACTCGATGCTCAGCATCTAACAGAAATTACAAGTAAGGCTATGAAGAGCTCACCCTCTCTCATTACTCATTGAACAACAGCAAAAGTTTGGGAAGTCTGCAGTAACATGTAGCTCCTTCTTATCAAGATCAAAGCCCCCTGTAGCCTGGAGACCACAGCCTTGCAGTGTACTGCTTTTCAACTTCTTTTAGGAGGTCCTTGTCCTCTGCCCACCAAATGTCCCAGGCTTGCTTTTCGTTCCCGGTGGATCCTCTCATTCCCTCTCTTCCGGCTATTGACACTGGGCTTGTTTGTGATCTGTATTATTAGCCCTTATTTTCCCCCATGACACTTATGTTTAACCCAAGTTAGCTCTCCAACACGCTTCACATGGCAGCTTGCAAGTGGTTGTAGGATCAGAACACAGGAACACATCAGGCAAAGAGAAAGGTGAAAAGGCAGCAAGGAGAAAGAGAAATTTGTAATCCGTTTTTGTTACTGGAATCACCTTATGAATAAAAATACAGTTTTGGTTACAATCAATTCCTTGACTGCTAATAAAATTAGAGTAGTCTCCACAGGTCCACATCATATTCAAACTTCAAACAGAATTTAGACAAAACCAAGATGTCAATATACCCTGTAAACAGAGTTACTTTCTAGCTGATCACTTCTATATATCTTGGCATGTTTAGTGATAGTGGAGTTTCCTATTGTTGAAGCAAAGTGGAACTGAGAACAGGATCCGTCCATTTTAAAACACTGGGAAATAATTAATTCTGTTTGAAATAATCAGAACTGGCAGACTCAGGGAGTGTGAAAGGAGAAGGCTGGGAGTACGGATCATTTGGATTGGAAAGGAAATTGAGTGTAAGAGTGTGTCAAGAAGGGGAAAAAAAAAAGTTACTCTTACCTGATTCAAGGAATGAAGAAAAACAACAATTCACAGTACTAGAAATAAAATACCTCCTGCCAGTCACAGATGGAGATAAGACAATGTTGTGTTTGTAGAGACCAGACTGCAGCTATGTAAACTGTTAAGTTAAAAATTTCAACATGAGAAAACTGTTATAATAAACCTTTGATTACTCAACAGGAAATTTTTTAGCATAACTATTTTTTTAAGAAAGTATTCAAAAATTTAAAAACAAGTATTAAACATTGATAAAAGAAAAATAATGTATTTCAGTGCAGATAGCAAAAGGATATTTACATAATTTTTCATATAATTTCTTTATTTTATGCTTAACGTAATTCATCACTTATATGAAGTAAGCAGTAAATAACTGTACCAAAATAATGGGAAAAAAGAGATATCAATTTTCATGCAAGAAAGATTTTGTTAGAAAAGAAGCTCTTTTTCAAAAATTGGTATTTTCTATGAATAATAGAGGCAATGATTTTCCTTTTTTCACCATGTTTTGTCATGCATTTTTAATGGTGCTTTCAAAATGACATAGCTAGATGAAAGCTGTATCAAGTATGTCATGTTTTCCAAAAATGTTTTTAAATTTATTTGAAGACCATCGTATTTTAAAAGGTCTATGTTGACCAAAGCCATACCAACAAAAAACAAACAAACAAACAAAAAAAACCCAAACCAAACAACAAACACATACCTCCAAGAAAAAAAACCTCAGTAATTTTGTTGTCTTGGATACAACAGAAAATATGATGAACTATGGAAAAGAGAACCATTTAAAAGTAGGTGAAGCAGAAGGGTTTTCAGAATATTCCCATTATTAAAGAACTTGGTTTTTCACGGCTCAGTCAAGTGCAGTGATTTTTCTTGTGGTATGAGTCTTCATTTGTACTGAATGGCATTAGGGAGGAAGCAATAACAAACTACATCCAGAACTCCTGAGCTGTGTGTCACCCTATGAATGAGAAGATAGCTGGGTAGAAAGAGCTCTCCCACAGCCTGTACACCCATGTAATGTGAAGACACAGTTCAGCCTTCATATATGAAGCAAAATGGAGGATTTCTTTATCCTCAAAGCAACCTTTTCTGCTCTGCGTTGACTCTACTGGTAGTCTACATGAGAAATTATACCCAGCTTCCAGTTGAGCTGAGCTGAGCTAAGGCACTGTTGCTTGAGTGATGTCGGTGTTTGCTCACTAATTACTTATATTTTTACCTCGCTGCTTATTCCTCCCAAATATATACAAAAGAATAAAAAGAAGAGTTTGGTGAAGTTAAGGTTGCTATTGGGAATTCTGACATGTTTGTGAAAATCCCTTGATTATGGGGTTCCTTTTCTAAATTTTGTCTCTGTTTCTGTCTATAGTCTGTTCTGAACCAGTGTGGGGTATTGAGATACATCTGTTTATCAGTCAAATGATTATCATAACATGTAGGTACCAAAAAATGTTGTCATACAATTAAATCAAACGCATGATCTGACTATGGTAGATGACCGTAGATGAAATAGAAGGATGCAGCTAACTTCTGTTTCTTCTTCCTTTTGTAAAATGAATTAATAATTGTAGTTTACCACTACAAAAAATGGATCCAATATGATCAGAGCCAGCAATGGGAGAGTGAGTTGATCCAAGTCATACAGAGATGCAAAGTTAATACTTATCCATGCATATTTCTTACTAAGGTGTTTTGCTAAAATAGATGTGCCTTAGCACTAGTGAAAAAATACGGGGAACTTGAACTTTTTTTTTCATCCATTCGATAAATAATTCTATAATTTCCTACTGAAGCAGACATTTTCATGTGGTTTTTATTATTTTTGTATTTTATCTCTCTGTGAGGATTAAATAGCCTCTCAGGTATATTTAACTTCACGACAATATTCTGAGAAAGACCTGGTGGTCCCAAACAAGATCTAGATTAAAAGAAGAAGTTTGTAGTGATTTTAATTTCTTGCAGTTAAAACTCAATGGTTCTCAAACTTGTGCATTGCTTTTTTTTGTTCTATGTGCCTTAATCCTCTGTTAGAAATGGAACAAAATATTATTTTATTATTTTCTTTCCTTTCTTGTTTAGTAAACTCTGTAAGCTATTCATCTAGTATAAGACAATGGCACTCAGGAAGTATTCATTGGCTTTTTTGGGTACTTTTGGATAGCTACAGCATACTCTTTTATATTCTAATTATCCTTGTTCCATCAATGTGATAAAAGAGAATAGAGTAAGTAAGCTGCAGATCAGAGCTCTTGGACTTTTCACTGCTGGATTGTTGAAGTCTGGGAGCACAAGAAAGTTATTCAGGATTGTGAAAAAGGAAGATAAGAAGAAAATCTAAGGATAACAGAAAAAGAGCTGCAATGTTAAATACAGCAGTGTTAAGTTAGTTTGAATAAGAAATGGATAATTGACATTCAAAAATATTTATTACTAGAAGGGAATTTTTACAAGGATCTATACTAGGACAGATACTGTTAAACATTTTGATGAGAAAGCAAGATGAAAACGTGAAATTGCTGTTTATTTTACAGGTTTAGACATGTTTTGGAGCTAACATTGGAGATGATGCCAAGATCATACTCGGCAACAAGGAGCTCATTGTGGGTGTGAAGATCAAAGGCAGCCTTGTCTGCAGTGACTATGAGGTGGTGGAGTTCAGAATCCTCAGAGCACGTAGGAGGGTGGAAAGCAAGCTCACAACCATGGAATTCTGGAGAGCAGACCACATGTTGACAGGCTCAGGAGAGTGAGAGGGAGAAGTAGGAATGAGATCATGCATCAGCTATGTCTTATAGAAACATTTCTTAAAATCTATTAAAAAGGTAGGACTAAGTTATGGGTTTTGTCTGAAGTGGAGGCAGAATTCAGGCAACTCAAAACACCTGTTATTTGTATTGGATTCAGGTCCAAATATAATTTCTCAGAATTCAGGAGTATTTCAATCCCACATTTTAATTTTGTTCACGATTGATGGTTGTTGGCTTGAGCTAACATTTCAATAAACTGGTTCTTCGAGCGGTCCTAGAGCTGTTTGTGTTGTTTATCTACATCATAAATCCATTAAAGTAAATGGTAGTTAGATGCAGCTAGCAACTACCTTCAGTGCAATCATACCAAGTGCTGCAATGATTATACTTTTACAACATTGTTTTGGATTTCAGAATTTAGTGCTCATGCCATAGTAGAGGATGTACAATGGACAGCCTGAACCCAGCATTAATCATTGCTCTAGGAAATCTCAGCTGCATTACTGAATACATTCATAGATCATTGTTCACATATCCAGAGCCCTTGTAAGACTGTGGCAAGGTCATGAAAAAGTCAGATTATGTTAATCAAGTTACAATAAATCTCTTTTTCAATACATATATGACATCTTTTAAAAACAGAGGGAAATGATTAATGAAAGTTTTTCAGACAATAGAGAGAGCCATTCCTATGTTCCTATTTCATGTTTTTTCTTCTGTCAGTTTAGTTCCTCAAGTGAAAATGAACTAAATAGAGGTACATTTCACAAAATATGATGATTGCAACTAGTAAAGGGAAGGTGTTAGACAAAGAAACAAAAGACTTGGACATACTTTAACAAGCATTAAAAAAACATATTCCAGCTTTCCTCAGACACTTAGAAAATTGAGTCATGTACTGAGTCGTCTGCAAGATTTATCTGTGCTATAAACAGGTAGGATGTGAACCAGCACAGATCACAGCAAGATTCAGCCTCGGGGTACAGAATGATCAGAGCCTATTAGGTAGGTTAATACCAAACTGAGGTATGCACATTCTTTTCAAATTGAAGACAGCTTCATTGTATCAGCTTTTAATACACATGGAGTTCAATCATATTAGAAATTAGGCCCTAAAAATTCACACTTTCATTTATTTTGCAAACGATGCTACAGTTCAACTTCTATAATGACTTTAGTACATAATCCACCATATGAACACAATTGATAACCTCATAGTCTTAATTTACCATAATTTATCTTGACAGACAATCTTACACCTGGATTAATTTCATCTAACATTAGCATTTTAAAGAGCTGTCTTTGTTGGTCATCTCAGACCTTGCTTACAGTAAACAAAGAGAAGTATGCCTTGAAAATAATTTAGATCTTAGATCTCTCTGGAGGCAGACTTCTCTCTCTGGTGACACAGGAGACAATCTGAAATAGCCAGATTCGTAATTTAAACAGTTCCATTAATGTCTAAATGGAGAATGAATAGGACTCTTAATTTTCACTTACTCATAAGTGCAAGGCTGCCAAGGTCTTCATGCTATGCCATGGTTAATTAGATGCTCAAAATCCTCTTAAAGTAAATCCCTCAAAGTTTTTTAACTCATTTCTCAAGCTAAGAACAAAGACAAAGAACACCTTTCACACTGGTGCAATTTCTGCCAGCAGGTTTCAGAATTGCAACAATACATCTCCTGCAACCATCCAGCATCTCTCTTCTTCAATGAATATCATTAGAGCATCCATATGGGCTTCATGTGGAGCTGCTTTATATCTGTAACCACCAGTCAAGATACTGTGGTCTGTACGCTGGATCCATTCCAGATCTTTTTCTATTAAAATTAGTTCATTGAGCAAAAATGCTTGCAATGATAATTATTTGAAATTTTCTTTGTCTCAGTGGTGGTACACTCTTGAAGCTGAGATTGTCAACATCAATTGTTGAAGCCAAGATACACAAAATTTGTATATTTCTTTTCTGAAAAAAAAAAAAAAAAAACCCACCAAAAATGAACATTCTATGCCAATCCATACAGTATTGCCCCCTTTTTTTTTTTTAAGTTCACTGTAGACTTAGACACGTAACAATTTATTATTGTTTAAAACATTACTTAATGATAAGAGACATGGTAACTACATAAGTGAACACTCTTATCCTTAGAGAAAGACTGAGTTTAGCAATGCCATATTCCATATTTGCCATGCCATATTCCATTCCCTCATTTGATCTGTTTTTCTCCATAACGGCCAGCAACTGAGGAGTTTTCAAAACTCAGCTATTTTAAGATAACTATGGTGCAAATCTATAATAGTGAAGTAACTTGATCCTGTGGTATGAAGTTCAGGAACTTTTGGTTCAGACAGCATTCCGTCTCTTGGACCTGGAAGCCAAGTAGAAGCCCTTTGGCAAAACATTGCTAGACACCTCAGCATTGGCAGCAGAAATTGAATAGTCAGTCTAAACTCCAGTCTCTGTAATCTGGGGAGCCTAAATAGATATTTAGCTGTCTACTTTAAGATAAACTAACTTTGGTCAGATCAACAGACAAAATTGTCTAGAGCTCTACTGACAACAATGAAAGTTTAAATATTCATTAGACTGTCTTAGAAAATTCCCATAACACCTGGAGACACTAACATGTAGAAACCTAAATTTATGTGATGCCATTACAAACTGCAATCCAGTATTACTCCCTTAAGTCACAGAAACTTGGTTGAAGAGTATTTTGCATTTTAGTATTTATATTGCAATTTGAAACTTCCTGTACGCCCAAATTCTATATTGTCAATCATTATCATCAGAATGCTAATTTTTTCAAGAAATAAGATAGTTGCTAGAAAATTAGCTACTGTTTTTTTTAATTCCTCTTCTGTTACTAAGGATGTAACCATAGGAAAAGACGGAGTGATCAAACTATCACTAGGATTTGGTTATTTCCATGGGTGAAGCAGGCTCCCACAGTGCAGGGTACTCGAACTGTCATTTCATTTATAGCCAAAATGAAATATTAAAGTTTCATAAGAAAGATGCTCAGCCTTGTTGCTTTGCTTCTTTAGGCCTTACATACTTGGAAAGAGGAATGTAAGTGTTGCTCTTAAATAAGAATTCAAACTTCTTCAAATACAACTGCAGCTTCAAAATACTGTTCTTGCACAAAGCTAGCGTTGCCAGTACTCAATTTCCATCTCGATACCAACCAACTCACAGCATACCCACTCCATCTACATTAAGAATGGAAAAAGACAGTTTAGTAAAAGATTCAAAGGAAACACATCAGAAGGCAAGAGAAAAAATGTTTTGTGCTTCTGTCCTGAAATTTTTAGAATATCCAAAAAATTCAGTTAAATATGAAAAAAAAAAAAAAAAAAGAAACAGGAGACAAAATAATCTAACACACTATTATAACCTTACTTTAGGGTTGACATTTCAAAAACCTTAATCTTAGTGAAAATGACACAGCAAATTTTCTGACTGTTATATTGCAGCCAGGGGAGATTTCTACAAAAATTACAAAAAGAAAAGGACAATTACCTACCTGATTTTCAAACGGGGAAACATTTTACAACTATTTGCTTTAGCACTTGAGACATTTCAAGCCATCTTCATAAATCTTTTTCCAGCATCAGAGTGGTCAATAAAGCTCAATGTGACCTTGTGCAAAATGTGTTAGATTTTAATTACAATGGGGTTAGGTGTTAGAATAGGGATAAATGTATTATGCTGTCACACAGTATGTCAAAGCTGGCAAACATATCAATGCTTGGCCTGCAACTCCTTTGCTTTTTTCCATAATCTGTACAATTGGCCTGGAGCCTGATGCCTGGAGCTTTCCCCCTTTTTTTTACTTTTTTTTTTAAAGTGGATTTTATTTGGCTTTCTGGGTGTGAATGAGTCAAGCACCACAATATTACATTTGTTTATATGTACGTATGCATGTGCATGCACCAGTACCTAACATAAAATCTATGTCGATTCTTTTTTGCTCTTTCAGATTAAAAATATCACAGATGAATCTGTATTTTTAAGCTTTATGTATATATATGTGCATAAGTATGGCATATAAGTTTCTAGATATAGATGCACATATTCATACATTGGTAAAGCCAGAGTTTGTCACTCTACACAGCATTGCTGCTAATTACTATTTTTTGCTAGATTAAACGCTACTGTTGGATTTGGCTTCATGAATGCTAACATATTGCATAGATGTGACAGTTTAAGAGCTTGCTTTATGAAAGTCTGGAGGATTATTTTGCTGGAGGAATTTGGAGAATGAAGAGGACAGGAGGGGAATGGGTGAGGAGGAATCATCTAGTGAAATATTAAGCAAACTGATGTGGAAGTCTTGGGAGTGCTGAGTACGAATCAAAGTAACCTGGAATGGAAATCCTTGCTCAGAAACAGACAGGTTGTGATTCCCTAGAAATTTCAAACATCATTTGATTCTTGAGGTTAGGCAACTCAGTCCCACATTTGTTTGGGGGATGGGAAGTGAAGTGTATAATAAGAATCCTACAAAAACCCAGGAATGGAAAAAAACCTAGAAATTAGGAATATTCTACTTCTGCTTATGGCTGCTAACTTTTGATGTTGCAGTGGAGAGATTCCTCAGTCTGTTTGTTGTTCATGTTACTCATGAATGAAATAGGCTCTCAGCAGCATAGGACTCATTATTTATAAGAAAATAAAAGTAGAGAGGGGATGAGTCTGTTGGGTGCTGGTAGGGTGGACTGGAATATTATTTCTGAAAGGGAGTTACTTTTTTGACAGGCAGTAAACGAATGGATCTTTAATCATCTCTTCAGTCCAAAAAGGGCTAATAATGATATGATTTTCCCTCCTCCCTCATCTGTATGGATTATTACTCTCCATGTAATGCCAAACAAAAGAAGACCTTGATTTTGGAATGAAACTGTAAATTTACTAGATTACAAATAACATATAACAGCTCATTCTTCTGCCTTCACCTGGCTCCCTCCCACAGCTAAAAATAATTAGAAAGTAATTAAGCCATCAAAAGCAATGCAAAACTAAATTACAGGGAAAAAAAAGCTACTAGATAACTGGTAAAAGAGTCTCAATCAATGTGGGAGTTAGGGACAGACAAGATGGGAGCAAATTATTATTCCAGTAAAATATTCCCAGTGCATTTCACATAAAGCAATCACATATCTTCTGTGAACTATCTGAAAGAAGAACTTTAAAACATGTCTAGAATAAACAAACTAAATACCACCCAATTTATCAGCTACACAGGCATTAAAAGAGAAAGGTTCCCTGAGAAGCTCATTTGCCCTCTTAACCTTCCCCTCACCATTTTTCACCTACTTTAATCCTTTATTTTCTTTTCTTTTTTTTTTTTTTTTTTTAAATTTGATAAGAGCACTTTTCCTGATCTCTCCAAAATTATGCCTTCTGAGAGAGGGGAAGAAGGGAGAGAAGCAGGGAAGGAGGGAGGAACTTAAAGGCAGAGGTATGGAATAAAGTTGAAACAATAAAACCAACCAGTATGATGGAAGCGGGAGTAGAGAGTTGCTCAGATCAGTATGGAGAAAGTCACGTCAGAACTGCAGAACTTTTTCATCAAAATCCCAAAGTCTTTGCTTTGACTACTTCTTTTCCTATATAGGAGAGTCTCTGCCTGGTTTTTTCTCAGTTTTATCCCAAGCTCATATGTTCATATGATCCCTAACACCCCAGAGAGGTTGTCCTGCTCATCCTTGGGTTCAGCTCCTGCTCCAACTCAAGCTTTTCAACATGAAGGCAGTGCGTGCAGCCATATGCCTCGTCTTCTTCCTGCCACCTTACACGGCTCAGAGACCATAATGAAAGACCTATAATTCTCCGTGGCATAAGGGAGCTCTCAGCTGGTGTCAAGCAGCACAACCAACTCTCCCCACCAGCTGCTTTTCCACATATTGCTGAGGGAGCAAAGAAGGAAACGAGACGAAATGGAACCTGTGTTCTGTCAATATGAAGAGATTTGATGGCACCATAGGGTCTGGGGGATGTGTGAATACAGCTCACAAAGGTGCAGCACAAAGCAGGAGGACATTCCCTGTCTGGCTTTGAAGCTCATTGGTATTGGCAGTGTTGTTCTGGTGACGTGGTGCAGGCTAGCTGCTCAGATGTTTCCCCAAGATCCCAGGAGCATGTGTAAGCTCTGAACTCTCTGCACATCACTGCTATTAGTACCTGAACTTGGCTAATTTCTAGATAGTTCAGGTACTACTTCCTAGTAAGATCTGTTGTTTTTTAAGATGTATACAGCCACATCCACCTATGGATTTCCTGACCTCCTGCCAGACACCGTGACAGCTATGGTCCTGCGCCTTCCTTCCTGGGCTGCGTGTAGCAGTACCATAAACTGTGAGTACCCTCGTGCCTCACCCTTGCCTGTGGCTCTGCAACTCCATTCAAGATTGTAGATGTAGTAAACATCACCTTAAGGGGCAACCTCAAGCTACCATGCTTATGTATCTGACCTTCTGCTGTGTTAGTATTACAGAGCTGAGATCTTTTCTAGGCGGCTTCTGCATCTCTACTGAATCCATCTCCGCATTGGGCCACTGAAGTGTTAAGGGGACTTTAATAATTCTGGCATGCAAAATACACACTGCTGCATGAAACAATGGCTCTGTACTTGCACTCCAGTAAGCAATAAGCTTTTTAACCCCCCAACATTGCAGAGATTGCAGTGGATTCTGCAGCCATAATGGAAGAAGAAAAGTCTGCCTACACACATATTTTTGGATGATGCAAAAAACTGCTGATCTACAAATCTAAAACATGCCTACAGAATATGGTCCATCTCTGAATTTTGAAGTAGCAGCTTTAAAATACAAACATGAATGTACAGAAAAATACAAGATTACTTGATCGCTTCCCTTCTCCCAACTACCTATCCTTTATCAACAACATGGCCACCCTCAAAAACACCCAAACTCAAAAGTGCTGTAGAGAGAAGTGTGACAGCTTGCCAAAACAAAACAGGGAGCTGGAAATGTGTCACTGAGAGACAAAAAGCCAAGTGAAAAGATGGTATCCAAGAAATTTATGGAAATATTATCTTCTGGAAAGTCTTATCTCTCCAGTTGCCAACAGGAAAAAATACGCTATGCCAACATAGGAAACAGTCTGGATGGCTACAGTGAAATGTTTAGTTCACACCAACATATCATGTCAAGAACCACAAATGAGACTATTTTACCAAAGCTAAGGTAATGCTGATAATACTATAAATATACCAAATTTATACCAGTTGTACATTGATATTTTTTCTTCCTTCACTGTAAAGACACAAAAATCAGGGGTTTAGGCTATGCCACTTGTTTTAAATCCTTTCATCAGTCAGACAGAGAAACAGAAAGTTATTGAAGGCAATTTATTTAGGCTAAAAATAGGTGTGTGATATACGTGGCTGGTAACTTTTATGTGGAGGGTTTCCCCCTTGAGGGAACTTTGTCAGCTAATTCAGATTATAAAATAACCTGTTAGAGCGATATAAAAGGGTGGCTCTTATCATAGCCATGGACTTAAATGGGAGACTATTTACATACCAAATGCATTTATTTACGTTATCAGTATATAAACATACATATCATTTAAATATAACAACAGTGTCTAGAAGTCTGGAACCTGACATGGAATTGGAATACTAAATGCTATACAAACACAGATCAAGAAATCATCCCCACCCTCAAAAATTTACAATTTAAATAAAAATTGACAACCAAGGGTGAAAATTAAGAGGAATAGACAGAAGACCTGAGTTGATGAAGACTATATGGTAGCAGAGCCATGCACAAAACTGACATCCCTTGAGTCTCGTCACAGATCTCTAGCTTTTCATCCTATTGCTCTTTATGCACACAGGTTGACTGCAAATCTCTAGCATTTCCCTTCAGCACAGGCCTTCCACAATGTCATCTGCCTGTTTTTCCTTGGAGAGGTCTAGTTGTTACAATCCAAAACAAAGCATGGGAATGTTTGCTCCTGAATTTAAGTTGGCACTCTTTTATTTACATAAACCTAGTTGATCTCTTCTGTTAGGATTATTAATATTTTAATAAAGAAATAAACATTAAAGACTCAAATCTTCAAGCAGTGTTGCACCTGTCATGGTTTTATCCTAATGTGTAAGATTTCTTAAAACTTAAATTCTGAGTGTATTTTTAACTAACAAAGTTAACTGAAAAAAGTTGCATTCAGTCTGTACCAAATGGAAATATGATTCTTTATTGAAAATGAGGGGAGGTTATTAGTTTTTCCAGTCATTGGTGGTAGACATCTTGGTTATGTGCTATGGCTCCCTTGTGCTTAGTACTTACAAATTCAAAGAAGAAAAAGCGAAAGAAAGCAAAAGCCAAAGCAGAAGTGGAAGAAAAAGAAAAAGCAAAAGTAAACACAAAAGAAAAAAAAAGAAAAAGAAAAAAGAGAAAAAGATGAAACCAAAACACCCTTTTCTTTAAATTTTGTATTCCAAGTGTACCAATATCTGTACTCTGCACTCTTGTCCAGCAGAGATCTAAGTTTACATTTGAACAGTCACCTCTGAAAATGGAAAAATCAAAAATCTGCTCTTGTTCACAGTTCAGGAGAAGTCCAACCTCAATGGCAGTCATAACTTGCAAAAACCTGTGAAATTATTCATATGGATGGCAGAACTCCAGAAGTACATCTATGGAAATCACTTTCTTAATCACTTTATCATCTAAGCATGAATTTAAGCACAACTGAAGTAATGCAGCCAGATACCCCAGGGTTAGTCAGAATCATGAGGGTAAAGGTTGAGAAAAATAAATTTTCTGATGGTTGATATTCTCCATCAGGCTCAGGAAATGCCCTGAGCAGATAATAGACAAGGTTAAGAGATACTCCAAGCAGGTATGTCTACCTTGCTCTTCCGTTTCTTGGGGTCTGTTTATGCCCATTTAGGAGCAGGAGCTTGGTCTAGAAGGACTCTTGGTCTGAAACACCACTTTTACATTTTAATATTTTTAAGCGATAGTTTATGGCAAGAAATTCAGTAAGCCATTCTTAAACTATTGACCAGAAAGTCTTGGAGCTGCTACGGAAAATGGTCAAGCAACTCAAAGCAAAAAATAATGGCCCCAAAACAGAGCATTACTGTTATTGATTTCTTAACAATCAATCTCTTGGGATGTATAGGGGTTATATTCCTCCCCCCACTCCTTCCAGTCAACAATGACAGTCTATACAGCAATGCAAGTAATAGCCACACACTCTTTGAAAATGTTTCTGTTAAAAGACAAAGCTTCTGAAGGGAGACCAAAAGCTTTATTTGTCTTGGGCATTGAAAAGCCAACACAGCTTTCTTGTACTCAGTGATTTACTATGAAAGAAATGGGAACTATTATCTGCAAAGTCCTCAGAAGATTATAATTAAAGGTGACAGGCTTGAAAGAGGATTTCACATTTCTTTCTACAGCTAGTGCTGTCAATTGAAGAGGCTACAGTAGTTTCCTGTACAATCAAAGCTGCTCCCAGACACATTCACACATAATAGTGATTTAAAAGCCCACACCCACAACTTTCCCTCTTGCATCATAAATTGGTTGAGGATGACAAATGAGTAAGATTAGCACCTCATGGGGACAACCTTCACATTAAGTGAATGATAAAACTATTTATCCTCCTCTAGTTCTTTCACCTCCTCCCAGGAGAATATATGAAGTGTCCTGAAATCCAGCTAGATGAAATAAAAATCCAAGCTTCAAGACCTTTCTTTTTGCACTTTGAATCTACTCCATCTGTTCCCAAGGCCAAAGAAGTATTTGGCACTCCATTTGCTCAAACAATTTTTAAAAAGTTATCTCACTCATTCAATTCTGAATAAGCATTTTTTTTAAATGTTTTTTTTTTTTTTTTCCAGGGAATGGTTTTTTGTTCTTTCCCCACACAGCCATCATTAAAAAGCAAGTAATTTCTGATCAAGTGTGTGGTGCCTTTTTTCAAGCTTTAACTACCTTAATGGTAAAAGCACTCATGCCTGAATCTAGGATTCAAGCTATGACCAAAATATTTCTCCATAACAAGGTTTAATTATCTTTCATATTCTGCGGCTGAGCTCCTCATAGTAACATTGTGGTCTGTAAAGTAAGCTTTGTTTATACACTGCCTCAGAAAGTGTTAGACACTAAGCCCAAAGACTGGAGAAGTCAAAGATTCTCTTTGATGTGCTCTAAAACATTTATACATTGAAATCATATCTCTAATGAATCAAAAAAAAAAAAAAAAAAGGACATAAAACCATAAGCAAACAGATTACACTTGTAGTGTTTAAAAGGGAGAGGGAGAGGAATGGCAGCCTAGGTCCTGGCCAGCTGGTCATAGAAAGCTGACATCCACATAGATAATAACGAGGAAATTCAAATTACAACTCTGCTGCTGGGCACAAAAATTACACCTGTAGATGGATGTCAGGGTTGAGCCTGTGCAAGCACCCAGGGTATTTGTTAATTCCCACAGAGGTCCATGAACTCCTGAGTCATCTGCATAGATGACAATGTACTGATTTGAGACAATAGACCCACTTGAGACAAGTTAATGGAATGTACTCTTAGATGACTTTACAGCAAGGCATTTGACTCATTGCTGCAGGAGCAATCACCCAAACCGATCCTAGACCCTCTGATTTGCACTACTTAAGTGCTTTTGTGTGTTGATTACCATCCTGAGTGGGCCATCCCACCGTCCAGAGATTCTTCAAGGAGGTTTCTGCTGCAGAAATGATCAAACTGAACACAGATAAGACGCTTGTAAGAAGTCAGTAGGACCTGCTCCCGTAGCCAGGGTTGATCACACAGAACAGCCTTTTGTAACTATGGGTACTGGTTTTGGCTGTGATATAGCTAATTTTCTTCACAGCAGCCTATATAGTGTTGTGTTTTGGATTTGCAACCAAAATAGTGTTGCTAATGCAGGGGTGTTTTAGTTATTGCTGAAAAGCACCTACACAGCCTCAGTCTGCCCCACCAGTTAGAAGTCTGGGGGTGCACAAGGAGTTGGGAGGGGACACAGATGGGACAGCTGACCCCAACTGACCAAAGAGTTATCTTGTATGTCCTGCTTTCAGTTGGGACAGAGTTAATTTTCTTTCTAGTCACTTCTGTGTTGTCGATTTAGTATGAGAAGAATGTTGATAATACATATTGTTTTAGTTATTGCCAAGTGACATTTACCTTAGTCGAGGACTTTTTCAGCTTCCTGTAGAACCTGAGAGGGAGTTTGGACATAGACCTTATGCCCAACATATTAACGGGGGTTGGCCAAGGGCCTGGAATCTACAATCACTGCGCAGGACATGCTGGGCAACCACTTCATGTGGTAGTGAGAGTGATTGTTCTTGCTTTTTTTCCTCTTTGTGTTACTGTTCTATTAAACTTGCTATATTTCAATCTATGAGTTTTTTTTCCATTTCTTTTCTGTCCTTTTCTCCCTCTTCTCCTTGCCCTTCTGGGGGAAATGGGCATAACTGCTGAGCTGCTGTTTGCTCCTAGCTGCCAGCTGGGGTTAAACCATGACACATTTGTACATGCTCAAGTCTTAAGCAGTAAGGTAGCTCCTAGAAGCAAATTATATCATATTTTCCATGAACAGCAATTTTATTTTACAAGATGCCCATTTTTTTTAAATGATGAGGAAGAGTTTTTTCATTTACCTTACTTTTTCTTTTTCAGAGTCTGGCTTCACTTTTATCCCCAGGGAATAGTATGGAGACTTGCAAATTCACTTTTTTTTTTTTTTAAAAAAAAGAGATTTGAACAACCATAATGATATCATAATGTCATAATTACAGTTGATCATTAAAGTATCGTTATTTCTGCCTTGGGTTTAATTTGCGTTGGTGACTGAGGGAAGTGTCCTTTCTTAATTTTTGTCCTTGTCCTTGGAATGTGATACCAATGACAGACAGAATTGGAGAAACATTGGCATGCAGTAGCTGATAGTTCTGTCCTCCTTTTGCGTATGCATCTTTTGTATGACTCTAGTCCCATCTTTTGAAAGGATTTGTTCTTCTGTAATTTAAGCAACTGCACTCTCATTTCATAAAATATGTTCACCGCTCTGTTCCAAGAACTGACAGCAGCATATAATCCTGTGTTGATTTATGTTAGATTTATGCAGAAAAATACTTTTGTACACTTCCTGAATAATTGTGTATACAATTACTAAGCTTCTGGCTTTTACAACCTTTACAGAAGATTGATTTTTGGCCATTCTCACTTCGGCTGAGTTTAGCCTCAGCCATGATGTAAACAGCCTGTGACCTGACAGAATATTAATCTATTCACCAGACTACTCCCTTGGGGTGAATAATTCTTTCACTCTTAAAAACAAAACAAGTCACCAATGTTTTCTTTAGTAAATCACTTAACAGGAGGTCACAAAGAATGCTTATCCGGGTTAAATGATATGTAAGCATAGACAAGCCTGCTGTATACACTCCTAATTTGGGTGAAGAACACTTGCCATCCGGAGTCATCGGATGCATAGTGGGAATCTTCCACATGAAATTATTTCCTTTCTGTAAATTCAGGGGTTTGCAAAGACGGGTAGGCTTTCAGGGCATGATAGTATTGACAGATGTATTTGCGTAGCTCTGTGTGAGCTGAGGTCAGAGCTGAGGTTCATTTTTCTTCACAAATTGAAGAGTACCATTTTTGGGTTTAGAGGCTGTAGCTCTGAATGCTTTTATATTTATAAAAATATATTTTAAAATAAGATCAATTTGCCTGATATAATGCATCTTGATATCAGAGCATTACAAACAGAGGTCTAATTAACAAGTGGCATTGGCTGGTTTTCAGCCATAAAAGCTCCCTAAACAATGGGTACTTAAGTATTCATTACTTTATTCTGACAGAAAGGGAAATATTGTCTCCCTTTTAAAGCTGGAGATACAGGCACAGGACAAGGGTGTGAATCATGATGTAGGAGGTCTATAGAGCTGCCAGCATATGAAACCAAGTCAAGTCTTTCTACTTCTGATCTAGCACCTTAAATACAGTATCATGAATTCACATCAAAAACCCTCAAAAAGATCTGTTTTCTTTGACAGGGTTTTGCATTTCCTCCTATGTCCAGGATTCCCCTTTCTTCATCTATTTCTGTCCTTTTTCTTTTCTTTTCTTTCCTTTTTTTTTTTTTTTTTTCCCCCCTGGCACATGTTGATTTTATTAACTGTCAAAAAGCAAGAAAGGGAATTCAGATGTGTGTGTCTTCCCATGAACGGGAAAATAACAGTCTCTTTTGTCAAGGTCTGGAGTGGAGAGCAATTTAAATAAAGCATAACTCAGACATCATTAATAGAGAGTTCATTAGTTTGGTAGTAAAATAGCTGTAAAAACCTTTGTCAATATTTTTTGAACAAATTATCATCCAAACCTATGAGTTAACAGGTTAGAATTAAGTGCCAAATTAAAAAAACAAACAAGCAAAAACACAAAAAAAAACCCCTCAAAACCAAACCAACCCCCCAAACTCCCAAATTGCCACAATTATGTAAATCCAAACCTATGACTTAACAGGAAAAACAAACCAACGCCAAAAATCCCCAAGACCCAGACTTGACCATCCCAAACCCCCTCAGAGAATAACAAAACGCCACTGTTGCAAGGTGTGATTGCTTTCTAGGTAATTGTTGTTGATGTCTTTTTGGCAATAGTAAACTCAAGGAGAGATCTCTCCTTTTTGTTATCTCTCAGACCTGAGCTTGGTTAAGGTACTGCAAAACAGCTTGTCACAAAGTAAGCCATTTTGCCCCCAGATATGATGGATTCTGTTCCAATTCTTGTCAGAAAACGATAAAACTTGGAAAAACATGACCAAGTGTGTCAGCTGCCCTGCTCAGCTTCTTCCTCGATACATGGTAATAACAGCAGAGCCACTGCCTGCATGTTGTTCCTTCCCTTGTATCTCCACTGACACCTTCAGGGCTTCACCTCCACAGCTGGTAACATAAAGTGAGGAATGACCTCAGAAGGCAATGTAAAGAGGCAGCAGAAACAACCCTGCACAGTCCTCAAGGTGCTTGGTAACTAGGCAGCTGGTGTGAGCCTGCATTTCTCCTGTCTTTTCCACACAGCTCCATTATCTCTTGTTGATTTTTTGTCTTCCTCTTGTCCATCAAGCTCTCTTTCCCTTTACTGAGACCTTGATCCACCGCATACTCATTTGCTTAATTTTCAAGCACTCCTAGTTCCTGATAACTTACACCAGGAACATGTTCTTATGTTCATCATTGAAATGAGGCACCTTTCTCTCAATGTTCCCTTATTTTGTCTATCTTCCTTGTATTTATTTTAAATTATTATTTTTCCAATTTTTGTTTCTAATTCTTCATTTTTCTCCCATACACAATTACTGGACATGCTTTTTTTCCCTCATGATCTACTTCTCCAACACACGGCAGAGTCCTGAGATTTGTCCTGATATATCTATTCCTTTGTTATTCTTTTCTTGTACTATCGCTCCCTGGGAGCACACTACATAACCATATCTTGTAACCCAGCTTCCCTGATCAGGTTGCAGTTTTTGTGCGGCACAGAAAAGAAGGGGAGTTCATGGTTTGATTTACAGGTGAGCCCTGAGACTTCATGGAAAAGTGCATTTCTCACATTTTTGTGAGTTTTCTACACAAGATTTAGTTTGCTGTAAACCAATCTCTACACTTCAGGACTGAAGGATTGTCTTGGTAATAAAGCATTATTACACACAAATGCACACAGACTTTTACCAAAACTTCTTTTCAAAACATAGTTTTCATTTGTAATTTTATTTTTGCATTTTTCCCAGTAAAACATACATAAGTATCATAGTTATACCCCCCCCCCCCCTCAAACCAAACCAAACCAGACCAAACCAAACCAAAGATCAGAATTTGTATTTAGTTGTGCATTCAGCTTGAGGTTTTAAAATATATTTCTATTAAAAATTCAAAGGAGTTGAGGATGGTTTTTTTGTTGGTGGTTTTTGTCCTTGGGTTGTGTGTCTGTGAACTGGAGTGTAAGAAGTTTGGGTTTTGGTTTGTCTGTGGTTTTTTTACACTTGTTGTTGGGGGTTTTTGTTTGTTTGTTGTTTGGGTTTTTCTTTAAATGTAAAAAAAACCCCAAACATATATTGACTTTGAATCTACACTTCCCATTCCTTACTATAACTCTGACTGTCTGCATGAATGTCTGTTGCTGAAAAATCTTGTCATGGTGCTCCTCAATTCTTATAAATTTAAATGCAGAAACAGGGTTGAAGTGGCAGAGTTTATCAAAAGAAGTACTTTAGTTCTAGCAGAATGCCCCAGAGAAGCAGATGCATTATCATCTTTGCTTCTGTGAAATTCCTCATCCTAAGCACTCTTTAGAGTTGATCACATCCCAGAAGAGCTTTTCTTATGGAACAGTAGTTTGGTTCCTGTGCTTCAACCTTCCTTGCCCAAACAACTTGTCACTGTAAATTTTGCCTAGGGTTTTTTTTTTTTTTCTGTGAAGATTTTTCAAGTTGAAATTCTGAGTTATACAAGGAGCGTGTTGAGGTGAGTCAGTGGACTGTGCAGGAAATTATAGGCACTAGATCATAGGATGGTATTTAGACCAATTAATTTGTACTTGTGCCTTGTGTGTTGGGTATCAGCCTTCAGAGGAGCTAGACAACACAAAGTATCAAGTATTTACGTAAAATTAGGCAACGAAAATTTTGGGACTCATCCCCTAGAGTATGACCTGGTGTTGAGGATCCTTAAAAAATAGAGCTCCTTTTCAGATGTCCATATTTTAAGAATTTTACACTAAATAGTCATAAACTTTTCAAAGGGAATCCACTATATATTACCTGCCTTCAACAGCATCAGTAAACATCATACCAGATATTTATAAAGGAACAGACCTCACTTGAAGGATCATAAAATAGTCTGTTTATCTAGACAATGCAAGTCATGGTACTTACCAGTCATACACAATTGTTCATAAAGTCTGCCTTCTATGACACTATTGTTAAGATAGGAACATGTCAATATTTTTGTAACTTATATAGCTTGCTTTTATCAGCCACTTGAAGGTACCTCTGAAAGGTTTCAGGCATGTAGAAAACCTTCTAGGCTGTCAAAATACACTTCCTCACCTAAAAAAAAAAAATACTGATTTACAGAAACTGAAAATATACTTGGTGGCAAACATTACATTGAGCAATAATCCCCTTGTCCTGAAGTACCAACTGATCACTTAGCAACAGCAACTTGAAGAGCAAAGAGATCGATTTTCATATTGTTCATTTTTTCTCATATTTTTCAAAGTAGTTATTAATCTATCCCTTCACTTTACAATAATACCTGTCTTATTGTTCCTATGGCTAGTCTTACAGAAAAACTTCTACTTAACCTCTGCATGTGGAAAACCAGGTTAAATTTGCAAGTGAATATGCAGGTATTTAGTACCACATGATTTTTAGACCCTTGTGAAAACATGAGTGTGTTTTCCTCTGAGTAATGTCTGTGCTTCATTAATGCTGTTTTTCAAATGTTTCAAGCAAAGTTTCTGCCAAGAGACATTTCACAGAGAGGGTACAGAAACCTTTTTTAACCTCAGGTTAGTCCTGCATCCTTCAGACTCTTGATGACAAATGGACATTCAGAGGGGAAAAACACAAAAACAAAACAAAACAAACAAACAACCCAAAAAAACCCCTGTGGACCCAGAAAGTCATGACTTGTGTATTGCCATAGAAATAAGCCGTGTCTTTGTGTATGGCTAGGGGTAAAAAAGAATACATGCTCCCTGTCAAATAGGATGAACTGTGGGGGCTTCCTGAAGCAGCATTTCCATGCTGTGACAGTTGTTTGAATCACCACACTGGGTACCCAGCACTGCTTCCCATCAAATTGCTGGAAACTGCTTAAATTAACTGAATGTTTTGTGCAGCACCACAATTTGTAGTTAGCAGCTAACCAGCCAAACCAGGGCTCGTTTAATACCATTAATAAGTACACCTATGAACTGCAATAAAAATTCATATTTGTCCCTAATTCTAAGCTGTAAACACAAAGAGATTTAAACTGTTTTTCAGAACTTTGTAATTAGAGTCATGGTCATTGTTCTTGTTTTAATTTTTATATATTTTCAACTCTCCCCTGTGTTCTCTGACAGATTATTATGTCATCGTGGGTTTAACACTAGACAAACACACCATTCATCTTAACCTATGTAATCTCAACCTGATGTCTTTGTATCCTTAAAAAGAAAAACCCAAAACACTCCTAAAAGCCACCCACCTCCCCCAAAGAAAAAAACAACCCAAACCCAAAGCAAAACAAAATTAATTATAATCAGAACAGGAGGTGTAGAATAACCACACTGATTTTTCTCTGTTCCTGTGTTCCTGGATATCTTGCCAAATATTTCACAAGTCTTTCTGTATATCAAGGGAAATGCAGTGCAATATTACAGGCTGGTTTCCTAGCCACAACCAACCAGTAAAACAATATGGTTTGAATTACGCTTATCCTGAGTGCTCTAGATAAGCCTTCATGCCTTCTAATCAGAATGTTAGCATGCTTAACAATACAGGATGATTAAATTTTCCAAAATTACCTTATCTTTTAGCCTAAAATGTAGAAAGTTGTCTCCCTTAAACAAAGCCTTCACATAAATCACATTAATCCCAATTTGATAGCAATCAAGATGATCTAGGGAAAGCTTAAAGGCAAAGGGCAAAGACGACTTCAGTGAGAGAAGACACAACACAAAAATCATCAAGGCTGCACTGTAACTTCAAGAGAGGAATTCCTGAGACTACTGGGACAGCACAGAGATTCTCCTTCCAGACATCCAACCTCCCCAAGCTCCCATGCAGACTCCTCCTCAGATCCATCAGTAGATTGCTGAACCCAGCTGTGGACAAAAGCGTAGCAGAGAAATAGGGAATCACAGCCTTTGGAGAGGGGATATGTTTATCTGCACATGTGCATGGATGCTTACATGTAAAACTCAGTAATTGTGTCTCAAGGAGACAGTTGTACTCTACAATATATACAAATCCTTGCTTTATTTTCCAGTTCTGCAATGCCTTCACTGCCCTTACCAACTTGTGTAGGAGGGAACTAAAAATTGTGTTATTGAAATTTTGAAGGTGCGTTCAGAGCTTGTTTTCCCCACCCTGCAACAAGTGCCATCTGTGACAATCTGGCCCACTAATTCGTCCATAATTTAAATCAGAATTGTACAAAAAAATATTACTTGTCCTAGAACCTCTAACTTTTATCTGAGAAGAGAGAAAATCCTTATCGGTTTCTAAGGCCTTATGTTGTTATACATACATATAGCCTTTAAAACAAGGAAAAAAAAGGCCAAATCCCATCTCCAAGGAACAGCACAGAGGATGCCTCTTCTGAGACAAGGCGGCATCTCAGTACAAAATGAGATTTTATATATCACCTTTGCCTATTGAATAAAGTAATGACTTTTTTAATAGAACAACAGATGAAAGTCATCCAATACACATGCTATATTCAACATATGAAGCCTTGTTGTCAATCATCAAGTGTCTTTCCTGGAGCCATTTTATTATGCCCAAGTTGAAAAGCAAGATAAAATGCCACTTCATTTCAGTAGTGCTTTTGCATATGCTGCCCACTCCTTGATCACTGCTGTACTTTATGCAGTAGTCTGTCATCCTAAACTGTAGATCTTTGGTGTCATTGAGCACGAATGGCAGTTTCTCTAGTATGTGAAAACATGGTTGAGCTCCTGAAGCTGCAATCATTTTAACAATTGTAGAGGATAACAAACAAATATACCCAAAATCAACCAACAAAACTCCCACAAGCTTGGCTTTTTTATTTTTTTTTTATGTCCTCACATGATGCCAATCAGTACAGTCCCACTGAACTCAGTGAAACTCTGCTTATTCACACCAGCAAGTTACAGCAAACAGGTTTTAAAACAAAGAGGTAAGCGGCCTTGAGTGACTCAGAATTGACTTTCACTGTTCAACTTAACCAACTTTCTGCTGACAAGGGATGTCTCAGAACTCTCAAAGCCAGCAGGTAGTACGAGACCTAATAAGAGATCCTAATATTAATACATACACTATCTGGATGCTGGGACAAAGGTATGCTGTGGCCATGATGCTGGTGGCAAAAAAAAAAAATCACTCCAGGTTAAATGGAACAGCAGACAATGCTGGCTTATCAGATGTTAATAAAAACTGGCCAAGCAGGGAAATTTTATGCAGACCCTAAATGATTTAGAATGCTTCCTTACACAACCAAAATTACTAGGCTCATGAGAAATTGTGTCCACATCGTCCAGTGAATGGTGCTAGCTGCTTAAAAAAAAATAAGTTAAAGCCCAGTAAAATATACATATATAGATAAAATATATACCAATATAAACAGTGAAATTATCAGAGAAACAGATAATGTTTTACTACACAAGAAGTCTGTAGCAAGTACGAAGGTGTTAGATAAAAATAATGGAATGAAGAAAGATGAAATGCAAACAGTACCTTTTTTATTTTATGATGTCTTGCTTCAGTAGCTATGCGTTTGGAAGATGCACTGGAATGGGTTCTTTAGGCAGTGCTAGCCCATCAATACTTAGGTTTTGTGTAGAAAAGCATTTAAAGCACCCAGTGTGAAAGCACTGATGTCCTCAGGTGGTGCTGAAAGTGTAGTTGAATGACACAGCTGGTAAGTGGGTTTTAGTAATTCAGATCTTTTTGTGGATCAGGCCCCTTGGTTCCTCTCTGTCCATGCAATACGTTATGATGTCTTCAAGCCTGATTTCTGCTATTAGAAATGTTATTTATGCAGATCACTTAAAAATACATTTAAAGTACTCTTTTTTTTTTTTTTTTTTAATCCAAGGTTTATCATCCATGGATAATTGATTACAGATGACTAGAAAGACTATTAGTGATTTATAAAAGACTATACTGATTTAGCTGGAGAAGAGTAAATGAGCAGTTAGTTTTTCTGAAACTTCAAACTCAAGGACACAATGTCACACGGCGTCTCAATTGTTGTATGAGGACGTCACCTGGAAACACATCTTACTTCGCACAAACCATTAGATCCCAATCTTTAAAGATTACATATTGTGATGGCCATAATTCACCAGAAGTATAAGGAGCTCATGATTTTAGGTATGGATTTCGAATACTCCTGTATCCAAGCAAGTTGCATACAATACATAGCTCAGTCAGATGACTTGCACCTTCTAACAGCATACTGGCTACTTGCGTGCTGGCAGGCTGGAGTCCTCAGACTGGCAGTGATGGAGAAATGAGAACTATTTTAATCATAGCAACTGAACAATAACAAACTAGAGTGGGTGGCAAAGTTTTGTGAATACTATATGACCGCAAATTAGAAGCATAAGTTCTGAGCCCTCATCTGTTTTGGTGCCTGAGGCATTTTTCTAAACTTGACGCGCTGCAGCAGTGATCCTGTCTGGAAATAAGATCCTTTGAAACAATATTTTTCCACAGTAAATAAAAATGTATCTTTATCTCCATACGCCCTCTCCAGAGAATCATGTGGATTTGTTGTCTCACAGGTCTCTGTGTCTAACAATCGTTTGTTCCACTTACAGCAGGGTATCCGTGCAGGACACCCTTATCACTTCCCAACCAGCATCTGCATTTGCTAAGCCATTATAGATGAAAATTAAAGCTCTCACACTCCTTCTTTTCAGTATCTGATTTGGTTTCTATAAATTTAAAAAATAATCAAAACACAAAACAAAACAAAAAAAAACCCCAAAACCCCACCCAACCCTGCATTAGTGAGTAGAATCGTGAATGTGATTACTTCTATTTTCTGTGCTTAGTTCTCATGCAAATGAGGAGGCTTAAGTTTCAGCAGTTACCAGAGTATTGCTGTTTAATCACCAGATTTATTTACTGAAAATAACAACAGTTTGTGAGAATGATGCAGAGGCAGGAAGGATAGGGAGGAAATGGGACAGTTGGGGTTTCTAACTCACAAGCACACATTCCAAATATTAGTAAATTAAGGCTGAAATAAGACTTTTCCTAAATATCCTTTTCTGTCCTTTTTTTTTCTCTCCACACTGAAATGGTTGTCTTAGGCCATCAGGACAAGTAAGTGATTTTCAAATAAGAAACCACAGCCGTACATTCAAAAGCACTTATTTTCTGGCCATCGTGATGCTTAACCATTTCATAAACTTGTCATTACAGGGAGATAATTTTCAGAAAAGTCTACGTATGGTGTACGGGACAAATGGATTAGTCCACATCTTGCAATATTCATTTATAAATCTTTTATCCTCATGATTAATGCATTCTGACTCCTCCTGAAATGGAGAAAAAGGAAGGCTTACTCATGTTAAACTTTACACGTGTTTTATTTTCCTTTAGCAATTGGGTCAGGGATTGTGGCAAAATTATAGATGACCTTTAATACTGACATATTGGCAGCTCTAGTTTACTTTATATAATATGCAGTAATACTGCAAAAATTGGAATGTGATTGGCTCATTTCTTAGCTCCAGAAAAGTTCATATTCCAAGACGCACAGTAGTTGGAATGACATTTTATTAAAACAGTTGTTGAGCCCTGAGGAACCTGACAGTAGCAAAGAAGTGAATAAAGAGGTCATGAATTTTTTGTAGAGATGAAATCAACCTGTAGTGTTCATGAATAATTCACTGAATTTTGAAAGGCAAACCTTGGGAAACATCACATCAAAGTGCCCTTAAGATGAATTGTCATGAACACTTACCTACTGGCCTTGAAAAGCTACCATGATCTTGTTTCAAACATATGTATGGGATCTTTCTTACAGTAGTGCCTGAGTCCTGGGTTTTAAATACCTCTTGTCTTCAAGTTTCACCCTAAGATTCACTTCTGCTATGAATCCTACCAAATGTTTGATAGTGGAAAGATAGATTAAAAGTTGTGGGATTTTCATGGTGTTTGGGTTTAATTCAGTTCTGTTTTGGACACCTTCAGTTTCCCATGTTATCTGCATCCACAAAGAGCTAAAATATAAGATCTATGGATCAGAGAAACAGATGAGGTCACATAGGATATTCTAGGTCATCTGAAATACTATATAAAGTGTGTTTACTGATGTCTAATCTATATAGTCAGTGATATCTCAAAAGCAAACCAGAGTAGAAGCCTGGTGAGCTGGGTGCTCTCTAGATAAGGGCTTGACTGTTTATTATGCCACTAATTGATTAACTAGCCACTAAGTGTTGCTAGACTATCTTCTTTAGCTACAACCGACTGTATCTATATTTTACACTGTAAGGTCTGAACGGCCTTCACTGAACCTCGCCTACTAAACTGAGGTTCCTGGCTACAAAACTGAGGCACTTTGTACCTTAGGACCTCTCAGCAGAAAAAAATAAGACAGAAAGCCAACTCTGTGGGCTGAAAGATATCACCTAATCCCTGCATCACTTTCTACAGGTGTTTCTTGCTTCTCCAGTGACTGGTGAGGAAGCCTGAAATTTTGCATGAATGCATATAAGCAGCATGAATACAGGCCTCACATCTTTGGTGCAAGTTCTTTCCTGTATTTTACATACGGAAATCTTTTCATATATTGGAGTTTTGATTCATGATGGAGCTGTTCCAGTCCTGGATCATTAACAGGTGCAATAACCATTCTGATATTAATCACCTAAGTTGGGGTGGCTCTTGGGGACAGTGAGGTCTATCCTCACCAGAGCCTTGCTGAAATATTTGTTTGAAAATCCTAATAATCATGTGAAACAAGTTTCCAAAGCTGTATTTAATATCATTTTTTTCCTCTAAATTTTAAATGTGCTGCAGAGTTCTCAAGTACATGGTGGTGCCCAGGTTAGCCTGTGGAAGGGATGACTGAAACCCATCACAAAGAACTGGTTTCTTAGTTGTTTTTTTGCAAGAACCTGGGCACCACAATACACAAGTAGTATCTGAAAATGAACAAAAGCTGTCAGTGGTGGTTTTCCTGGTTATTCCTGAACTCACCTGTGTCAAACAGGCTGCTGCCAACTTGAACTAAATGTGACAAGGGGAACATCAGAGAAAATTAAAAGGTCTCAACACCTTGACCATCCTGTGAATTTGTTCAGGAAGCAGTTGATAAGTATTTGCCATACCAACGTGTGCTTGAGTGGTAGGTTGGGATTTTTTGTACAATACTTTTTGTATGATTTTGCGCTCTTAAATCTCCGTTCCATTTTACAGGCATGTGCATACACAAACTTCTTTAGAAATCCCTAGCAGCAAAAAAAAGCATATACTAAATTTAGTTCCACCATCTAAGACTAAAGAACAACGTGTTTCCTGTTTAGCTGCAGCATGTAAAAAAAAAAAAAGACTGCATTAAAATAAGTATGATTTTATTAGGTTCCAGACTTATGTAAGTTGTAGGACAGCTGAAAAGGGTGGCCAAATAAAAGAAAATAGGTTATAAGCAAGAGATTTCGTTCCCATTGAGACAGAAATAAAGATATTTCCATTTTTTTGATACATTTATACTTTATGAAAGCCTCACCAAGTCCAAGAGTACACTGTTATGTAGCTAACCAAAACACAAAATTGGGTTTAGAGAGGTTAAAGCCAGGTTAAAGTCTTAAATTCCTTTTCCCTTTTTTTTCTTCTTTTCACCAGCAAAAATTGATTCACTGACCTGTATTACTTTCCTAGTGTTCCCCAATCTGAGATCATTCATTTGTTTGTCCTTTGAGCTTCATCAGCTCACCCAGCCACTTGTTCTGCTGGTCTGCAGCATGATGTAATGTCCTAATAAAACTTGTTTTATTTTTCTTACCTCCATTTCTAATAAACTCTTAAATGTTTAAGCCACTCAAAGGGACACATCAAGGCATGCAAGCCAGTAAGTGCTTAAAAGCAACTTTACAGTGAAAGGAGTGGATGATAGTACCCATTCCCAGGCACCAAGCTTGAGAAAAAAGCTGAAACCATATACTCCATATGCTGCCTGCAGGTTCTCGACAGGGGATAAATTTAACGTAGCTAAATCCTCTCCATATCATTGAAACATCTAACAAATCCCATCCTGTTCCAGCAAACACCTCGGAGACAAAAAGCATCACAGTCAACATGCTTCTGTTTTAAATACTTTAACACTTGGGACACTAGATAATCTGCTGGTACGTTGTTGCCTGGAGGAATAATAATTTCTCCAGTATTTTGTCCAAGTTTCTAGAGGGTGGGCTGCCACAGGGAGAAGATGTTACAACAGGAAAAGGTGCACTCTGTGACAAGGGGAGTGCTTCCATCCCATTGATAGCTCCTCACCTCACCTGTGTCTGGATTTTGATATCCCGCTTCTATTTCCCATCAAGTTACTTCACTGCCTCCAGAGACCTGTTGATCCCTAGGGGCTCTCCCACTGGATAAAGTGTGATTTCATAGGAATAAGAGTATGGAAAAAAAAAAAAAAAGTTACTATTGTCTGCTTATTTCTAAGCAGTAGCAATAGCAGCATCAAAAAACACCATAACTGGAGAATTTTTTTCCCAAATATTCAAAGGGCTCCCTTCAGTAAAATAAAGCTTTGGAACTCTTTTCTTCAAAACAGCATTATCTGCTTCAGAAATTATCTAATTTAGAAGAAACAAGTTTAAACTAAAAAACCTCAAAATGACAGGAGATACTTTTGGTTCTGGTAAAGTTGATGCCAAACAAGATAGCAATTTTACCTGTATTTTCCCCTCAAAACTGTAGCTATTTCACTTTGGGTTTGACACAAATTATTTCCCATTGATATTTCCATTTCTCCCCAAACTGAAAATCTCACTACACAGAATGCCAAACTGTAAAGTCAGCCTAAGTTGGTCACCAGAAAATCAGAGATTTACATGTTTGTATCTGCAACCTGATTCTGATTCATGTTGCAGCTTTGGGAAAACAAAACAAAACAAAAATTAAAATATATTTTTTCCTCTCCCTTATTTTGTTCTTTCTCCTTATCCTCATCAGTTGTTGTCATCCAGAGGCTGCATATATACAGATTTCTATATAAATTCAATATTTACCCCCCTGTTTAGGAAAGGAAGTGAAACTTTTCTGAACCATGGAAGAAAAGGAAAAGGAAGGGGGAACTAAAATATAAATCCACATCTTAATCTGCTGACAAGTCATATCTTCTTCTTCCACAAGGTCCCACCTTGTACAGTTTCCACCACTAAAACATTACTATGCCATAAAAAATTCTAAGCACTTAAATGAACTGTGCAAGTGCCCTCCATTTTACACAGAGGTGACCACAGATGCAATGATACATAATATTGCAGAATAGGTAAAGATAAATATAGTGTTATAGCTGTTCTTAAAATAATAAGAAATGGGGCTTAATTTATAAAGGCCTAAAATAATTGTACAGAATGCTTTTATAAAATGAACAATTCTTCTGGAATTTCTTTTACAATAGGTGTATGATGCAGAAGCTGTAGATATTGCTGGAAGCTGTCCAGTTGTTTTTCACACAGACCGTTGTTTTTTACTCTGGTACCAGTAAACATGGTTCATCACTAAGGTAACTCTAGAAAGGGAATTTAAAGACAAAAAAAAAAAAAAAAACAAACCAAATCACAAAACACCCAACAAACAAAATAAAACCTCACAAAAACAAGGAAAAGAAGCTATTTTAGTAGATTTGCTGTTAAATATCTGTTTGAGTGGAGTAAAAGAGTTATACTGCTCTTGAATCTGACTGGCTGTAGTGACAAGGACTGAGCAAAACTTGACTTCATCTTTCCAATGCACAGAACGGGTCAATCCCTCCAGAAATAATAGGGATGCAATATAGACGTGATTCATCTCACTTCATTTCTGGGCCAGCAAGATTCCCACTCTTATCCCTGGTTTTGGAGCAGGCCGTGCACTCATCATCATTTGTACGGGGCTGGTGGTAATAGCATAAAAGAGACAACAGTGTGTTGGATAATTTTCCTGTATTCAGTCTGTGAATTTACATGATGAGGCTTCAGTTTGTAAGCCAGTTTCTAAGGCTGTTTGATATATTGCTTTTATCCTTCATTAAGTATTCTGTTAATGACAGTATGCTCGTTAGAGAGGGCCAGGGTCAGGTATGCCAGTCCTCCGTTACAAATGAGACTCAGTGGTGCTTTTGGTGCTGTTATTGATTTAACTTGTTGAGGTATGACCCTTACCACCAAAATATTATTAATAGTTCCATGCATTCCGAAGTACTGACAGCACCAGCAGTTCATCTAGTACTTGTGTGCACAACGGGTGTTTATTTTGTTTGCCCATTCTCAGCTCACTTCATCAGATCATTTCTAATGATCGGAACTCACAGCTGCCACAATAGCGAATCCCCTTCTTTTGTTGTTGTTGTTGTTGCTGCTCCAAATTAAATGCTGATAAATGTTTTAAGGCCCTAGAGGAATAGTGTTTGAGGCTGGCATTAAATTGTCTTTTGCTTCTTTAAGGCTTGTTTGTAAAGGACTGAAAGTCAGCAATCACCTTCACTCTAGCATGCTAAAGGGAAAATGCAGAATTATTCTTCATCCACAGCAGGTGATGAATTTGCAGAAGGAAAGAGCTGGGCTGGGACAGTTGCATATTTGCAAAACACACAACAATCAGTGCAGTTGCCAACTAGCACATGCAGGTAGGCATGAGAATAGAGAGTCACAAAAAAGCTGAGGTTATACAGTACCTCTGGAGATCATGTAGTCCTATTTTCCTACCCAAAGGTTGCCCAGGAAAATGTCCATTCATGTTTTGAATATTTCCAACATCCAATAATTTCTTAGTATTTCCAGTGATAGGGACTATGTAGCCTCTCTGTGGAATCTTTTACAATGCTTCTACATCCTCACAGTAAAATCAAAGTTTAAATTTTGTCTCTGGGAACGTGGGACCATACAAACACACTAACAATTTCTAAATCACATTTAGAAATATGTCCAGAGAATACTCATTGGTATTTCTTAGGGCGAATGTAACTGTGGGATGCTTAAAGCAATACAGATACATCTTTTTCCCTCTTTTCAAACACAGTCAAATTCCTATGCTGACCCTGGAACTGTTTTAACTACTTATATACATATATCTAGAACATTATCAACAGGAGAATCTGAACAAGGCAGCAGCATGTAATCCGTTGCTTAGTGAAGGCAAAATGCAGTGGGTGAAATTTTCTCAGGCATTGCTCCCACTTGCAGTGTGAGTGCTGTGCCTAAGGCAGCAGATAAAAATGTGAGATTTCTTCCCTCACCTTAGTGAATCAAACCATAGGTATTATTTTCCATTCTCCAGAATCCCTCACAGAGCCCCACATGACAAAAATTTTACTTTCTGATGAATGTGCTATTTATATAAAAGACTGTTTTAGTCTGTCACTGAACTAGGACTTGTTTGCCTGCTTTTCTCCTCGTCCTTTTTTAGCACTGCATTTGGTATTGCTTAGACACAGGATGCAATTCTTCCAATCAGGGATTTACTCTAAGCATTTGCTTTTGTGCCATTCTTTTCTGGATTTGGGACTCAAACTCTTTAGGCCCCCTGTTTACCTCCAGTCCTCTGGGGTTGGTCAGCTTTTAAAAATCCACATGACTTTTGACCTTTGTGAACACATAGTGAAGTCCTGGAGATGTTTTACCCTTTACTTCTCTTTCTTCTTTTCCTTACGGTGAACATTTCAAACATTCGTGCCAACTGCAGTTCAATTGTATAATTGAATGCCTGTAATGAGTTTATTAGCAGAGAAACCGAATACAGTATTATTATTTTTTCATTGTGCTTTCTGTTTTTTCTTTTCTTTCTTCCTCATTTCCATCAGTAAAAGGTCTCAGATCATTCTCATTAAAAAAAAAAAACCAAACAAACAAACAAAAACCCCCCAACAAAGTATTTTTTGATTCTAGTGTGCTTGCTACAGCTGTGACATTATGACTTAACTGGTAACAGAGGATAATTCTGGACTGATATGTGCAAACTTTTCACATCAGAATGGCTTGATAGCACGCTTCAGTTCTGGTTTATAATATCTCATCATCAAATCCTATAGAAGTAAGGAAACATATACAAGTGTTTGGGTACATAAGAAAGAAACTCAAGGCACATTATAATGGACTGGAATTATGACAAATTCTTGGATTAATGTTATTTTTAAAGTAATTCTTTAAATAGCCAAAGGCAGATTTTTTTTTTTTTTCAGAAGGTACAATACAACACTAAATAGGCATTGACACTTCAAGCAGATATAAAACAATCACCCAGTGATATTTAGGGTCATGTTTCATCAAGAAATGACCAAGTACCACGTTTGTATTTGGGCTCTTCAACAGAAAAAATTTTTCAAAGAAGTTCAGAGAACAGCCTGTCTCTTTTTCTGCCTTTCTTCATTCAGCCTTATTCTCTCTCAGAAGATAGTTCTTGTCTAAGGCTTGTGCCTTTGGACAAGTTGTTTATAACTCTCTGTTGGAGTCAATGGGACTCCAGCTGGTCTGCTCCTGTTAAGTGACTTTCTAGGACAACTCACTAAATATTTTTTCTCTGCATCAGTGCTGTTCATGCCTTGTTGCTAAAGCCTAACCCAGAATGCCTTCCCTGCAATCGTTATTAAAAAAAAAAAAAAAGTCTTATTTTATTGTTTTGCCAGGCATTGCTAGCACAGAGGGTTCCCACAGCTGGTTTCTGTAACATCAGGCAGTGACTTGATGTGGCTCCCTCATCATATTCATGTGATTTTGTGACTCCCTCAGCACAGGCCTGGCCAAGCAATAAAGTCTGTAAGTCTCTAGGCCAGCTTCTCAAGAAGATGAGTGTGACAGAAGTTTCAGCTGACTTTTAATTTTTCAACATTTGTCTCTCGCTAGATATATGTCTTACAAACTCCTTTCTTAATGCTATTTTAAAGTAATTTTTTTCACTTGGGTTGGGTTTATTTTATACAGTCACCTTCTAATGTAAAGAATAAGTACTATTTACGATATGATATTTTAGAAAGCAAATCACTTCTTTTTTTTTGTCACTGGTTCAAACTAGAGCTATCACTTTTTTTAGCGGAAAAGTTTTCTTTAAAAAGTGAGCATTTGGCTTTAATGGAACTTCTTGTAAATATGCACAAATCACAGTAAATTAACATGTTTAGAAAGTCTGAAGAAATCAGAACATACTGTTTTCTTTATTTTGTAAAAATAGGGCTTGATCTTTGTGTTTGAAATAGGGCCTTTACTTCGTTATTAACAGGAAAGATATATCTATGCCAAACTACAGTAGCTGTAACTGAGAAAGTAATTTATGAGCTGAGGTGAATACATGGTGCTGACTGTATTCACCATTATTCACTATAAAGAGAGGAATTTGATGTTTGTTAGCTGCACCCAAAAATGAGGATTTTAGCAAGAAACCTGGGCAAAAGAATATGTACTTTTTTGTTATTTTTATTACAGCAAATAATAATCAAAAACCAGAAACATTCTTCTAATCACATTGAAAATGGCTGATAAACAGTCTGGTTTAAAGTCAGTGCTTAAACAGAACTGCATTTGGTGTAAAAGAGGACAGAAATACTGTGAGTAGTTAACAAATGCAAATGTCCTGAAGCTTCTTTGAAATATTTAAGAAATATAAACTGATCACTCATTTTGGGATTAAGTAGTTCAGTAATTTCTGTGGTGCAGTTACTTTAGCAGCTTGTTAATTAAAGTATTTATTATAAATCTTGGGAAACTGTAATAAAATTTGAACCCAATTGAACTTGGTGAAGTGGTTTACATATTAGCATTAGCGATTCAGTTTGTATCACATGCAGCTGAGTGAGATTTCCAGCTGAAGCCAAGTCTCCAATAAGGCAAGGCAGCTATAAAAGTTTTTAGGGCTCTTGGTGTGATTTTAAGGTCAGCAACCTTAAGATGGATTTTGTTCATAATATGAAAAACTTACATGGGGCTCTGTCAACAGAAGTTGAGCTTTCTGACTCTAAACTGCACCATAAAGCATGGCCCTGCTAGTTCTAGCCATGTCTTGATCTGTCAGCTCTTCAACCTGTGTTGTGACACTGGGAGGCCACTATGTTGACCTCTTCCTTCTGATGAGCTCAGAGAGCTTACATGGATCAGGAACACTTCTCTGAGGGATCCTCAATTCCCAAAACCGTTCTCCATTTCTCTGTATGAGTAACATGGGCAAGGGTCCATATCAGTGGATTCCTTCAGTGAGGGAAAATAAGAGGATATCCCGCTGCAAGAGTGTGACTTGACACAAGGGAATGTGAATTAGGTGTACTGATGATTGTGTTGTCTCCTGCATTTCTGCTCCTCTGAGAAATACATAATTGTCCCCAATAACCGAGATCATAGAATCATAGAATGGTCCAGGCCGGAAGGGACCTCCAAGGTCATCTAGTTCAACCTCCCCGCAGTCAGCAGGGACACCCCCAACTAGACCAGGTTGCCCAAGACCTCCTTGAGTCTCACCTTGACTATCTCCAGGGACGGGGCCTCAACCACCTCCCTGGGCAAACTGTTCCAGTGTTCCACCACCCTCAGAGTAAATAACTCATTCCTAATATCCAAACTAAATCTGCTCTTCTCCAGCTTGAAGCCATTGCTCCTTGTCCTGTCACTGCTGGCCTTTGTAAATAGGCTCTCCCCAGCCTTCCTGTAGTCTCCCTTCAGGTACGAGAAGGCTGCTATTAGGTGTCCCTGGAGCCTCCTCTTCTCCAGGCTGAACAAGCCCAGCTCCCTCAGCCTGTCCTCATAGGAGAGGCGCTCCAGGCCCCTGATCATTTTCGGGGCCTTCCTCTGGACCCACTCCATCAGGTCCACATCCTTCCTATACTGAGGGTTCCAGACTTGTAATGTGGTTCCACGTCTCATTGCCATTTCGTACTTAGGCAGGTGACAGATACAGGACCTGTTCCTGTCAGACTCCTGCAGTACCAGATAGGTCTATTATGTTAAAGCATACAGTGACATGTCTGAACCACTGATTATGACATATTCCTACACTGAAATCCCACCCATTTTCTACCACCAATATCAAATAGGCATGCTCAAGGTAAGACTGGTCTTTAGCACTGCCATGTTCAGAAGGATAGATGTTTTCAGGAAAACAAGAATGAAACTTAAATAGTAATTGAAATCTTACTGATTTTTATTTAAAATTATTAACTTTTCTGGGCAATATTAGAATTTCTTTTAAGGTTTACACTGAATACTTTTAGGCCAGAGGTTTGAAATCATTAAGATCTGCTTTCTGTCACTATAAGTGCATAATTTCCCTATCTTTTAATTTCACATTCTAAGTTAATTTAGTGTTAGGAATATTAAATTAAGCTCTGTGGTACTGAGGAGTAGATCATTTGCTAAGCCAGATAAATGGGCAGTTTACAACAGCCAAGCATCTATCAGAAATTGGTTTGTAGGTAGCAGAAGAAAAGCCTAGCCCTTCCCTATCTTTTCCTTGCTGTTTTCATTTCACATAAGCAAAATAAAAATGAGGTAACCTTTATATAAACCCAATTCCAAGGATGACTGTATTTCTGATATGAAAGATATGTTTACCTTGCCAGACAGCTTAGCTCACAGTTCTCATCCTCCAGATTGCATAAATGCTAGAGCATTTTCAGCCCATATTTTGGAGTGAATCATTCACCTCCATCTAAAACAAAACACGGTTCCTGAAAACAGTTTGCTTTGGGATCCTGTCCCAATAAATAGTAGATAAAAGGTAGTTTTGGCTTCCTTTGTCCTCAGCAGTCCTAAATGTCATTACAGCAGTTTTTACATCTGCGAGCATGTTCCCATGCTTGTTTTCTTTCCCATGCTTTCTTTATCAGAAAGTGTAGCAATAGGATGACAGGTTTTAACTGAAGGAGTTTAGAGAGATTTAGGCTAGGTATTAGGAAGAAATTCTTTTCTATGAGGGCGGTTAGACACTGGCCCAGGTTGCCCAGAGAATCTGTGGATGCCCCATCCCTGGAAGTGTTCAAGGCTAGGCTGGATGGGGCTTTGAACAACCTGCTCTAGTTGGAGGTGTCCCTGCCCATGGCAGGGGCAGCTGAAGCTCAATGATCTTTAAGGTCCCTTCCAATTTGAACTATTCTGTGATTCTAAGATTCTATGATTCCTTTACCACAACATGCAATTCACATCTTCAGCTTTGTGGTGTAAAAATCTAACACTTTACGAGGCTGCAGCACAGCCCTCTCATTATTGCTGCACTTTGAAGCAAAACAATGTAAAATGACCCCCCCACACACTCACACTAAAGAACACATAACCATGTGTCAAGACTTTTGGGAAACTGTACAGAGTACAGATGGAACCTAAGGCCAAATGTTACCAGTCACCTTTGGAGAGGTGTAGCACTAAGAACTGTGGACACAACTACTCTTGATCTATATCTTGATTTTGAAGCCAAGGACTAGTGACTGCAGGCAATGCAATTAACAATATAGAGTCAATGGCATGAACCCTTTTAAAAAGACATCACTTCCAGTGAGCAAGAACGAGCATCCCCTAATGCGATCATGATGGCAAATTGTCAACCCACAGCACAACTCCAAAGCTGTTTCAGATCAGTGAACTCTCCTCTGAAGTCAAAAACTGTGGTGAAAAATGTCAGTGACCACAAAATCAAGCCAATTCAGTGTTTAGTGTGCATGAAGCTTGAAGGTTTGACAGAGGATACTGTCCTGGAAGCAGCGGAGTGCTGGAGGAGGGCTGAGGGGAGGAATATGAAGTACCTGCTCAGGCAGGATCTACTGACTTAGAGTTGCTGCAGGTCTTATGGAGATATTAGCTGTGTAAGAACATTAATAACTATCTCCCCATTCCATGATGTTATGTTCATTGTTTTCTTTTATTTTCTTCTAGGTCCCAGCTACCTTTCCAGATCTTGTGATTGTGGAGACAGGAAGTGAAAATGAGAAGTCAATTCAAGGCTGAGAAGACAGATAAGAAAAGTCTTAAAAATAAAAACAAACAACAAGTGACTCTTGTCATTTAAACTGGTCCCGGGATTTGGCTCCAACTCTCGATTTTCAAAAACATTACGAATATGGCATAAGGATGAAGCTCTTCAAACTTCTGAATGGCCTCATGTAAGTTAGGATGCTGCTTGTGTGCTTCAAGTTACTTACCTTCAGATGAAGTTCTTTAGGTTGTGCATTATGAAGAATGGATCAACTATATTTTTCAGTTAGCATTAAAGATACATATCTATTCAAAATAAGCTTTTACCATCATTGTGCTCCTGAAAGTTGTAGGCAGGAACCAAGCCTCTTCCTTTTTGTCCTCATCCTGCATTGCTCTTTATTATTCTATGCCCAGTTTTCTCTTCTGGAGACATCTATCTCATGAGAAACCCAACATGCTAAATCTGGAGTTGATACTACAATACTGTTAACTGTTTCCAGTTCACAGAATGGCTGGAAGAAAAGTAAAAAGGTAATGATCAGGGGAAATTTGGCCACCAGCCACTCATTCCTTCTCCTCTACTGACATAGGAAATACATAATTTATACCAGCAGGGCTTCTTCTTGCAGATTTTTCAGTTGCTATGAAATTAGGTCAATATGTTTTCATTTACTGTGAATTGTATGTATTTATTAATTTATTTGTTTTCTAGTATGGCACAAACATTTTTCTTTTAACAATTCCTGGCAGTTATATTAACATTCTGCTACAGCTAATGGCTGAATAATTATTTCTCCTGGAATCCAAATTGAAAGGTTAACCTTAACATTACTTTTTAAACATTTTAAATTGTTTTCAATTGCAGGAGTATTTATTATACAGTAGCAGTTTAGAATAGCAAATAATTTAATAAATGATTTATTATTTCATCAGCTCTATAGCTAAAGTGAAAATTAAACTACAATAATGAGAAAATTCATGTAGTTACATAATATTATTGCTTTTTGGTTTGTGACTCAGAAAACCTCAGACCCTTTCATAGTGTATATCCTCGTTTAGATTATACATAAGTGTTGATTTTTACATAATATGAACAAACATTCCCTATCAACCAGTGTGGATTGATTTTCTTTAAGTTCATTTTAATTTGTTTACACCAATGAAAGAAGCTGAATCTGTGGCCAAGTCCTTTTTCACTTAGGACCTTCATTATCAAAATAATTAATAACTTTCTCAATTCTGTTCAGTAGGAAAAGTCCCCCAAAAGTCAAGCACATGTATAAATCTCAATAAGATTGTAAATACAGGATTAGATAAGAGATATATACAGCAAAGGAGCAAGGAGATTATTTGTCTGATCTCCTTATTCCTGTGAAATTTGCTACTACTCATTAAAAGCAGTTCCTGAACCTTTCTGTTACTGAAGGGTGGCTTTATTTAAGGAATAAAAAAAAGATGATTGGCAAATTAAACATCCTGGATTTTTTTTTTTAAAGTTGTTGTGGTTTAAAATCCCTGTATTGCTTGAGAGCAAATTGAATTCTTGTAAATTAGCAGCGAGTTTGCACTAATGACAGAGCCATGTAGACCTTTATTCTTTCTCCATAGCTATTTGCAGGCCAATATTGACATTTATTTGGGTAAAAATTAGAGACTAAGACAACAAAGGGCACCTTCTGGTTGGTGTCTACTACAGGCTGCCTGATCAAAAGGAGCCTATTCACGAAGCCTTCTTACTTCAGCTACAGGAGGCATCACACTCTCAGGCTCTTGTTCTGCTGGAGGACTTCAACCACCCCAACATCTGCTGGAAAAGCGTGGTGAGCTGTACGCAAACCAGGAGACTCCTGGAATGCATTAAGGATATCTTCTTAAGCCAGGTAACACCAGAGGGGATGTGATAATGGACCTGATCGTCACCAAGGCAAGTGAGCTAATTGGTGATGTCAAANGTGGAGACAGGAAGTGAAAATGAGAAGTCAATTCAAGGCTGAGAAGACAGATAAGAAAAGTCTTAAAAATAAAAACAAACAACAAGTGACTCTTGTCATTTAAACTGGTCCCGGGATTTGGCTCCAACTCTCGATTTTCAAAAACATTACGAATATGGCATAAGGATGAAGCTCTTCAAACTTCTGAATGGCCTCATGTAAGTTAGGATGCTGCTTGTGTGCTTCAAGTTACTTACCTTCAGATGAAGTTCTTTAGGTTGTGCATTATGAAGAATGGATCAACTATATTTTTCAGTTAGCATTAAAGATACATATCTATTCAAAATAAGCTTTTACCATCATTGTGCTCCTGAAAGTTGTAGGCAGGAACCAAGCCTCTTCCTTTTTGTCCTCATCCTGCATTGCTCTTTATTATTCTATGCCCAGTTTTCTCTTCTGGAGACATCTATCTCATGAGAAACCCAACATGCTAAATCTGGAGTTGATACTACAATACTGTTAACTGTTTCCAGTTCACAGAATGGCTGGAAGAAAAGTAAAAAGGTAATGATCAGGGGAAATTTGGCCACCAGCCACTCATTCCTTCTCCTCTACTGACATAGGAAATACATAATTTATACCAGCAGGGCTTCTTCTTGCAGATTTTTCAGTTGCTATGAAATTAGGTCAATATGTTTTCATTTACTGTGAATTGTATGTATTTATTAATTTATTTGTTTTCTAGTATGGCACAAACATTTTTCTTTTAACAATTCCTGGCAGTTATATTAACATTCTGCTACAGCTAATGGCTGAATAATTATTTCTCCTGGAATCCAAATTGAAAGGTTAACCTTAACATTACTTTTTAAACATTTTAAATTGTTTTCAATTGCAGGAGTATTTATTATACAGTAGCAGTTTAGAATAGCAAATAATTTAATAAATGATTTATTATTTCATCAGCTCTATAGCTAAAGTGAAAATTAAACTACAATAATGAGAAAATTCATGTAGTTACATAATATTATTGCTTTTTGGTTTGTGACTCAGAAAACCTCAGACCCTTTCATAGTGTATATCCTCGTTTAGATTATACATAAGTGTTGATTTTTACATAATATGAACAAACATTCCCTATCAACCAGTGTGGATTGATTTTCTTTAAGTTCATTTTAATTTGTTTACACCAATGAAAGAAGCTGAATCTGTGGCCAAGTCCTTTTTCACTTAGGACCTTCATTATCAAAATAATTAATAACTTTCTCAATTCTGTTCAGTAGGAAAAGTCCCCCAAAAGTCAAGCACATGTATAAATCTCAATAAGATTGTAAATACAGGATTAGATAAGAGATATATACAGCAAAGGAGCAAGGAGATTATTTGTCTGATCTCCTTATTCCTGTGAAATTTGCTACTACTCATTAAAAGCAGTTCCTGAACCTTTCTGTTACTGAAGGGTGGCTTTATTTAAGGAATAAAAAAAAGATGATTGGCAAATTAAACATCCTGGATTTTTTTTTTTAAAGTTGTTGTGGTTTAAAATCCCTGTATTGCTTGAGAGCAAATTGAATTCTTGTAAATTAGCAGCGAGTTTGCACTAATGACAGAGCCATGTAGACCTTTATTCTTTCTCCATAGCTATTTGCAGGCCAATATTGACATTTATTTGGGTAAAAATTAGAGACTAAGACAACAAAGGGCACCTTCTGGTTGGTGTCTACTACAGGCTGCCTGATCAAAAGGAGCCTATTCACGAAGCCTTCTTACTTCAGCTACAGGAGGCATCACACTCTCAGGCTCTTGTTCTGCTGGAGGACTTCAACCACCCCAACATCTGCTGGAAAAGCGTGGTGAGCTGTACGCAAACCAGGAGACTCCTGGAATGCATTAAGGATATCTTCTTAAGCCAGGTAACACCAGAGGGGATGTGATAATGGACCTGATCGTCACCAAGGCAAGTGAGCTAATTGGTGATGTCAAAATTGGAGGCAGCCTGGGCTGCAGTGACCATGCACTGGTGGAGTTCACAGTCCTGGTGGATCTGGGTCAGGCAAAGAGTAAAGTCAGGACCCTGAATTTTTGGAAAACAAAATTCCAGCTTTTCAAGAAGTTAGTCATCAGGACACACTGGGAAACTGCCTGGAGGGTCAAGGGAGTGAAATAGAGCTGGCAGATCTTTAAAAACACTCTCCACAGAGTTCAAGAGCTCTTGATTCCCAGGTGTAAGAAATCAGGAAAGGAAGGTAAGAGACCAGCATAGATGAGCCAAGACCTGGTAGTCAAAGTAAAGGGCAAGAAGTAAATTCACAAGCAGTGGGAGCAGGGACAGGTATCCTGGGAAGAGTATGGGGATGCTGTCCAGTTGTGTAGTGTATGGGTCAGGAAAGCCAAGGCACAGCTGAAGCTGAACTTAGCAAGGGACACAAAGAATAATAAGACAGGCTTCTACAGGTATGTCAGACAGAATAGGAAGGTCAAAGAAACTTAGCTCCCATGATGAGCAAGACTGGCAAACTGGTAACAATGGATGATGAGAAGGCAACTTACTTGCCTCAGTCTTCACTAGCAACCTGTCCCACACACCTCTCAGGTGGGTGGGCCGCAACATAGGGATGGGGGAAACAAAGTCCCTCCCACTGTAAGAGAAGTTCAGGTTTGTGACCAGCTGAGGAACCCGAACACACAGAAATCTAGTGACCTTCTGTAAGAGTGACTACATCAGTGGATAAGGGAAGAGCTACAGAGGTCATCTACCTGGACTTCTCTAATGCCTTTGTCACAGTCCCCAACTGCTTCTCTCTAAATTGGAGGGTAGTGGTCAACAGCTCAATGTCCAAATGGAGATGAGTGACAAGTGGTGTCCCTCAGGGGTCTGTACTGGGACAAGCACTGTTTAATATCTTTATCAATGACATAGTGGGATCAAGTACACCCTCAGCACATTTGCAGATGATACCAAGCTGAGTGGTGTGGTTGACATGCCTGATGGATGGGGTACCATCCAGAAGGACCTGGACAAGCAACAGAATTGGACCCGTGTGGATGTCATTTTTAACGAGGCCAAGTGCAGTGTCCTGCACCTGGGTCAGGGCAACCCTTGGTATCTATATAGTGATCGAGCTAATGGTGTCCCTGCTTATTGCAGGGGGGGTTTGACTTGGTGACTTTTAAAGGTCCCTTCCAACCCAAACCCTTCTATGATTCTATGAAATGGTGTATATGAACAATATCAGTTGAGGAAATGTTTACAAAGTGTTTATCTTCAGTGATATGTTTCACTACTTACAACTTATGTTTTCTGTTATATGATTGTTTGCCTAGACCTTTTTAACTTTTCAATCAGCAAGGCTAAACAACGGATAAATTATGCATAAGGGAAAAAAAATCATCTTACCAGATGATAATTCATGAAAATATGCCTTTTTTTCAGCAATCAAATACTTAAATATAATTAGACTTTTTATTTGGGAGAAGAAATGTTAAGGTTTCACTAATAAACATTAAAGAACAATGCTAAAGCTAAGTCATTGATCCAGCTCCGATAATATAAGAGACACTATATATTCTGGTTGATAAAGTAATTATATAATAGTGTATAATATGGAATAATAATAATAATTGTTATTATTAATAATAATAATAGGAATAATGATAATGATGTATCCAACTCATATAAGAACTGAACTGAGCTAAGTATTCCTAAAAACAAAGAAGTGGGGGAAGCCACTCTTTAAAAAAAAAAAATAAATGTACATACAGATATAGAACCAATGAATGCCCATAAAGTGAAGTAGGAACTATGTATGTTTTGATAAGTACTGCACTTTAAATTTGTTAAAAAGCTGATATTACTAATTTTGTGTTGACTTTTTTAATACAAAACTCACTTTCAAATTTATCATATTTATGGATTTATCGGCCAATATTTCATACTTTTGAAATTAGAAATTGATGAAAAGAAGAATATCATTATACCTTTTATGCATTGGGTGTCAACAAAACTGTGAATTTAAATATTTTTTATGTTCCAAACAGAAACTGATAAAACCAGATGTCCAGAAAATTAAAATCTTATTATAAAACAGTATGAAAAATAAAATACCAATGTAGTAAATGCAAAGTTATTTATTTGTTTTAAGTATTCAAAATTGCCTCTGAATTATCAAATACTTGCTTTGAAGAAACTTTGGATTTGTCTGTGGTTCTGCAATAAACTTATTTGTCACCTTGGAGAAAGCTTGAAACAATTATTTATGAAAACACTTAGGAAGTTCTGTTCTATAACAGTTCAGTGGAAACCGGGCTTGTTAATTAGCAGAGTGGAAGGGTACTATGCATTATGACTCATCTACTCTAATGGCTCACTCCCACCTAGAGAAGAATTATTCCTCTGCCCTGTGATTACTCCCTGCTCTCCTGTGCTCCAGACACCACAATTCTATGCCCTCCTTCACACCAGCTCTGACCACAACAGACTGACCATGCAGTGAAGCAAAATGGTGTGCTAATTCTGCAGAAATCTCACTAGCAGGGTGAGAGGGGAATAATTCAAAAAAATTAGAAAGCAGAATATGTCTAATTTGAGAAATAGGGTGAAACCACAGGGTTGAGAGCTGGAGCAGAGAGTGAGAAAAAAGATGGGAAGGAGTGAGACTGTGTTTTGAAGGCTCTGATCTGTTGCTTATGTCTACAGGGTACAACCTAACCACTTACTGAGACTTTAATCTTGGTATGTCAACAAAAAATTCCAGAAAGACATGAAATCAGGTGGTTTAAAGATATAAACACAGAATCCTTTACTTCCATTAGTCTTGCTAAGAACTCCTAATTTGAGTTCTCCCAGCTTCAGTGTCCAGATATTTGTTCTCATTATGCCTCATTGATTCTTTAAAAGAAAAAAAGTCAATCAGGTGTTCATTGAAATTATTTTAAATATATTCAAGTCACCTTCCATTATTCTATTTGAAAAGTTAAACAGCTTGAACTTTTAATTTTTTTACCAATAAAAGTTTTAACCCATCTCATATGCTTTCTCTTTTTTTTCACACCTTCTCCAGATTTAGATTTTTTTTTTGTTGATGTGAACAAAAGAAGGACACCATTTCTTTACTCCCAACGACATTCTATGAGAAATTTGATTATGTGCTCTCTTCTGTGCTAAAGTGCCTTATTTAAACATCCAGGACTACATTAGCTGATTATAATTGCTCTGGGAAGGAATAGTTCGTGCCCGCTGCGACCCTCAGCCCTTTTTCAGGCCACTGGTTTGCATGTGGTGGTCACAACCTTCTTTCCGTCTTTCAGGTGGAACTTCATATGATGTTACAGCCAACACTTTGTCTCTACATGCCCAGACAACAAGGTGATACAAAACTTTATGTGGCATCTTGTTCTTCTCATACCTTTAATTCCTTGTATTTCAACAGTAAAAAACTAGTCAAGAACATGCACCTCATTATGTATCAGGCTATTAGTTGGTCCAGTCTAGTTTTAATCTAATTTGAGGTTCTAGGCATAACTGATTTCCTAATTAGGATTAACCAGGAAAACTGGGTTTTCTTTCCGTGTTTGTGTTTTACCATTCAATAAAGTATATACCCTATATCTATGAAAAACATTCATAAACTCCCATAAAAGTAATGAATGATTCTCACCTTAGTTGTTCAAAAAGGCAACAAAAAAATCTTTTGTTCAGAATTAAAACAACCTTGGGCAAATCAGTGAGAGAATAAGGTCCCAATTCAACAAAGCATTTTAACTTTTTTTTCTTTTTTTCCTCAACCCTTTTCAGTGAAGTGCTTAACTTTAAGTGGATAACTGGGTAACACTGTACACAAGACTTTAGACATTACATTTGACTGGTCTTTCAACAGTTTGATTACTTGACGTTTAAAAAGATTGAGGATGGTGGAAGAGTTTTGCATCACGTAGATTTCGACTTTTGGCCAATGCACCTTCAAAGTCTTTGGGTTCCCTATATGTGGTGCAGAGGATTTAGGAAATTACACAATCTGTTGCAGTTTACAGACAGGCTGAAATACCTCAGCTCAGCACTGATAATAGAAGGAGTGATAGAGAAGTGATATCCTAAGTTAGGTTCCTTAATGAAGGACTTGCTTAAAATTGGGTGGAATTAGCTGATCATTGCTACAGAATGCAGAGTGCCTTCTGCTTTACCTAAGAATAAAAGGAACTTATTCTTTTGTGCATGTAAAGTCATGTAAACTAGCCCTGAGAAGTTACTCACAGCTTCTCAGTGTCAGGCATCTATTCTGTTCACATCTGTTTTTTTCCAACTGCCTAGTGAATATGCCTGTGAAGAAAAAATCCAGTAATGTCTAATTGTGAAAATATTTGAATATTTGATGTAATAAGATTTTCCTACAGCACCCAGACAGGCACAGAAGAGAATGTGCAAAAGGCTTTGTATTGGAACGATTCTCATAAAACTGGAAGAGTCAATTACAGGGCAGAAGCAACTCCCAAAGACAGGAATTAGTAAGAGGGAGGAAATATAAAATGAGAAATACGAAGATTGATCAATGTTTCCCACACACCATAGCGTGAGCTCATCACAGTCATGGAGGTGGGAAAAGCAAGAAGGCTTGACTAAGTGGAGCCTCCTAGTCCACACCTGTGTGAATTGTGTTGTAGAGTGAAGCAAGGGGATTTACTTTGCCTAGAAAATCCATTAAAAAGTATAGTTGTATATAGCACAATGAAGTAACTATAAAAACTAAATTAACTGGATACTTACAGAAAAAAAGAAATATATTTTTATGAGTTGGATGTGGATTTGACTTCAAATCCATTTGGTGGCTTTCTGTGGGTGTTGGCAGACAAAAGACTCACAGTATAGGGTCACAATTCCACTCACCCAGACAACTACTTGTTAAAGGATAACAAAAAACGTGGAAGATTAAATCTAGTATACAGTTAAACCACACAGCCCAAGTTTTACCTTCCAGCCAGCATGGAAGGGATTACTTTTAAATATACTATTCCATGCGTGAAATATGGCTGATATCTTTGTGACTCAAAGGTAAAGGTTTAGGAAAGTTCCTGTTTGTTAACCAACCTTTGAAATGTAAACTTTTATATTCAGGGACGTGATATCTTGAATCTAATTTTTATATCAGTTTTGCCAGTAAAATTCCAAAGGATTTACAGTGAGTAGCAGTCCTATTCTACCATCGTATTTAACCCAGCTACTGTAATATTGCTAAGTGTGACTTTCACATATGCAGACAAAATACTGGCAGTGGAGAACTGGTCTGAGACTCGGCTCAGAAGTTTTCTAAATACTTCTCAACATTCAACTTTTTAATTACATATGAACTATGTGAAATAGTTTGATGAAATTCATTGGGATATTGTACATATTTCATTCTCTAAAGACCTTCTTTTGTTTGAAAGCACTCTTAGCTTAAGAAAAACTGTTGACAGCTCATTTCTTCAGGAACTTTAGCAGGTGGTAAATTAATAGCTTAGGTGGGGGCTGCCATGAAGCATGAAAAGTTATGACTGGTGTCAGTCCAAATTACTGTCTTTAACTGCACATAAGGCAGTGAAAAAACATTAGCTATGCGCTAAACACGGGTTTAGCCAACACAAAGAGATTGTTACAAGGTTTCCTCAAGCAATCTCCAAAAGGTCATTCCATGCATCTGCTCCAGCCGTTGGTAGCATTTTATAGCCATTTGTTGTTGTTCTAAATCTGTGGCTGTAACAATGATCTCATTAGCTAAACCAGTGTATGAGGGGCATGTTGCAATCATCTTTTCAGTGGACCTCAGAGGAGAAAATACAAATATTGCAAATGCAAGCTAAAAAGTGAATGTAAATAACGCACATAGTAATGCTAACTTATTTCACTTGCTAGAATATTCCTGCTATAGGCTGGCTTTCGAGAAAGGAAATATATTCCCTTTGTAGACTAACTGAAATTGACTCTGCAGAAGCTCTAGGAACTAGAAAGAGAAAAAAACCCTGTGGCTCATAAACTATGTGTGCTTGAGATCTGCTTGAAGCTGGCATGGAGATGCCCACACACATACCAATAATTTCACGTAGATTCTGAGATAGGGTAGTATGCTAGCTGTCTTTTAGAATTTATTCTGGGACTGAGGTAGTTCCTGAACTCTGCACAGCAATTGTTTGTGAGTGCTAATTGTTGCACTACACCAATCAAACAGTGCAGAAAATGGAGCTCCACTGCTTGGAGGTAGTCACTGACACAAAGCTTAGTATAGATATAGCCATAGAGCACAGATGTACAGCTATCTGAGAGATTTCCAGCTGGTGAGGGGCTTCTTTCCAGCCAATGAGGGACTTTTTCAAGCTACCCTGTGGCTAACATTACAGCAGTTGCATCTTCCTCCTTGTACACTGTTTTCACCCATTCCTCCATACCTGTATATTTCTCTTAATTATGCCCTCATTGTCCCTTCCAGCTAGCATCCGAGCATGAGTGTTTAGCGTACTTATGGCTCTCGAACATTCATTTTGTGGACAATCTCACTCAGCTGAATCAGCATGAAGCGAGCCTACTTGTTTTGAGACCTTTACCCTCTGGTTTCCATAGGATGATTGCTGCTACTTACTAGGCATTAACAGCAAGGTAGATACGCTGGATAGAAAATCAATATCCAGTTACCCAGTAGATTTCTGTCTGTATAAGTGGCCCCTTCTGAAGATATCACTTGAACACATGCTGTCCCTTTATATCTAGGCGGCTTCAGAAAAACTCCATCTGTGTATACTTTTCAGTATTCAAAGATTTATTTCTCTAAATGGGTGGCTGTGAGGAAGGCAGCACAGATTCACAAAGACACCTGGGTGTGATTAGCCAATCTTAACATCACAAAGGAAATAAAAGAGCACATCTGTGTGTGATTTTTGTGGAACTGGAGCAAACAACAGACTTGCTATATGTATGTGTTGGCTCCCTGGGAGTTCTTGAAACTTGCATGAGTGTGACTTAAAAGATCAACAAGCTTTTAAAGGACGGGAACAAAGGCTGAAAGGCTTTTATATAGGCTGAAGGTGTAAAATCAGAAAGGCTTAAAGTGAATACATGAGTCTGGCCAGACGTCCTTCTAACACCTACTGCATTTTAGAAAAGTGTGATGTCTATCTTAATGTAGAATGGGAGAAGTGTAGTATAATGTTAGCATGCTAGTGGTTTAGTGATGCCAAAGACAGTCTTTGATAAAAATATGCAGGGTGGTGTCTTGGATAATGAACTGAAAAAGTTTAATAAACTGAAAAAACCTGGGGAAAAAAAAAAAACCAACTTTTTTTTTTTTTTTTTTAACTTCAGATAATCTAAAGTTATCCAGCTTCAGATAATGGTTCCTTAGTAGGTTCCTAGTAACCTACTAAGGTTATGAACACTGCTTCTTGGTTCTATGCTCACAACAGAGAAACCGTGGACACAGAGAGGAAGCCATTAGACCAAACACCAGGAGGATAAGGTGTGGGTCAGGAGATGGTGGTCAGATAAACTGGATTCTACTGCAGAGTTTTGTATTAGCTTTCATTTTAATTTTGTTAAGTCTTATCTCTTTTCTTTCTTTGTGGTCTTTTTTTCCATATTCTTCTCTTTTATTTGTTTGTTTTACTAATGCTGAGAAAATGAGATCAATACTTCGATTTCCAGAATGGGGTAGTGAATGATTATTTTCTGGGGCCACTAAGGAAGGAATAAGGACAAAATTTATTCAAAAAATTGGAAAAAAAAAAATACGGTGTACAAGAGGAAAACTTTCTAAATATCTGGGTGACTAAACACTTGCAAGAATTTACCTAAGAACTTACAAAACTTAATGGATTAGCATTCATAAAGCAGATTTATTGAAAAAATATATCTCAGGCTGGTGATTAATCACTTACTATTATGTATAGATAGCAAATTAAGTAAGCAATTTCACCACCACAGGCAGGGTCCAGTAAGATAATAAGCATGTCAAGAGTTTGGTGTCCCTCTTGTCCCTTGCATGGCAATACATCACCCAGAGCCTGGGTCATAAATAATATATTCATCCTACATTTTCTTACATCTTTGGATATTCACCAGTGGTAAATACCTCAAATAATATCAACCTCTTCAATGGGTTGTTTCTCACATACAGAATCACAGAACGGTCAAATTTGGAAGGGACCTTTAGAGATCATCTAGTCCAACTCCCCTCCTAAAGCAGGATTGCCCAGAGCACATCACTCAGGACTACTCCAGGCACGTCTTGAAAACCTCCAAAGAAGGGGGCTCCACAACCCTCCTGGGCACCCTCTTCTAGGGCTCTGCCACTCTCACCCTAAAAAAGTTTTTTTCTCGTATTTGAATGGAACTTCCTGTGTTCCAGCTTGTGCCCATTGCCCTTCATCCTGTCCCTGGGAACCACTGAAAAGAGTCTGTCTCCATCCTCCTTCAACCCACCCTTAGATACTTGTAAGCATTAATAAGGTCTCCCCTCAGCCTTCTTTTCTCCAAGCTAAAGAATCCCAGCTCTCTCAGCCTTTCCTTATAAGGGAGATTACAAGACTGGGCCAAGTATTGACCTTTGAGGGACACCACTGGTTATAGGCCTCCAACTTGACCTTACTCCATTAATTACAACCCTCTGAGTCCTGTTACACAGCCAGTTTTCAATCCACCTCACTCTCCCTTGTCTATGTTTATCAGATAGGAGTGTGGCTATTCTTACCATTGTTCCCAATCATGGCACAAATGATTCCTTGCATGTCTATCTCTGTTGTGTCTCAGCTACTCAAAATGGTAAATCAGACTTTTTCCAAGTTAACAATTTTCTTGCTCCTTAAAAATTCTTGGGTTTTTACCACATTATTCTTACTCTGTTTTGGCTCCTGGGTATATAGCATGTTGTCCATCACCTATGCTAATTTCACTTCAGTCTTCTATTTGTGTATTCAAAAGTGAAAGAACTGTTTTACAGGACAGTTCCTTCCCACTCTTCAAAGGTTCTACATTCCGGGGTCTCAGGAGATACTGCTGGGTGTGGACAGCCCACATGAAGATACTGTGAAATCTTTATCGTTGGTCTTTTTCTGAGGAACTGAGAGGAAGAAATGCCTGTCAGGCTTGTAGATATACTCATGAATTAATGAACTGGGTGGAAATAGATAATTGCTTAATGCTGCCTCCAGCTCTGTATGCCCTGATGTATGAATTCGGGTTAGTAAAGCAACTATTAAGTAGCATCCAAATTATACTTGTGTAACTGTATCCATACTGACATTCCACACACAAATACAGGTTTTCTAAAGACCTACTTTATTTTTTGCAGGAAAAGCAGAGGAGAGGACAATGAATTTAGGTGAAACTCAAAGAGGAAGAGCTGTCACATCAAATTAATGCCAGCAGACATTTAAGCAGTGGATTCTTCACTGATTCCAGCCTCCTGTGGGATGGAGTCCAATGTGCCTATCTACAAATGTAGTGCTTAGGGCAACAAGTGACCCTAGGCTCATCTCATGGTTGGTAGGAAGGTAATCAAGATACCTAATGGAGATTAGGACACCGTTAACTTCATCCTTAAGCAGATAGTTACATTTGTTGAAATCATATCAATTCTCTAAACTATTTTGTTTAAAACTCCATTGCATGTATTGAGTATTCTCATAACTACCTGAAACATAAATACTTGTATGACAGGTGTCACAGGCTGAATGAAAAATTCTGCCCTGCAAAATGAAGGATAGAGGGATTATTAATGGTTCATGAACACGTCTTTCCTCATTTCCTTCCCGCATTGTTCCACCTAAACCCCACACATATTCAGAGGATGTGAGACAGGCAGAAATGCTCACCCAGGCAGCCTGCTATCTTATATGGTTGTAGTGCTACACCAAACTGTTCTGTAGTACAATTCACTATATGCCAGAAAGGAGGAAAACCTACTTTTTCTTTAAAACCATGAGAAGAGATTTAATTCAGTAAAAATATTTGCATATTGATATTCACTGCAACTAAAAATAGAGCAGCCTGAGAGTACATCACAGATTCAGTTAAAGATCATGACTCAGAACCCCAGGGTTTTTTGTTTTAAACTCAAAGCAGTCCTAATTTTCATGTATAAAGGCAGAGTAGTACAAGTTATAAAAAAAACCCCTACCCTCTGAACTGACAGTAGTAGCGCTGGGTGAAGAGAAATGCAAGAAACATTTTGATGTTACATAATTATCTATATTACCTATGTCAAGTCACCTACCATAAAGGGAAGACTTAATTTAATAATTCAGTGCAAACTTTATCTCTTCCATACTTTGAGAATCTTGGAATTTCCCTAAAACTAGACACAGGCAGATCTGTATAAAGCTCTGGCATGAGAAAAGAGAAGAGTGCAAGCAAATCCATCTATCAAGCAAAACACAGCAAACCCCCAGCAATGATGTGACATGTTATCCCTTCACCTGTTCATGGTGCCCTGTAGGTGCCTGAGGGTAGAATGAATAAGGCATAGATGGACACGCAAACTCACATGTTGTGGTAAATCATGGAATGGGGATGAGTGATCTAGTAGACAGTGCTGCAAGAAGGTGATCCCTGTTTTGTCACATGCAGTGCGTCTTTTTTCCCACCAAAAAGTCTTGTTTCTAATATCATTGAGAGTCTAGTTCCAACTTGCTCTGTAATACACAAGGTATTCTTCCCTCCTCTTTCTCATCTCTAAAGTTTTCCATTGTTCATCTCATACACAGTTAAAATATTGCAGCAAATCAGCTCTGACTCTCTTTATTCACTCATAGGTTCAGGCACTTGCTTCAAGAGCTCACAGCTGTGATTGATGTCCTAGGTCTTGTAAAACCAACAAAAGACTCTATTTTGCTGAAGAGAAAAAAAGAATTGTGTACTACAGCATGGGCAGCATGGCCCCTTTTATCTCCTTGCTTCACCTTTAATCTAAATTTTTTGATCAAAAGCAATTGCCTCTGAAACTACTGTCAACCACAATTTCATATTACCTTTTATACAGATATTTAGTGAATGGACTTCAGCCTAAGTGGACCTGTCAGCAGTGTTGAAGGGCAGAGAGTTGATTTCTTCGTTATACTTCAAATAGTATCCTGAAATCAATTACACCAGCTAGAAGACTCAATGAGAGCCACTGTGTCCACACTGTAAACAATGAGATAGAACAGGATAGCGTTTCCCATATGCAGTATGGGATCACAGCAGGGCAGAAAAAGAGCAAGTTTCAACACAAAAGGTGACTTGCTAAATGCAGTCCCTGCAAGTTGAGGTTTTTATTTGGCCTTATGCTGGTTGGAGACAAATTAAAGCCAGATTTGCCTTGAAACCACATATCAGTCAGGCTCATACTAGTCAGGCTTCATAAAAAATAAAATAAAATAAAATAATCTATGTATTGCTGAATTTCTTTCTACTCCTACTCATAGTCCAATTACTAATGGAAGTTCAGCATTTCTAAAAATGCTGTCTGGCTTAATTAAAGCAGGCACAGTCTATTGGGGCTGAGATTCTGCTGACATTACCACGTTCACTGTGGAACATTAAATTCTTTTAACAATAATAAAAAACTATATATTTACATTTTGCAACAGAAAAAGCAAACAAACTCCAGCATACTACCAACTTAAGCATAAGAAATGAAAATGGCTATATTATAGCAATACAGTTCACTAACTTATTCCACATAGTGGTCAACAGTGGGTACTTAGAAAAATGTTCATATAGAAAAAATAGTTGGTGATACTTCCCTAAATACTCTCCCAGTTTCTGATTTCAGGATAGGTGCATGATTTACATGCTTTAAGTTTTACTCTGTATTAAAAAGTCTCGGTCATTTATGACCAAAATCTTGGTTATTTCATCTCTGGCTGGAGAAAAAGGTTAATGTGATATAAGTATGTAAGGTAGATTTATGAATAATCATAGTTGTATTTGAAGATTTTGAAAATACAACAATTTATAATCACACTTGCTCCAAGTTAGGCATTGAGTCTTAAGTTACTCAGCTAGACTCTGTATAGAAAATCAAAGGAAACAGACTGGGAACTCCAGAGAGAGACATCTTAAAATGGGATGAATAACCTTCTGGAAGTGCTCATTTATCTCTTCATTGGTAGTAGTATGATCCTAAATGATAGTCCAGACAGCTAGCTTTTAGACAGTTAAGGTTAGGTAAGATTAATCTCTCCCCTTGTGCCTAAGGAAAATAATTTTATACACTCTAAATCTCATCTCTAGTCTCATCAAATCTAATTTAATGTTATCTCATTTAGCCTTTTTGAGTCCATATTGTTTCAGATCTAGCTATTAAATTAATAGCTAATTTCTTATTTATTTAGAAAGATACTGGTGTCAAAGACATTCACACAAACACACCCACAAAACAAATAGTATTTATCTTTATGCACAAAGTGCCCAGAACTTAATTCATGAACAGAAAATACTTAATATACATAATCCTCATTAATTAAAGTACTATTAGAGGTCCTGCCTCTCCTTTTTCTAGTAATTCTCCATGTTTTAATTTTTTTCCTATTTCCCAGTGCCTGAAGGTACTTCTGTCATAAGAATATAAGAAAAAAAAAAAAAGTAAAATGTTCTTTGTCACTTATCAGAATTTCTTAGCGTTTTAGATCTATGCTTTCAACCTGGCTGATCAGAAACTCACCCAAGTCTAAGCCTGGCTATAGACAGGTTGTCCACTCTGATCATTGCTATAGTACCTATACTCTACTGTAAATCTTTCTAACATTAGGTGCAGAAAGATTATGGCTTTGATGTCATCTAGATTTTTGCATAATAATATGCCAGAAACAGACCAAGAGGATAAACAAGGATCTATATAGAACTGAATGTTTGTTTTATTTTTATTTAGGAAGTCATTCTTTGTTAAAACTTTGTTAATCCTGACACAACAGTGGTTAAAGAACATCTGATCTAATGACCAGCAATATCAAAGAGGGGTTAGCATGGACCATTCAGACCTGAAGCAAGAACAACTCTGTTACCTTGTCCTTCTAGAGATACCCTAAGAGAGATTATTTTTTTTTAATGGAAATAAGACACTTCGTTAATTTAATAATGAGCTTGACTTCCTGAATTCTACCTGTTTACATGCAAATATAGAACAAATTCTTATTATCTCATCTAAATTGGCAATGTGTCTTGGGAGAATCAACTCTAGTGTAATACAAGGCATTATCTCTCTGACTTTGCCTGGGAGTTTTTCATCCCCATAGGTGCAATAGAGAAGGATATGCTTGGAAGGTATTTCCCATTCTTATTCTTAAATTTGCATTGTCAGAATCACTGACTTTTTTCATTAGCAGGAACAAAGTAGGACACACATTTTTTTACAGAACTGTAGATGCATATGAGAGGATAATCTGCTGCATACTTCAGTTCTCTGACCTCTCCTCAGAGCACGTCGTGGCTATTGCCCAAGTCTGCCTCAGGGACCTAAGTCTCAGCCTACTTCAGCCTGCCACAGTTGAGGGCAATTATTGCCCTCAGTTTGGTGTTTTTTACAAACAGTCCACCATAGGACACACAACTGTGACTCATCCACTCTTGGTAAAGCCATAAAAAAAATTGTGTATGTGAGCTCACACACTCCTTCACTCATACAATTGACTCTTTTGCCTGCCAGAAAGGTGGCAGTAGCAGATTATAGCTCCATCTCCCATCTCTTACTTTTGCCCATAATCCTCACCTAAACAGAGATGTGCTGAACATGAAAACTTTCTTCTCCTTCAGACATGGAATCAACATCTGGGGAAATTCTCCTCTTGCCCAAGCAGGAATTAATACAGTCTTTAATTCTGTTTAGTGCCACAAAGTTACAGGCACAACTAAGACAAACCCTTGTTAAAAATTAGGAGTAAAGAACTGTTAAAAATTAATAGTGAAGAACAATTAAAATAGTCAGAATTAGATTTACATTTTTCTATAGTATTCAATGCAAGACTGTCACCTGGAAGTAAGTAATTCAAGATATTTTTCCTATGATGGAGTATAATTCTTCACACTGCTCGCAGCTGAGGTGTCTCTATCAGAAGGGAGGTGTATTTTCCATTGGAGGATGATGCCATATGCCTAGCAAGTGCAAAGCTGGCAGTGCTTACAGCAGCACATAACCAAGGAGCTGCTCATTTGTTTGAGTGTCCTAGACTATACGTTAGGAGTCCTGGAGTCATGCCAAACTACCTAGCAATAATTGTAGCAGTCATCTGTGAATAGTGATATCTGGCAGCATATTAGTAGTTCATTTAATTTATTGTCTACCCACCTTATTAGCAGTACATCACAAGGCTGGAAAACTTTCTAAGCTCATATTTCAAAAGCAGAGCCCTTAAACCTGCAGCCTAAAACTAGAAATTTAGCTTATGTAATTTTCTCCAGTCATGTCTATATAAACTCCAGACATTATTGTGTTGCAGAGCTCTCACTCACACAATGACAGCTCTGTCTCCTCCGTGGCTGAGCTGGCTGTTAAAGTGATTCACTGCAATCAGCCGCAAAGGTTTCCGAGACAGACCCCAAGGTAACTTAGAAAGTTGTAGGGAAGTTTGGCAGACTGCTTTATTTTGTTGTGTTTGGAAAATAATGCTCAGAAATCACAGTGAGCAGTGATGTCATGGAAGGAACTTCAACCTTTCTTTCAAAGAGGTCACTTTGCTTGCTTGCGTACACACCCACAATGCAAGAAATTCCAGGGACATTAGGCACACACAAAAGCTCACATGGACTCATGTACACACAGCAAAAAGGATAAAATGTGCGGTATGCAATACCTCATATCGTATTCTTTGAAGTATTAAATATAGAGAGTTAGCGACCTCTGCCCTGTTCTTTGACTGTTCTGTCTGTAACTCATGTATTTACGTATGTATCTCTGAGAAGGTAAAACTAAGATTCTTTTAGTCCTGAGACACTTCTCTTCCTAAGGGCTGTGTTTAAAGGTTTAGATCAATCACAAATAGATTCATCTTGTGAACTGCACCATAAATATTGAGTCAGCCCATTGATTATCTTTTATATGTGGTGTGGCTCACTGACAAGACAAAAGTTGGAGGTACTTTAGGGAAGAGCACACATTGTTCTCTACTATGTATAAATATCACCAGCTGCTGTTCTTTAAATGATACAGTCTCCCATCCTCAGTTCAAACTGCAAGCATTTTGCAATGTCTGGCAAAATGGATAATAAAAAGAATAACTTATGTTCTTTCATGTTGACTTATTATAAGAAGAGCAGATCTACTGTGCTCGCATTTTCAAAGCAACAGGTCACATTATTTCCAACCAGAGACATGAGAGGAGTAGACAATTTTGAATATATCAAATTTCTGAAATTAGAAAAGAATGTATATTCTTAAATAGGAAAGCGCTTTCGGGATATTTTCTTGACTGTGATGTTTATTGGCCTAAGCCTTAAGAGATACAGATAAAATAGCACTAACGCTGACTGCATACCTTTCATTGTTATAAAGAATTAAATGCTTAGCTAGGGTTTGCTGAATAAATTATTTAGAGGCTTTTTTTTTTTTTCATTATATGAAAGCAGACTTTCATTATATTTGTGAGGTTTATTTTTGTTTTCAAAAGTTTTCATAAATTTATGCTGAAGTTCCCAATCTTAAAAGCACATAGATCTGCTTCTTGAAGGATCAGATGAATAATGCAAGCAGAATATGAGAAGTCAGAGTGCTGTCTGTGACTCCATGAAATTCCACACACACATGTATCCAAGCACCAAAACAAAACCCAACAAACCACCCAAAGACACCAAACCCCCCCGTTATGGGTCAAATATAATGAAGTAGCCACAACAGTCAACATTTGCAAACCTTATTTTAGATGAAAAATTAACTGAGTCCTCTAAGTCACCTGCTAGTATGAAAACTGAACTAACACTCTGCTCCCAAAAGATACAAATTCAGTGGCTGATCTTTGAAATAGAGCAAATAATTAATGATGAAATGAATGGAAGGACCAGAGGATGCTTTTGTAATTTGTAAGACTGAATCCAGAGATCTTGCTGGAAAAGTCTACTGAGGCATGAGTTAACATTGTCAGGTCTCATAGTATTGTTAAGGTTGCAGTAAGAACCGTAGAATTTAAGCTCTAAAATTTAAATAAAGATCAAATTCAGGTTTGCTATTATAATTGAGATATAGCTGTATATCTGGACTGTGTCTGTGTAAACATAAGTCATTAGATCCCATAAAGACTGGCCCAGAAACTCCCCATCTAGTTGGCTGCACAGATGATACAATGGACCCACCTGAAACAACATAATGGCCTTAACTCTTAGATGACTTCACAGCAACTCATTTGACTCATTGTTACAGAACCTCCCCAGTGCAGGAATTTTGAACAGTCCCAGAGATTTCCCTTGACTTTCCCTCAACTTGTGTGCTCTGTGTGCTGGTTAAATCCTCGGTGAGCAATCCGGCCGTTCCAGGCACTCTGCTGAGAGGTTCCTGCTGCAGAATCTACCAAACTGAACACCAATAAGATGCTTGTGAAAGATCAATAGAAGTTGCTCCCACAGAGGAAGTCGAGTAGGTCAGTCTTTTGTAAATAGTTCAAGTTGTTAAGCTACATTTTGCACAAAGATACTCAATAGCAGTGGATCATATGTGTGCTGATTGGTCACATTAGATCATAGGTCAGCAGGACAGAGGAATTCAGGAGAAATTTTGTTTCAGCTCATCACACAAGCCCTTATTCACCCATGTTTGCTTATTTATAGATACCTGCCTTCCCTCTTTCTCCCTATCATGATTTGAGGAAGAACGTTTGAACAACAAATGTTTTCCACATACAAAACCTTTGGTGCTGCAGTCAAATACAAGGTCTACAGGAGATTACTTTCTGAATGACACCAAGGATTTTTATTTGGCCAGTCAGAACTTTGTTTCAAATCAGTTAAAAAAAAAAACCAAAACCAAAACTATCTGCAATGACATTCACACATTCTGCTAAAAAGTCTTCTCTTTCATGTAAGATACTGAGGAATGTATGTCCAACAACTTAGCCAGTTTGTGCAACTAATGGCAGTGTGTATCTTCCCCTGTCAGCCTTCCAGTAAAGTCATGGACATGAATGACACACAGATGGGACAGGATCTGTAATGGCTATTTTTTTTTCTGAAAATGCTAGTATTTATGCTCACAAAGAAAACAATGTGGACCTGGAGGTGCAGGTACTTTGAAATAATAGCTACTGAGCTTTTTCCCTACAGAGATTTCTCTGCAGCTTTTTAAACAGTGAAACAAAGGAGTGAGGGGAGGGGTGGGGGAATTAGGAAAACATGCTGTAAATTGTTCATACAAAATAAAGCAACACTTATCCACGCTAATGATTACTATGAATATCCAAACCATAAACATGTCTCAAAAGCAAGAGAGCAGATAAATTGCCTGCCTGCTACTAATCGTATCCAGTAGAAGCCTTCTAGCCTTCATCTAGTCCCATCTAATTAAATGATATCACCCTCCCATGTAGATTTATTTACACGTTGCTACCTCCCTTTGCTAATCCAGGAAAGAATGAAAAGATATAGCTCTTGTTTGTATTTATGTTTGGAAGGAAAACTGCTCTTGAAGAAATAAAGAAGGATGCTTTTACGCGCAAGCATCTCATGCTTGCATCTGAGGTTCAAGAGGTTCAAGTTTAAACGTGAGATTCAGCAGTTACCAGACCAGTTCTTGGTCCAATAAGCTAAATAAAGAACAAGCTCCATTTCTGGCCCCGTGCTTGAGTGATGTGGCACAACCAGCAACCTTAGGGGTCAACTATGTTTTTCCCCAAAGAAGATGACTGCTCATACCATGAGGATTCTTGATCTCCTACAAACTCTGCCCAGTAGAACAATGTGTCTTGGCAGAGGTCACATCCATGCAAGGGACCACACTACCCAATAGTATGGATGATCACAGACAATATTTAAGCCCACGCTCTAGGCCTACTAGCTCACAATTATAAATATAAGCTCCATGTGATCCACAGATCATATGATCTCTCACAGAATTCTGATATAAATAATATTTCTTGTCTCCTGGCCCTTTCCTGTCTTCTGTGCCTGCAACAATAACCAGCTCCTCCTATTTCAAGAATCTTTTCTTTGGCTAAAACTCTTAGGTGTTACGAATAACACATCTCTCTCAAGACCATCACTTGAGAAAAATATCACATACTGTGAGGCTTCCTATGGAAAAATAACCAACACCGTCTTAATAATTAAGATTAATATGGTCACATCTCTTATTTGTTTATACACATTTCCAATTCCTAAAGCTTATTTTGTGCTTGTTAAGAGTGGAAGAGTTGAATGAATTGACAGTTAGATAAAGTACCTAGTATATTTAATTTTAAACACACAGATAATTTCTCAGAGACAGGCAAAAGAGGCATCTTGCTTCTGACAAGAATGTTATGTGTCTTTTGGTTGTTTATTTTTGTGCATTTGTTGTTGTTTTTTTTTTTTTTTTTAAAGACTACCATAATGGCAACAAAGCAACAATGAGAACGTCCACCTGTATACTCTGATTTCCCAGCGGAATCTGTGCACGGCAATCAGAAAACAAACAAAACTCTTGACAGAGAAACAGCAGAGTGCATGTGAGCTAATGAGCAGCACAGAGATGGGCCAGGCATGGAGAGGTGTGCTGCAGCCTAAATGCAGGTATAGGAAAATAGGAAGGCAGGACAGGAAGGAACCTGCCCTCTGTTATATCATGCTACTGTGCCACAGAGCCACTTTCAAAATCAGGTGCTCCAGCCTTCCAGGAGCATGTACTTGTGATTAAGGGAGAGCTGTGGCGCCACAGGAATCCTTGTTTTCTGTTCACGCAGTTTTTTTGCCAAAACCTAGATGATCACAGCTTGAGGTCTGCCCTACAGGTAGATCTAGTTTATGTGCAGATGCAGTTTGAATGGCCATGCAGTTGCCCTGGCTTGCAAATGTCTGATATCCCTTCCTGTCAATCAAGGAATGGTTTTACTTCCAAAAAGGCATCTTTGTGTTGACTTCTGTTGGCTCAGCTTCAGAGCAGCAATAGGGCTGACACCTGACTGGCAAATGTGAGCTGGCAGAAACTCCTTAGGTAAAGAAAGGCCAAATCCTTCTGTGACTGGCACAGCTTTCTTTAGTCAGTGCTGTTTAGCTGCACCCATACCAGGAATACTTTGCCAAGGCACTGCAATGCATGAGTATTCTGATCTCAGGAAAACAATAATATAGACAAAACCTAAATCTCCACAAGGGAGATTATTTAAGAGTTAAGCAAGTGCCATTTTTTGCTACAAGGAAGGAAATACAAGAAAGAAAAAGAAAGTCCTGCTGCTCACTGCAGCACTGGTGAATGTGAGGACTATGTATGCAAAGACCTATTTCTCCTCTGAGCAAAGAGGGTAGAAACTGAGAAGCCTGGGCAAGGAACACTGATGTTACTGCCCTCATATGAGTCTGAGCAGCTGCCAAGCCTTTTATATTGATGTGCATGCACCGGAGGAGCTGGGCTTTCAGCCTATAGCCCATAACAGCCAAGGGATTAAACCCTCAGAGACAGTGCAAATTCAATGGGTCAATTAGCACCCATGCAATTTCTTTTTCAAAGAGCAAAGCCAATTATCTACATTTTACAGCATGTGGTATAAACATGCAATTAATCTCATGCTTTGTGGGTTTCTTTTGGGCTTTTTATTAGGTTGTTGTTTTGGTTTTTTGGATTTTATATATATATATATATTGTTTTCTTTTAGTTTTAATTTCTCTTTATAGAGAAAAAGCTAAGCTGGACACCCAGTAAAGCAGCTCTATAAAGCTTGGACACCACAGTGAAAATGTGGCCAACCCCCATTTCTGCAGGACAGCCACATGTTCCCTATCTGCCAAATTTTATCATGACATGGGTGTCATGCTTGTCTCTAAGAGCCTGCTGGGTGTTGCTGGGTGCCTCACCGCCTCTGGCACACGGGAAGCACAGAGAAGAAGCTGCTGGGCATGGCCAGCAAGTGCTCAGCTGTGGCTGCGTGGCAAGGGGGAGCTCGGAGGGAGGGGAGTGTCTGCAGCTGCCTCCAGACACCCACGCTCTGGATGTAAGACCAAGTTTCAGTGAGTCATGGAGACAGATGCAGAAGAAGATTAAGAGAGGCAGAGAAGGTCGGGAAGATAACTCTATGCAATTTCTACCTAACAGAGACCAATACTGGGGGCCTGAAGGAGAAATAATGAAAATTGCTTCTTTAGTCTACATATGTTACCAAAAAAAAGAAAAAGTGGTCAGTGGAGTTATGGTGTGGTTACCTAACCCTGCGTGCAGACCTGTAGCATAGAGTAAGATTAAGTATTCCCTTCAGATTGCAACATCCTATGAGTTTTGGAGGACAGCATTTCCTCCTGCTCTTTGATTGCCCAACTAGATTGCCTTCCTGCTGACATCTCCCTCTGACAGGTCTCCTGGGGTTTCAGATCCTGAAGGCATGGAGTTGGCTGTTGATTCTTAACAGTATCATGTGGGTGAGAAATCAGAGGACAAAGGTTTCAGTTTACAGAGAAGCAGCACTTTGGACAGGAGGGTCTGCCTCTGAGAAGCTGCAATTTGCACAGAGGTAGATTTTGCACATAACAGATGACTGCAAGAAAAACTGGCAGCTTCTCTAATGCTATATTTATATGCTATATAATGAAGGACTATAACTAACACATGGAGAAAGGTTTCTTCATAGTCGTATTTCCTGATGGGAGAAACAACATCATAATTATAATGCCTGGTTGATCTGGGGCTCTTGCTTGTACAGAAGAACTGGTTTAAAAGAAAACATGTGTGTGCCTCTGTGTGTGTGCATGCATGCTCTTGTGTATATCCATATGTATGATAGTACTAATATGGGGTGTTACAGTCAGCGATTAGGACCTTTATCTTAGAAGGCACTGTTCTGAAACTGTGCAAAACAGAGTTTATTTGAAGGATGCGCTTTTTACAGACACCCTTCATGCCTCAATTGAGAGGTAGAACACAGAAGGTCTTTTCAGACCAAAAAAAAAATAAATAACCAAACAAAAAAAACCCCAAACAAAACAAAAAAAACAAACCCAACAAAACTTTGTAAAATAATCCAGGCTAGGAAGATAGAAAAAAATTTAAACTCCACAGGAAAAGAAAGTGATTCTAGAACTTAGGATGGATTTTTAGGGACAAACAGACTGATTTTTAATAATTGAAAGGGATGACACCAATCCTTCTTTCTTTCCTAGGATATGCCTTAGGATAACTCCGATCTGTGAGAAAATGTCTTCAGTATCCCTGAAACTGCTCTTACTCTTTTAAGATTTCAAGCTGGACTGTCTTCTGGGATATTGGACATCTGTAACAACTGGCCCAAAACCCCATGACATTTTTGTCAAAGCTGAGACATGGAGGATATGTCTAAAATGAGTAAATACCTTTGGGAACCTTTCCAGGCACTGAGAGCAACTGGCATGGAAAATCCCACATCTGTGCAGTTGGACTCTCTCAGCTTCCAAATCCAAGTCACCACTCTCAGACTGTTTATTGGGAATGGTTCCTGACCAGACTAACACCAGTGCCGTGACCAGGATTTGTGTGGGAGAATGCTGCTTTTCCCAGCAAGAGACCATCCTAACTGCTAAGCAGTGCATTAAAAATAAAAGTATTTTAACAATCGTATTATGATGTTCTGCATAATCTCTGATGCCACTTAATTTATTAGTATAGCTGTAATCAGAGATGATACAGACAGTTCCTAATGCACATGCTGTGTGCCAGGCAGATACTGGCAGAGAAAGACAGCTTCAGATACCTGAAAACAACATTAATATTCTCTGTCAGTCCTCACAGATATTCTCAGGAGGTGTCATTCATGACAGCAGCTTAGCAGGTTGGTAAGAAACTGTCTTCGTAACAGTAGAGCCGTAAGTATCGTCTCTACAGAGAATTTCCTACCCCGAAGAGAGAGCAGGTGTAATCATCTTCTAATTTGTATTCTTTATCCATGCATTTATTTTTATTTGGTTAACAATGAATACATAATATATACACTTTATTGTATCAAATATCAGTGTTCTCTGGTGAGTGAGATAATATCTCTAATTTCCCATGGTTACCTGTGTTACTGAGCTAATAAAGTAGTGTGCATTGCTATTATTGGATTTCAAACCTGACCTGAGTTTTACTTTTATTAACATTTTTTTTTAATTTGATTGCACTGATAAAATTATAGATGAATGTGCCATTTCCAATATGGAAAATAGTAAAAAGAAAGCTGGTCCAAAGAGGTTGAATATGAAATTCCCAATACTTTGATATTTTCAGAGAGAAACTGCAAAACCAAAAGGAAGAGCCAGTTCAAAAAAACATTAGAAAATATCCTGGCAGGAACACGGAGAAGGCTTGAGCATTTACGGTATATGCACTTTCTCTAATAAGCCCGCACATTACATGTACCTCACTAAATTATGGAGGTCATAAAAAATGCTAAAAAAAAAAAACCCAAAAATTATTTGCTTATCAACAGCTCTGTATAACTGTGTCTCCTCAACAACAGTCAACATGGTCTTCTCTCTGGAGCAACGAGAAAGTAAATGCTGCTGTCTGGTTCTGCTCAAGGCAGGGTTTTTGACCTGCAGCTTGATGCTGAGTGTTGTTAAACTCTGTAGGAGCTTTTTCTTTTATTTCAGTAGAGTCTATTTCCACATCTTTATTATTGGACTTTAAGCACCTGACTGAAATGTATAAGATAGGAATGTAGTCAGCTTAGGCTTCTTCTATAGAAAATGACATTGATGCTACCCATCTGAAATCTAAATGACCTCTGGAATGTCCTGTATTTCTCCATTGATTTCCTATCTTTCTCCTTTCATTATAATGAGTGTAGGGCAGTTATATCCCTAAAATTAGCTAGTTCAGTTATGTGCCAAAAGTTAGATGGCCCTTGTGCTTAACCTTGCTTGCATCAACATGCTGGATCTGAAGACTTTTTCCCCTCCTGAGAAACCAGATCTTATTCCTTTTTGAGCAACATCTGTACTTTCAAACCCACTGTTCTTGTAGAGACAAAATTAATAGTCACAAATCCTTTTGGTAAAATAATAAAAATAATAATGATAATGGTAATGATAATGATGATGATGATAACAACAACAACACAACAACAACAACAACAACAACAATAATAATAATAATAATTTCACATTTACACCTAAAAATACCCCAAATATTATGGAGATAATTCAAGAACAGTGCTGACTTAGCAAATGTACTTTCAACTTTCAACAGTTCTCAAGAAGCAGAATCTGAAGCATTCTATCCTATACTGGTTTCTTTCCCTAATGCCAGCTTTAAAATGTTTAAAAAAGAAAAAGAAAGACAGCTCTTATTCTACCACAGGATGGGTACTTACAATTAATTGGAAAAAAAATCACTGTGTACGTGGAGTAAATTGGGAAATTGTTACACTGAGACAACTAATGTAATGAAGAAATCCTGACCAGTTTATGGTAAAACTGGCTTTCCTTCTCTTTCACAATTACGGTGTTCTCACACTGCCTACTCCAGCCAGATTAAAATTACTTTAATGACTTGGATAAATGGCATCAGGAGTTAGCAGAGCTCACAAAGTCTCCAGTAGAAATTGCTGTTCTGCATTTTACTTCCGTTAACACAATTAGATGAGTTGTCTATGTGTCCTCAAAAGGGCTGTTTCTTATACACAGGGCTTCCCACAGAATATGAAAGCAAGACAATGCTTTTCAAGAATTGTGTCATAAGTGATAAATTAAGCAAATTTCTTTAATGATGAATCACTGAATAATTTACCCAGAGGATAAGGATGTACGTCTCAATGAAAAGGGTTGGTATAATTACAATTTTATTCACAAGTCGCAGAGCTCATGTTCACTGAAGGTATTTTGGTGGTTTGTTGGGGTTTTTCCAATTACTTTCCAGTTACTTTGATTTTACCTACTATATCAATTCTGAACTTTGCTGCCTACCATTGTAACTGCAAATTTAATTTGAAAATTCCAGTTCTGGTTTGCTGGAATCGTCTGTAGCATAATAATGATAAAATGCTTTTCTTACTTCTTGATTTTGGTCTTACTCTTTTCTTAGACAAGAAGAGCTCGTAGTGTCCTCACTGAGAAAAGTTTAAAGTTCACAGCTTGGATATCATTTTCACTGAAGCTGTAACAAAAGTGCCTCTAACAATTTACTTTTTGGGTAGAAACAATGCTTCTGTGATAGTGTTGAAATTTATGTTAGGGTTAGATGCAGTTGGACAAGACTATTGTTCTGTCTAGTTCTTGGTCAATAGAATACAACCTACTTCCTACAATGCAGTTGGTTACTACGTAAGAGCATTGGTGTGGCATCTAGAAGTCCCATACATGGGTTCTGTGGGCTAAGCCCTCCAAAAGCTGAGAACATAAAGACGGTCCTTGCTCTGACCCTCTCATAAATCAAAATCTTAAGCAAGAGGTTGTTCACAGAACACCAGTAAGCAACAAGACAGCACCACTGGTAGCCCAGTACAGCAGAGGCCTGTTTGAGGCAATTGCCTACAAGAAAATAATGCAGCTTTGGAAAACACTAGTAGTGGTGGTGTGAAGTGCCTGAGTTGCTTTCGCTACGGCTAACAGTTTGAAATTGTGGGGTGGTTTTAGTGATGGCTTTGTACTGTATTTTCCACAAACAAAAAACACCCATGAGAAGTATCTGGTCTTCTCAGATTGTGGGTGTCGTGGAGATGGAGCATGCGCACAAAGTTCCATGGGGTGATCCAGGTTTCCTGTTCTTCAGTACAGAGCAGACATCTAAAACTCAATGACTATGCTTATATTAACAGAATTTATGGTGCCAGAGGACAGAGTCAGCATGATTGCTGACACTATTAAATTGTTAGGCTTGTTTCTGGCATGGTATTAGTGTGGTGTGGTCCTATTGGACTCATCCAGAAGTTAGCACAGATATGAGATCATTTTCAAAAAGCTGGTCAGATGCTACCTCCCTCTTTTGTAGGCTGAGGTTTCAGCTGGACTGACACAAGCTATACCATACTGCCTGGCCTCAAGATTAGAAAACAGACCATCATCTCATCTTACTGCTATACTTATGACTATTAGATTCCTCCTTGCTCCACCTGAAGTTTCTTCCACAACTATGGAAAACCTAGGTCTTTAGAAGAGACCTGTTTAAAAAAAAGAAAAAAAAAGAAGTGATTATACCAGATTAAAAGTAATTTGTCTGCTCTTGCATCTCCAGGGACATGTAATCTGTATTCTAAGTGTACTAACAAATCTAAAACCTTGCAAAGGAGGTTTTATGGAAGCTGAGAATTTTGAGCTGAAGAATTTTTGAAGAAACATCTTCACAATAGCCCTTTTTCTATAGTGTCTTTTTTTCACCCACCTTGATTATGGGGGAGTTGAACTCAAGGTGTTTATGCTGTTTATGTATTTTATATTAGAAACAAAACCAAAACCAAACCAAACCAAACCCCACCATTAGTGGTTACCGCACAAGTATCAGTGAGCTGTAGGCTTCTGAACTACAGTGACTTTTGCTTGGAAACTTTGTCCAGATTATTTATATTCTTGAGTGAATGGGGAATCCATCTGTCAAGATAAATTAAATCTTTTCTCTCTTACTTTCCCTTGTTCCACTATATGACCTTCATCGTTATGATCAGAGTGCTCTCTGGAGATGTGGGTTGAAGTCCCTAAGCAGAGAAAGGTCATACTCTGTGCATATGCTCTGGTGAGAAGACTATTCTTCAACATGTAAGTCCTGCCACTTCCTCTACCCATTTTTTTTTTTAAAGTAAGCTCATTTCTAACAATATCTAATCAGAGCTGACATCCTGGGTTATTGATGTGTGAGCTCCTCTGCAAGAATCTGAATTGGGAGAGAGTATTAGTGCCGAAGTTGAGTGTTTCTGGATGTATGCGCACATGACCGAAAATACACAAGCAATATTCAGACCCATTGGAGAGGTACTAGGGAGCTTTAGGTGCATCAAGGACGAGACTGTGTTGGGGATTAGGCCACTTGGAAGGCAATTGTGGGCATCAGTGCTTGAATCTCCAATCAAGCATCTGCATTTCTCAGACCTTAGCCACAGGCTGTACCATTGCTGGCTGTTGGCAATGGAGATGCTGATGTTGGGTGGCACTAGGCTTTATATTAGTTACAGAAACCAAGAAAACTTGTATCTGAATAAATTCAATACATTGAACATCTTCTAGTCAATGAATAGAGTCCTGCCGTGTGTGAATGATTTTAATTTCCTGTTTGAGGGCAGCTATTTAGTGTAGTGAGCAAGCCTCAAAATTATTTCCTTTGCCTGGTTTCTAGGCCCAGAACCAAAAATGGACTTGAATGTAACTCTGAACCAGTGATGGGTGATACCTTTTTCTTATGGAGGCTGATGATTTTGCTTTTCTGTATCCATTTATAATTTTAAAATTTTGAGATGCTGACAGACACAGACCTATGCTAGAACAAAAAAAATGCTAGTATAATACAGATAAAAAACAGATAAAATTTGGATTCCACGTTGCTTGTTTTTTGAGAAATCATTGCGGTGATGGCAACACAGGAAGTCACCTTCACACATGCAGAGTTAACCTATGTCTTTTATGGTTTCAGATATCTGTGCAGCATCTCAGGACATGAGTAATATGTTTGTGCTGATTCCATCTGAAAGCACCTGGTACCATTGTGGTTTATTTCAGTTATTCTCAATAATGTCTTGCAAAAAAACCCTCTTGTGAATAAAAGATGGAGGGTAATAAATATTTCCAAACATGATCAGCACTTACAGAGAGAGAGAAGCCTGTAGGTACACATAAAGAGGGACTGAGACAAAGAGGAAAGGAAACCTGATCTGTTTTCAACAGGCAAAAACAACTTGAGAAGACCCTCACGTACAACATTTAACACACTGTAAAATAACATTATTTATATAAACTTTATCAGACATTTTATCTTTCAAATTTTATTTCAGGATTAGTCTTGAAATATCCCTAAGGTATTGTCTTACTTGCAAAATGTTATTTCAATTAGTTGAATATCATTCTTTACAGGATTCAGGTCAAACGGGGGGCAAAACTAAATCCAAACCAAACAATATGTGTCTGCAATAAATTTCTGTTCCTGAATTATTCATGCATAATGGCATAGGTGACTCTTCAAGCATTTTGAATTAACTAGAATTGATTTCTCACTTTTTTATGCCTAGTTGTACAAGCTTTTTTGTACTTTTACTTCTCCTTAACAAATAAAGTATTGATTCAACTCCACTGAACATGTTTTATTTAAACTTTGCCCTTTGTCAGCAACTTAGTCCTCTACCCAGAATTCTCCTCTTTGACTTTCCATTGTCTCTTGATCTGGAAGGTGAAATACACTGGATAGGCTGCTTGGTATGACATACGTATAAAATACATTCCAAATTTGCTGGGAACAGTTAGTATAAAGCACACACCAAGAGCTTATCACTTAGTGCTCCTTTTCTTGATGAGACTCAGGCTGCTCCCTAGGAAATTCAACAGTTTCGAAAATCAAATAAACACACATGCAACTTACAGCCATAGTTTTTATAAATATTTCTTTTCCTTCATCTAGTTTATTCTTATTTCAATCTAAAACTAACTCTACATGCTGAACTCAGATGCTCTCTCTCTCTCCCTCCTCAACAGGAGATGGGGAGAAAATAAGATGGGAAAGCTCATGGGTTGAGAAGGCAGCAGGGAGATCACTTCCCAGTTACCACAACAGACAAATCTTTGTTGGGAAAAATAATGTAACCTTCTACCAATTAAAATACAGTGGGATCGTGAGAAACAAAGACAACCATTAAAACAACAATTTCCTCCTATCCTTTTCCTCATTCCCAGCTTCCTCCCTCACTCCCAACCCCTCTCCCCAACCCGAGGGGTGCAGGGATGGGGATGGGGGTTTTGGTCCATTCATGGCAGCCCCTCTGGGCCGCTCCTCCCTCCACACTCCTCTCCCTGCTCCAGCGTGGACCCTGCCCCGGGCTGCAGTCCTTCAGGGACAACCTGCTCCCACCTGAGCTCTCCACGGCCACAGCTCCTGCAGGCAATGTCTCTCCACTGCGGCTTGGGGCCCTCCCCGGGCTACAGGGGTGGTCTCTGCTCCAGTGGGGTCTCTCCAGGGCTGCAGGGGATCCCAGCTCCGGGCCTGCAGCACCCCCTGCCCTCCTCCTCCTGCGCCCTCAGACTCCCTCTGCTGCTGCTCCCTCCTTGCCTTCCTCCTCCTCTGCATGGGCCGCCTTCCGCCCTCTCCCAAACCTCTTTTCCCCCTTCCCGGTGTCCCCATCTTGGCTGAGGGGCTCAGCTGTGACCTGCAGTGGGCCCTTGGACCTGACTGGGACCAGCTGTCTCCAGCATGGGGCAGCTCCCCACACAGGCTACCCAGATTTCCCACTGCCAGCAACTGTGTGTGCACCTGATATATAATGTTAAATACATTTCATAGAATCATAGAATGCTTTGGATTGGAAGGGACCTTAAAGATCATCGAGTTCCAACCCCCTGGCAATGGCCAGTGACATCTCCCACTAGAATAAGTTCCCCAAAGCCCCTCCAGCCTGCCTTGAGCACCTCCAGAGCACTCCAATAGAGTAAGTGATAGGTATAAGGAAAGTTAGCTATAAAATCTGTTAACTCCACTGTAGGGTTTCCTTGCAAATACTCCCTTAGCCCATGCTTCAATGTGTATGTTTTGTGTTTATCAATGTAGTGCATTGCTTTGTACTAGGTCTAGAGCGTCACATTCTTCCATCTCTCTTTTCCAAGTGTGAGGGGAAGAAAAAGATTTCTCTATCAGTAATACAGCAGAAAAAGAGGCATTTTTAAAGTAGTTCACTTTATTTCAGTAAGGGCTTTACAGAGTTACAGTTTACAAACAGCAATGGCCATAAGACCTGTGATTTAGTAGTTTGTAAGAACCCAGTCTAATGTCTATCAAAGCTACTAGAAAGTCAAGGTAATCTGGCTTTTGATCCAAAATTTTGTTGTTTTTTTTTCCATATGAATTTTCCTTCTGTATATATCATGCCTGTTGTGTTATTTATTTTCCTTAGCCCAAGCCTACATCTATGCACCAGCAAAAAATTCCAGTGAATAAAATCTGATTATTCTGTCAGATATGAGAAATGTAGATGACTGAACAAGAAAAATAAATTGGTATTTTGGTAAAATTAAAAATTACTATCTTCCAAGTAGCAAAACATAATTACACTGGTTACAGTTTCACTATGATGCTAAAATCCATTAGAACAGTCTAATTTACACTGCAGTGCACTTCTTTCAATTTATTAAGGTTGTTCTTATATTTATGGTAGAAGTAAAAATAAGCTTCTTTCCCAATTGTATTCTTTGTCAATGCTATAGGGTATAGCAGCTCATAAACTCTAGGTGCAGGTAACATTACCAGTTTTGAACAGTGCTGACAACTTTATTATAGTGGTAGCTACCAGTGCAGCACTGTATAAAATAAAGATTATTATCATCATTACCAAAACATAGGAAAAAAAAAATGTGGATTCCATTTGCTCAGATAAAAATGTTTGTTATATATGGTATCCAAAATATCAGCTTTATTCCGTACATAATCTTTTAACTCTTCACCTCATTAGACATGGACATAAATACATTTCATCTGCAAAAATTGCCTGATTGTAGACCTTAAGACAATTAAGGAAACAAAATACCATATTGTCAGTAACACGAAGTAAGTGTTCTTCATAGGCAAGCTGCTTTCCTTATCGCAAATTCAGCTGTAGTGCATTACCTCTAACCAACCCTCAGTAATAACTGACATCATACTGCATTTGTACATCCCTTAGTGACAGTCAAAGAAGAGTCAGTCTTTACCGAGTGATACCTATTCCCTAGTTACCTGCAACAGAATCCACTTAAAAGAGCTAGCCTTGTCTGAGTCACAAGCACAGGCATACAAAAAGATATGATAACTATGAAGCGGAGGTTTATTTTACTTGGTAGAATACAGTATAGATTTATATAGATACCTTCAATGTACATACATAGAAATATAACAAAACCATAGAAGTAGCTATTATTCAGTATCAGGAAAAAAAATCAAATCTTTATTTTATCATTTCTTTCAGAAAGGCAGAGAAGATTCCTGACAATTCCAAAAATTCCTGTTGGCCTCAGTGGGTTATGAGTCAGGCTCAAAACTATGATTCAAGATGTTTTGGTTTCATACTCTTAGTCCCAGATATGTGAGTTGTCTGAAACTGCAAATAAAGCAAGCAAGGAATTGAGCAATTCTTTCTTAGTCTCCCTAAATAAATGTATGGTATATGTGACCTTTAGCTAGTTTAAACAGAGTGAATGCCACAGATTTGTATGAGTATTCCCACTATAGTTGTTTTAATGAAGCTTTAAGAACTCTTGAAACCCTCCACACTTACATCTTTACCCAAGCCTTTCCTCAGTAAAACTAGGTGTAGTCTTACTAAAATTCTGTGCGAGTACAGCACTTTCTGAATTTTCCATACAGAGGATCTTTGTTCAATGCTTTAAAAGTGAAATAGAAATCATGAGACATATGGTTTTAGTACCTGACATAGTAATTGCAAGAAAACTGGTTAGACACTCAAAAAAAAAAAAAAAAAA